>CM077439.1:26102014-26702014 GCA_039654765.1 Mylopharyngodon piceus | reverse complement strand
AATCTATATCGTGACTGAGGGAGAGCTGATAAGAAATGAGGTCTGTCTTTTATTTTGTCGATCACTTCTCAGATTCGTGTCAATACCTTGTGGAATGTACTAGTAAGGAGTCCGCAAACTGTATGACATACAATGGCTAATCAAGTGAGAAGCAAGACAAGGGTTTCTGGGAACTGAGAGAAACCTTCCAGGAAACTACCAACAAAGATTGAAAAAGCAGGTTGCATTAAGGCAGTATCTCCAACAGTATTAAGCTGTGTGGTTATAAATAGAAAACCTTCTGCCAAAAGTCTGGAAATACATGTTCTGTTTCTCGATGCAGTGAAGAGAAAAAGAGAAATGCATGATTAGAGAGGTACAGGATATAACGTCTCAGCTAAGAAACTGCAAATTTGAAAGGTTTGCTGACAGTTTATTATTTTTTGACGGAGACAGTTTGTGTGACCCATAATTAAGAGTAGAATTTTCTGCAATGTTACATGTTGCCTTAATTCATCAAATCTGATTTTCTTGCATAACTTATCTGTACCCATTTAATTGTTTGTACTCTGAACATCAATCAATCAATCAATCAATCATAATACTAACTGCTTTTTTAAGGAACACTACTCGAAGGGTTGTTTCAAATAATAGTGAATTACTGAATCCTATTACTTTACCTGCAGTTTTAAAATGGCTTTACAACAGTTCGGTCTTGTATGACTAAAGATTGTACAAATGGAAAATATTCTATATGGAAAATATATTTTCATATTTGTTCAGTTTACAAACAGTATGCAAGTTAAAATATATTTTAATTAATAGGTCACAATGAAGCCACATTTAATGTAAGCGTTTCATGTTATATTTTTATCATGGGGTTATTATAGCTCACTAAAACGGAAATAAAAATTAATAAAAACTAATATATATATATATATAAACTAATAAGTTTTAAAATACTAAAACTTTAACAAAAAATTAAAATGAAACTATATAAAAAAATAATAGTAATAATAGTATATACTGTAAGTGATACTAAAATAACACTGTACCAGAAATATTACCAGCTATAAGCACATATTATCAAACTAAAAATAAAATGAAGATAAAGATGTACTTTGTATGTACATATAAGAGTAATGCCCTGCATAGTGACTGTATTTCACCCACAAGATGCTTTTTTTTTTCTTTTCTTTTTTTAATGGTCAAATTTTTTATTATTTTTCCCATTCCAGAGGCAACATGACTAACATCATACACAAACCGCAGTCTGTCTGAATTTGTTCAATTATATTCACATGTGTCATTGACTTTGAATAGAGAATGAGTGAGCAAGTTAACAGCTTAGTCCACCATATTCATGAATGTGGAAATTAGGGATGTGTGCAAAGCCGAATACCTTATTCGGAACAGCACGGAAAATGGCTTGAAAACGAATTCTACCGAATAATAAGGAAAATATTCAGCACTCAGTCCTCGTGTTTGCTGGTTAACAAAGTGAGCCAGGGCACAGCACAATATTATACACAAACATCTAAAATAATTACGCAATAATAACTGTTAGGGTTGGTCGATTCCAATTCTAATTTCGATTTTGCTTTTTGATTCCCAGTTTTGATTCCAATATGGTACAAAAATTAAGTCAAAAAAAAAAAAAAAAAATTAAGAAAAAAATTAAGTCAAACATTTATATTTTTTTTGCATTTAAATATCTTTTTGCAAAGCATTCTGTTGCAGCTGAATACCATGAACAAAAATCATCAGTCTATTAAAGGCAAGTATACAGGCAGTAATCAGAGCTGGGTAGATTACTGTTGTAATCAGTTACAAATTACATGACAAAAAATTGTAGTTAGTAACATAATCCTTTACATTACATATTTAAGGTAATGTAATCTGAATACTTTTGGATTACTTTTGACCTAATGTTGGTTAATGGTCATATGACCTATATATATATTTTTTTAAATCTTTTATTAGTAGTGTTTATTTATTTATTTTTTAATTTAACAATTTTATGATTTAATTACTTAATAGCTTTTCATTAAACTCACAAATCCACTGCAGTTCCATCACAAACCCCCAGTCTGGGAAACCCTGATGTAACGTAATATTAAAGCACTTCATGTTGTTGATAACAAATAATGGAATATATTTTCTCTCCCTTGGTATTTTTTTTTTTTATTTATCAGGAACAGGAAAGGTCCTTGAGCCAGGACGGGAACTCGGGTCACCCAAAGCAGAAGCTCGCTACATGTCAGAGCACTGCATACAAGGCTGTCGGCTACAACAACATAAGATATTTAAAGAAATGTCATAATTATAATGAAGAATAATTATTCTATGAAACACATGTCTCTGTCCTTATGTGTGTTTGCTAGTTTTCCTCAGGGTTAAAGTAGGTTACATCTTTTTTTCAATTTCTGCATCTGCAAGTATAAATGTGGTATGGTTCCGGTCATGTCCTGAATGCTGGTTATTGTATTTTCTTGCACAAAATGCTATTCCGTTGCTCCACAATGTGAAATTCCTCCACGGCTACAAATTATGTCAGCCTGTTTCCTGACTAAGTTATGCCTACAGCAGAAAGCCGTTTCATGTGACATTGTGTAGTGTTGAGGTATTTTAGAGCACTTATTTACACCAGTCGGAGCGCATGAGTCTTCTGTTATTCCGTTACCTTGCAGTAACATTCAATAACGCTGCTTTTTTTTTCTTTCTCAGTGGCAAGTGAATCATATCAAGTCAAAGCCTCTTCACAGCTCAGCATCGCTCAACACTTGGCAAGGTGAACTTGGATGATTCTTTCATCTGTGCATTCAACGGCCCGAATAAAAGTGCAAATACAAAAGAGGTTTTAGCCATTCACAGCAGCACAGTGGCAAGGATGCTATTGTTTGCGAGTTCAAAATAAAAGTGCATTTCAGGTCACTGAGGGGAAAGTTTAGGGTTGCCTCGTTTTCACTCAACCTTTTTTTCCAAGAGTTATCTGATAAGTGATTCAGCTTGGTCGAACCGGAGCACACATCAGGGCAGCATATTGAATGATGTGCTGAAGACAAAGGTCATGAAGGCTAGCATCTTTTTTTAACAAAACAGAAAACAGAAGGTCACCACAAGTTGTTGTTTCTGTAATTCAATCAAAATAGAAAGACCACAACAATGAAATGATACTTTAGGTGATTGCTTCTCAAACCTGTTATGGGGACCCCCCCACCACTGCACATTTTGTATGTTTCCCTCATATAACACCTGATTCAACTCATCAGCTCATACATATAGACTGCAAAACTTGAATTAGGTGTGTCTGATGAGGGAGACATCCAAAATGTGCAATGGTGTGTTAGTCCCAAGGACAGGTTTAAGAAGCACTGCTTATACTTGCAGATAATAATAATATAATATGAATGAAATAAAATGATAAATGTCATGACTGTTTATTAACACAGTTAAAGCTACAGTCTTTAAGTTTTGCCTCTTTGTCGCCATCTCTGTTTGAAACCTGCAATTGCAGTTATTTGCAGAATTTTCGTCTTTACGTGGGTTGTGCATCAGCACGGCTCCTTAGCGCGGATGAATCTAATGTTTTGAGGAGAATGTGTGGCTGTCAGTCACCACACCGGTGGATACTGTACTTCAGAATCACAGATTGTAGTCTTGGAAGTAAAACCAAAATAAGAATTTTCACCACAAAATGTGATCTGAACAAGTAACAAATCTGCCACTTTTGTATTGACTAACTGAGAAAAAAAAGCATTACAATAAATCGCGCTACCAACGGTGATTAAATCTATCGATCGCTCATCAGAGTAATGAAAATTGCATGTAAACATCTTACTGCGATTAAGACCTTACTCTGATTATGATAAATAATCGCATTATTGGTGCACATGTAAACGATTGCATATTAAGAGCTGGGACACGATTGTGTGCATTTTGTTTTGTGATTTCACATGACCAGAACGAATAGAGAGTCTCTGCAATGGCATTAAAGGGATAGTTGCTGTGCTAAATATACCATTCAGAGTTTTATCTCCACAAGCCAGTCCTCAACCTTAGTGGAACCAAGCCTTGAATAAAAAATGACCTCATCAGCAGCAATGCAACTGATGGGTAGAAACTACAAAGGCAGCATTCTCCACTGAGAGACAAGACTGCATGCTGCAGTACAACCTCCTCTTTCCATTCAAGTCATTTGGTTTCCTTAGATTTCTCTTCCAGCACATCAGAATTAAACACTCAGCTCACTTCGCTCCCCATACTGGATGATCTGATTAAGTCCTGTATGCACTTGTTGGAGAGGATGAAAGCTTTATGTGCATTTCAAATAAGATGGATGGTTGAGTGGTGGTGTTGGGGGGAGGGAGGTCAAATTTGAACGCTTCACCTCCCGGCACTATAACTTCTGAATTCTGCACTTCACTCCAAGTGTGGAGACAGGTGGTTATTCTCTGCATCAAGAGTGTTTGTTCTGTGGTACTCAACTCGTCAATGACCTTTGAGATGATGGGCAGGAGGCACTGAACTCATTGACAGTCTAACGGCTGGTGACCAGAGCATGACATTGCATTTCCTTTCAGACAGCAGGGATTTTCCTGGGTCAAAAAATGGTCTTTAGTGGTGACAGATGAACATCCACACACAGAGTAAAAAGTAACCTACCCATGCGAACTGCGAGCCCAGATACTGACAATAAATCCAAAATAAATGCAAAGAATCACTTTGTAATATTAACTTATCTAATCATGAAATAAAAATAATCACTGTCAGAACAGATCATAAAACAAAGTTACATTTAAATTTACATCCGTAAATTAAAAAAAAAAAAAAAAAAAAAAATAGACTTTTTATCCAAAACAATAAGTTTGTCTAAATATATTTTAGGACCCCCTTATATTTTATTAAATTTAGTAAGTTAACGTTTTTATGGAACATTGTTTAATAACACCTTATTTTCCAGACTGCTCTAATTTAAACCCAAAATGGAGAAAACCAACATGAAAGACTTTCAAGATGGAAACCATAGACCAAACACCTTCTCGCACATTTTGTTGTTGTGTTGTGTCTAATTTCTTTGAATTGTAAATCAGTCAGTTCTTCTTCTTCTCATCCCAATTCAAATTCTAATTCAACATCCCGTGAAGTGTGGCCAATTCAACTCAAATTCCAGGTTAGGAATTGAAAGAAAGCCAACTCTAAAATTCTAAAGTTGGGACACATTGAGCATTTGTCCTTTTCAAACTTTCATTCAGTTCAGAGCTGCACTTTGATAACGACCATTAAATATGCATACATTCAGGGTTATTTATTTTTCACCTCTCTGTCCGCCTCTTTCTCTGTCACAATTCATCTTTCATTCTCTCTCTTGCTTTCTTTTTGGTGAACACAATATACTCAACCTTGAGCACCCCTAACCTTCAAAACCGTCTTTAATCCACCAGCCCTGAGCTTTCCCGATGCAGCTCTTTAAATTGTCATCGCAGTTATTTAATTAAATGTGTGTTAAATTTGAAAAGTTCCCCAATTAGCATTCCGCTGTGCTTCACCATCTGATACTTTGAATGTATTGTGACTCATATCTTTCCACTTTATCTGTGGTTGTGGGGTGTGTGGGGGGTGTGTGTGTGTGTGTATGTGTGTGTGTGTGTGTGTGTGGGGGGGGGGGTAGTAGATATACCACTTTGTACAATATACTTTCAAAATTACTTTTACAAAATACAGTAGGCCTATTTTATTACTTGGGTAGGAAATTTACAAAATATCTTCATGGAACATGATCTTTACTAAAAATAGATAATTTTGACCCATACAATGTATTGTTGGCCATTGCTACAAATATACCCGTGCGGTTTTGTGGTCCAGGGTCACAAATAACATGTAACAACATCACTAATGAAAACATATTTCATGTTTGAAGTTAGGAGTTGACCTTTAGGCTCTGCCCTCTTTTGGAAAATGGGGTGGGGAGCAGCAGCTCATTTGCATTTAAAGATACATGCATGAAAACAGCATGCTTTTGCTTCCACTCAAAAATGGGCATTTACTTCATGGTATAATAAATGATCTGTGGGGTATTTTGAGCTGAAAATTCACAGACACATTCACCTGAGACTTATATTACATCTTGTAAAAAGGGGCATAATAGGTCCCCTTTAATGAAAGGAAGTCTCCTGATGCAATATAATTACTCCTCACCAGGGTAACAGCCTGGAGTAACATACGAGTGGGTGTGGAGGCAGAGTAAAAGAGGTGTTGTAATGTTTCATGGCAGGCATTACAGATCCCCAGTGGCCAAAAGGTACACTTTTTTTGGGGAAAAGCTGATGCAAACAAGTTCCCCAAAATAGAGCAGTGTGCAAAGCAAGTGTAGGTTTGTTTCGAAAAGAATACAACTCTGCATCTTCTTCAGGCATTGAATCCAAATTCAGAACTGTAATGGAGCTGCTCTGCCTGTTCCCACATTTGTTTCTCCAGCAGGTAAAGTAAAACATATTGCACACCAGATGCTTTAAAACAGTGGTTCCCAATCCTAGTCCTGGAGGACCCCAAACACGATGTCTGTGTTTGAAATCGCCCCCTATACCCTCGTTCACTATTCCCTACATTAGTCCACTAATATAGTTTATGTGAAGGAGTGAATGAAAACAAGTGAGTGAATTCAGACATTGAGTGCACCGGAAGAGCTGCCACTTTTGCATAGTTTGTGCTTGCTGTTTAATAATTATTTGAAACTTAGCAGCCCCAGCAGTAATAAAATGATTTATCTTGAACTCTGTCATGGAACCTATGTAGAAACCTCAATTAAACAATTTAATAATCAATTAAATATGAATTTATACCTGTATGATATTACGCTGTACCCACATTGGTCCAGCGGTTTGGAAAATGGATGGATGATTCAGCTGCAAGGCGCCATCTTCTGGCGAGATGCGGGAATTAATTCAGCGTGACCCTCACAGTGCATTATGGGTATTCTCTAGCCATTGAGTGAACATCAGTTGTACACTCATTATTGTTTTTAGTTGAAAATGGTGTAGTGTAAACGGCCCCTAAAATGTGCAGTGCTGGGGGTACTCCAGGACCAGGACTCCAAACCTCCCTTAGCGGGGAAGTGACCAGCTAAGCTCACCTGAGACCAAAAAGAGTAGAGGCCGAATGTAAAAGTGGCCTGCCATACTCAAGCAGTCTGAAAAAGGCTGCGCTCCATATCAAGCACTAAGCCGGACCCTCAGGAGTTCCAGGGAAGGAACAAACTCATCATCGGGCCCAGGCTTCAGGCCTGATGTCAAAGTGTGCGCAGGGCAAGGAAAGGTACGGGGTAAAGAAGAAGAAGAGGAGAAGGAGATGGAAAACCCTCAAAAAGAGAAGAAATATTCAGTGGTGCTCAGCAAGCCGGCTTTGTATAAATTCTCTTAAATCCTGCTTCTTCTTTCTAGCATCACGCCTTCTCTGGGACCTACTCCTCTGAGGAGGAGGGGCCCGAGAGGCGATGCTAGACCTCTGGCCCTGTCTATGATCCTCGGACCATGAAGGGCCAGGTCCCCTTGGCTGCCTGGGTGCAGGTTCGGACCGGCGCGGTATACAGGATTTAAAAGCCGGCGAGCGCGCCCTCACCTCCTTGAACTTTCCAACCACCGCCTCGATGGAAGCCCCGAAAAGCTCAAGAGGCAAGACCGGCGCATCGAGAAGAAAACCCTTTCTCCCCGATGTCAGCCAGGTTCACCCACAGGTGTCTCTCCGTTGCCACCATCGCCCCCATCGATCGAGCGATCATGGCAGCAGTTTGTTTGGTGGCGTGGAGAGCCAGATCTGTGGTGCAGCGCAACTCAGCCACCGCATCAGGGGAAAGACCCTGGCCCTGGTCCAAATCTTTCAACAGATCAGCCTGGTATGCTTGAAGCACTGCCATGGTGTGCAGTGCAGCACCAGCCTGACCTGCAGCCGCGTATGCCCTGCCATTCAACCGTGAAGTTGTCTTAAGAGGTCTAGTAGGCAGGGCCGGAGCCTTCAAAGTTGATGCTCCACCACCAACAAGATAGTTCGCAAATGTCTCGTCGATAGGGGGCATCGCCACATATCCGTGCTCGCGTATTCCCTCGACATTGGCATAATTCGCATGCCTATGTCGATGAATACGGACCGAATAAGGGTTTTTCCATGCCTTCTCGATCTCAGAATGGAGATTGGGAAGGAATGGAAGGCTCACGGGAGCTGGAGGAGTATGGCCGGAAAGAAAGTGTTCGTCAAGCCTCCCACGAACCGCCTCTTCCTGAGCGCCCACCCACGGCAGCTTTAATCTGCCCAAGGCGCGCTCCATAACATCCAATAACTCAACATACGTGGGGCAGGATGGTCGCGCAGGCTCAGATGAAATACTCTCACTGCCCTCAACAACCATCGTCTGCTCTTCAGTATGGCTAGAAGCCAAAAGAGCACTATCTGCTGAACCGGAGGATGCCAGAGAAATGGCATCCTCATTGAGCAGATCACTCTCGTGAGCCGCCGAATCGCGAGAAAGAGAGACGCCTTTCTCAAACTTTTTGGCGAGCTCCACCTGCGAGCCCCACGACTTGAGTCTCCTCTCAGCCTCAACACGAGAAGGACCCGAGCCACCAGGTGCAGATGCCTGTCCCTCTTCCCTCGAGAAGATTGACAGGCGAGAGCGGAGCGTCCGCATAGGCAGACGCTCACAATGAACGCAAACAGATCCCTCGAGAACTGAACTTGTGTGCTCCTCACCCAGGCAGTGAACGCACAAGTCGTGTGTGTCCTCCGGTGTCAGATATCTCGGACACGGATCAGCACAACGCTTGAAACGCTTCTCAGACATTGTTAGTTGGCTTACCTTGACACAACAATCGCAACAGACAAAAACAGTCACTGAAGACGAAAAGAGGACGAAAGGGAACTCAATTTTCAATTTTCAATTGTCAGATAGAATCTTATAATTCCAAGGGGATGAAATGACATCGATTCGGCCACATCTATTAAACTGGCAAGGACAATCACAGCGAACATTCAAATCTGTGTTGGCACTGCTACTGACCCAAAGAGAGCAGTTGTCATGTATAGGTATAAAACGGCTTCACAAACAGTCTGTCATTTTTTCTTTGTTACAATAATTCAAATATCACAAAGTACTGGGATCAGTTTATAGTTCAGAAATAAACACTGATGTCAACGGTTGTGATCAAAATGGCGTAAATCACCTTTTGAAAGTAACATGAGGCTTCTAATAAAGATTGCATCAATTACAGTATTATACCAGTACTTGACTGTTAAAAATGTAATCATTCATTCAAGAGATTTGTTCAAAAATGCTGATTCATCCAGTAATGAAATAAGTGAAGTCTTTATGATTGAGTCATTGAAACATTTAAAAAAAAAAAAAAAAAAAAAAATTAAAAATAGACTGCAGCAATTTACTGTAACTTCTAGTAAATTACATGTTAGATTTATCGGAGTACATGATCTGCACAGTGAACCTAGATGGTTTTAATACAGTTGATTCAGGACTATTTTTTCCCACCTTATGTGAGAAGTGCAACTACTGTTCTTTAGGTCCTGACTGTTTTGAATGGGCCCCATCTATGGCACTGGAACAATGCGGATGTCTTCCAGAACTGGAAGTAACTTTCTAAGCAAAGGCAGATTTAAAGCAGCTGCTGAAGGACTCTACAAAGCTGACTAGCATATGCCTTTAGCACCACGGGGCTTAAGACAGCATCAAGGCTCATAACTTTGCTTATGCAAGGCTTCCTTAGCTCCCTCCTCACCTGATCAACAGAAACAGGCAGTGAGTGAGTCCTCAGTTTGATCGCAGTGGGTTGAAGAGTTTGTAGAATAGGGGGCCTGTCAGATCTGCCTAAATCTGAATTCTAGAAAGTTTTAAGCTTTAATTGGCCAAGGACTGCCCAAGAGGCCGCCTGACTGACATGTAAAGCAACCAATCCTGGTTTGTTTTGATCAGCATCATGTTTAGGGGCATGGAAATGTAAAGTTGATGTCCCTACAATTAGGACCGGCATGTAATTTAAAGAGTCTATACCATATTTTTTTACATACTTCACATACTTTAGACAAACCACCGTTTAGTTTATCTTGATAAGCATTCATTGTCACAGTTGTAAACATGATGCTTTTCTTCTTCTGTGAGAGGGTTTGGCGTCACGACAGCAAAGAATGTGACACGCACGTCTCCAGGAAATCCTGTAAAATTCCACCAATCAGATGACGACTGAAATAACTGAAATGTCTCCAATTTTGTGTGCTATATGCATCAGACATTTAGCCAATGGTCTGTGGGCGTGACGTCTGAAGCTGAGATCTAACCACTAACCACATTGTCGCAAAAAGTTTTTGCTTGGTGCAATAAATGTGCTATTACAGTGAGAGGAAGGCAGGTAAACAGAATTTTATTAAAAAAAGACAATTATTTTTGTTTTCAGGTGACAAAAGTGATTATCAAAACCTGATCAAATGCATTTTAACTGGGCTTATGTCCAGGTGTGCGATACAAACAAGCACACTTTATGCATTTTAAAGAGCCGATTCAGCTGCCTGGATTGCAGTAAAGTATGCTTTCACAAACTAGCACAAACAGCCTAAAAAATAGAAAGCTGCAGTGTGAAAATTACGTATATTTTTGGCCCATTTGAACTGTTACATGATTTGCATAATTTCTTTAGTGAATGAAATGCAATTTATTCTTAGTGATTTAGATTCTAGATTTACCCATCTTTTTGATAGTTTCAGATGGATTGTTTAGCCAAACACTTTGGCTTTTATTTTATTTTCGGTCCTAATGATTAGTTATTATCACTTTATTTTTGTTATGCTTTAAAAAGATTTCAATTATTTTATCCTCACAACCCTACATAGGACAGGGGGTTTGAAGAATGAATGGATGGATGTTTTCTATACAGTGTATCCGAATATATACAGTACAGAACATCAACTTAAATTGTAAAATATTAAAGTTAAAATATTTTAAAATATATTTATTATATGTATGTGTGTATATAACATCACCATATTTCAACTGCCCCAAAATATACATTCTAACAGTCCATTTGAGTGAGATTGAGTGAGCTTCATAACACAGTTTTCAGTCATGTGACTGGCATGGAGACCGGGCAGGCAAAACATCCATAGAATTGCATTACAGGCCTGTCAATTTTTCATCCCAAAAGAAGAAAAACAAAAAATATGTGAATAAAATGCAAGTTTTGGGCACCTGTGATCCATATCCAGCACCTGCTGCAGAATTTCAGTCACTAAAAACAGCGAGATGTTTTAAAACGCTTAAAATGAAAAACACTTAAAGTGCCTTAATGTACTAAAACAGTGATATTAAAAGACCAAATTCAGTAAACACCTTATTGATGAATACTATATACAGGTGAGATGAGCCCAGAATGTGAACGCTATGTGTAAAATGGTCAAGTGTGTTCTTTATAATGGTTTTCTAAGGAAAAACGCTTAACAAAAAACTGTGTGTTCCTTTTATATTCTGGGTTCATCTGCTTGCCTGTATATAGTAATATTAAAAGACCAAATTCAATATACACCTTATTGATAATGCACACTGTCTAACTTCATGTACAAACCTGGTAAAAATCACTGGCGGGCAATGGAGGAAAACCTCGTTTTGCCCTTCAGGTGGGCTTTCCTACCTGAGTGTGTGACGTCATGTAAAAACTATGAATTAGTAGAGAGTAGTAAACCGCCTTGAGCAGTTGTTTAGAAAAACACATGCCCATACATTAGAAAAGATTCAGGTTTCAGATTTTTTTTTTTTTTTTTTTTTTTTTTTGAAACCAATTTGATGAGCCCAGAAATAGAATGAATAATGGAGTTTAAAAGCTCATTACGAGAACAGTAGCTCCCAGTAGCTCAACTTTTATAAGGAAGGAAGCAGTTTTTCACAAAAAATCTCTGTAAAAGTATTTCAGTCAGGGTGGACAGATGCCGGTGGGAATTGTCTGGTGTATTTCCGATTCAATTAAGTGCGAATTAAAATAAAACAATATTAAAATTAGATTGGGCGCTGAGGTTGAAATCATTAAAGTAACAGAGTCAGAGTAATGTCTCTGACAGAGTCTTTTCCTAATTAATATAATACGTCAAGGGAGCAGCCACATGCGGCTAGGGGAGATGAGGTTCATGGGAGATTTTTGATTTTTCTCTCCAAGACCCATTTCTGCTGCGTGTTGAGACATCATTTGAGAGAGAGAGAAAAAGTATGTGGCGCGTTTCGGCTCTGCTTGAGAACAGAGGTGCGAGTCTAATCTTTCTTAAGTACCACTTTATCCTCCACCTCTTAGAACTGTGAAGGTCAGAATTGACTTCACATGCCGTGTATTCAATGACAGACCCTTGCCGCAAGTGTCTCTCATGATCTTAACACAGGTCATCAATAACTTTTTAAAAGGTGCATTGATTTTTGAGTGACCAGGACCAATTGATTTCAGTACACTGCATTATTTGAGGCTTTTTTAAACTCTTGTTGTGGAGGTCCTAGAGGTTCTGAGGATTTGCCGAAAGATGGAACGCTGATTGATCCTAGAACAATTTCTCATTGTAACTGTGTGCATGGGAGTGCGTCACCTCTGCTAGCAAGTTGGTCAAGGACAAGTCTGTCTTTAGCAGTTACAAAAGATATAATCTGGCGTTCCTTCGTGTTTGCTTTTAAATACTCCCATGCACCTGAATTCACTTGGTAAAGACCACAGGGCAAAGGTGCCTGTTACATGAACAGAAATACAGATTGCAAAACGTACAACTTATAGATAAGTTGGCCATTGTCTGGCCGACCTTCAGTTACAATGCGCCTTGGGAAAATCTTCAATTCAAAGCTTCGCCTCACTCACTGTGTGGGCCGATCTATTAGGAGACTGAGCTGCAGTTGTAAAAGGGTGTTCGACAAGATGAAGTGGGCAATGTCACCCCACGCTTTTGTTGGGCTTCTCCCAGCATTCACAACCAAGGTTATTTTTCCTACAAAAGGTCTGAATGTGCGAACCACGAAGGCCACCAATTAATTGATCGACAAGATTTCCAGGAGGGTGGGGGGACATTCAGCTAGCTGAGACCAGCATGACAGTTTTAGCAAGCTGCGGCTTCAATCAAGGACAAACATGTGCCATTGTTTCCCGCGCACATATTCGCCCACAAAACTCCCTCTGCGAGACAGCTGTGCACAATACCCCTGGGTGGCACTGAGAAACTCAGCGTTTATTCTGAATCTCATTTGCTTATTTGGAGAGTTTTCGAATATATTCACTTGAAATTGCAGTCTGAGAATGGGGGCGTGCTGTAATAAACTGAATTCTCCTGATACTCACAAGGGTTTTAAGAGATGCCTCCACTGCATTAAAGTAATGTAGCGGAAGAATTCTTCCAAAACATGCCTCATATATTTTCAGCCAGAGATTTGATTTAATTTTTCATTACTATGGTTACATAAAAAACCAGCAGGGTTAAGACTATCTCCATGACCCTGCTCCAACTGGTTCTGACAACTCGCCTGCAGACGAGGCAACAATATTACATTTCCAAACTGAAAAAAAAAAAAAAAAAAAAAAGTATTGCGCTTAGAGAGCAGGGATTTAAGTTTTATACATCAGGTTCTCAACTATCCGTGGCTTGGGAAAATTGACTCTTACTCCAGGTCATGGGAAAGGTCTTTCGAGTTTGCCTAGAAAGACGTTACTACGAAAATGAGGGATTGGGGCTAGCAGGGAGGAAGAAAGCAAGCAGTAGGAGTTGAAAACAGTCTCTCCTGATGACTGCTGAGCTTGTGTCCTCCCGTTGTCCCAGTGTTGCATTATGGGGAAGCCTCCATGCAGAGGGCTTGATGGAACCCTGCCATATGGCAATAATGGGCTCAGGCTCCGCCGGAGAGCCAGGTGTGGACTATGACGAAATGAACTAATGCGCGCCACCGCGCTGACTCCAGCAGCTGTGGAAAGATGACTTGACCGTAGGGAAAAGGCTGTGAGGACACAAGTGTTTGATTAGGGGAACTCGATGTGGTCCACTTAACCCTTACACGTGTGGAATACTTAGACGTCTGTTTTGAGCTTGGTAGTCAGCAAGTGGAGGCAGATCTGACACATGGGGGAAATGGATTATGTTCAGAGCGGCTTTTATGCTTAAAGCAAAACAACTCAAGGGGATCTTTTAATTCCAGAGTCATAGCACTTTGATTCCTCGGCAGCCACAGGTACAGGCATTGTTAGACTGTCTTAAAAATCAATCTTTAGTTGCTGCAAGTGGCAGGCCATTAGAGGCACTGTGAGAACAACAAAAATAAATCTATGTTCAAAAAGGTAGAGTGCATTTAGTATCACATTCTGAGTGGTAAATGGGTAAAGTGTGGTCATTTGGTTGGAAACTGTAACCCTTAGTGGCACATGATCTCAAAGCAATACACAACATAATTGGCATAAACCACACAAAATGAATTATTTCTTTAGGGAAAACTTTGGTAGAACTTTTTTTTTATAACTAACTACTTGATTTACTCAATTTGGGCTGAGAAACTTTTTTTTTCTCTCTCTCTCTCTCTCATTTGTATCTCTTTCAAAATATAGAGAAATTCAAGTGTCCTAGAATATGTGTCTTAGTCTGAGTTGATCAAACCCCTGCAAGTGCTTGGCTACACTGTGAAATCCCATTACACTATACCTGCTGAGCGAGGCAATGTTGTACACAGCATCACGCCAACTTCCTTTCTCTTTCCTCAGCTGGTCCAATGAACCGATCTGAAACTGATGTTATAGTCTGTATGGATGAACTTAGCAGTGTATGGATGTAGAGAATGTAATTACTCTGACCATTTTTGTAAAGACTCCTTGAAAAAAATTGACACTGTGCAGTCTGCTCACTCAACAAAACCGTGAAAATAATAAGTGCCACACTGTATTTTCTCAGTTGGGCTGTCAGCAAACTGTGAATTCTCAGTTATGAGGCCATATTTCACATCTCTCTTTTGTAACATTTGATTTGTTGATTGGTTTATTGATTGATTGAGTACAGTAAACGTATATATGTTATAATTTTGCTTAGCTCCATTAACTGATTTTTGCTATGCTGTTCATCAGGGCTTTTTTTTTTTTTTTTTAATACTTTGAATACATACTGTAAATCAGAATTTCCCATGCAAGTTTTGAAAAGAGGCCATGTTTACATAGATGTCTTAAAGGCACAGAAGCAAAAACTGATTAATGGGACATGGTTCTGAGTAGAGCTGCATGATTCTGGATAAATTGAGAATCATTTTTTTAATTTTTTTTTTCAAATAGTGATAACAATTCACCCATGATTCTGAACAGACAACTAAACAAAATGCCATGTAATTTACTAGTGCTTCTGACAAAATATTAATTGCTGCAGTTTATAAAAAAATAATAACAATAATTAATTTGAATGAATTATTTTTAAAATAAAAATCGGTTTGAATGAATTACTCAAATGCTACTTCAATTGTTTCATTACTGGATGAATAGTTTTTGAACGAATCTTTTGAATGAATGATTCAATGACAAATACATTTTTTTAACAGTCACTTGTCATCGCCATCAAGTGGCATAACAATGTAAATGATACAGTGGTTATTTGAAGTGCCAAGTTACTTTCAAAATGTGATTTGCTCTAGTTTGATCGATACCGTAGTCATCAGTGTTTATATCTGAACTATAAACTTTAATCTCAGTACGTCTGTGATCATTTGAATATTTGTAACACAGAAATAATGGTATATGTGGTTGAAAAGACTGTTTATGAAGCTGTTTCTTACCTTAACAACTGCTCTCTCTCGCTCAGTGGCAGCGCCAACACAGATTTGAATGTCCCGGTATAATTTTGTCAACATTTTAATAGACACATGCAAATCGTTGTCATTTAGGAGTAATATCGCATGGGTGTTTGAATCGAGATTGCAATCTTTTAACAATTAATCCTGAAGCTCTAGTTTTGAGTGAAAAAAAAAAGAAAGAACCGAGTTTATACATGAACTGCAGGGGAAAAAAAATTATATTGTTGATACAAGGCTTTTTGATATGAGAAATCACTTTTTGTCTTTATTTCAAACTGTATAGTCAACCAGAACAGAAGTAAATGGAACAGAAGGAAGAAAATAAACAATCTGTAGTGATAAATCAGCGACAGGAAAAGGAAACAAACACTGACACTGTTGTGCATCTGGCGTGTGACTGTGTAGTGATATTTCCACAGTCATGCTGGATTCTAACTGTGGTGTTAATGAAGAACACCATGAGAATGAGGCATGCTGAGTAAAACAAGTTCTGTACATTTAGTGAAGAGCTCTTCATAATGAATCTGCTAGTGCTGGATAAATGATTTTGCTTTTACAGTCACACCTTCCACCAGATTCTCACTGCATTAGGAAAATAAATAATCTTTGGATATAAGAGGAGGTCACCTAAAGACCCCCCCTCCAAAAAAAACAAACAAAAAAAAACATTGCATGACAGGTCCTGTGTTGAAATATTTCCTATTGAAACCAGAGGCATATTAAAAGGTTAATTCTTAAGCCCTATTCCTTACTGCTGTATGTTATTATAAAAAATATCATGCGTTCACATTCTAGAGAGCTTTCGATTGGACAGAATCTGTGCCTAATGAGCCATTGATAGTTTTAATCCCTTTAGGCCTAGGGCCAAGCCCAAAATGGCTAAACTCTAAGCTTTTAATTGTCTCAACCACAAATTATTGGTCAAGAAATTAGCAAAATATAAGCAAATGCACTACTTAAAAAAGCCATTGCTGTCTCAGAAAAACATTAAAGACAGATTGAAGTTTTTGGCAGAATATGGGAAGTTTGATTCAGAGTGGTTCAGCAGAGTTGTGTGGTGTGATGAATCACAATGAAATATGAGTTGCATGGTGATGCTCCAGAGTGGTGTCTTCAGAAATCTTGTGAGAAATATAATAATAAATGCATCTCTACCACAGTGAAGCATGGAGAAAGAGGTGGCATTGTGTGGGGAGCTTTTTTAGCTGCTGGTATTGGTGAGCTACTTCACTGTGAAGATCCTTTAATGCTTTGGAATACAGGAGAATATTGCAGAATGGCTTGCATCTAACAAATGAAAAGATGGTATCTAAAGAGGAATGCTAAGATATTATTATTCGAGAAGACAATGCACCTGCCCAAATTACAAAGACAAGTGGCTTGAGAACAAGTCCATCAGGCTCATGTTTTAGCTTGATCAGAGTCCAGATTTGAACTCTATAGTGAATATTTGGTCTCACATTAAACTCAAACGAACTGGGAGACATTTTTCAACTACTCATGAACTGTTTGAAGCCATTGACATTTAGTGGAATGACACTGACTCTTCTTCCTGTAAAAAGCTGTCTGCAAGTTGGGGAAGGCTATTCATTGCTAAGTTACTTCATGTACAGTTACTTAATGTTTCCTGACCAGTGATTTGTGATTAAAATGGTTAAGACCATTAAAAGACCACTAAATATTTTGCCATTTTTGGCATGGTCCATTATTTATTTAGTTAGGCCCAGGAGTGTACAACTATGTTTCATCCCTGCTGAAAAATCCAGCTAAAACCAGCCTAAGCTGGTTGGCTGGTCTTAGCTGGTTTAAGCTGGAAGTAGCTGGTTTAAGCTGGTCTCCCAGCCCTCCAGTCTCCTAGCTAACCAAAACCCCTCTAAAACCAGCTATGACCAGGCTGGGAGACCAGCTAAAACCAGCCTGACCAGCTTAGGCTGGTTTTAGCTGAATTTTTCAGCAGGGTGGTCAGGTTGCAGCAGTCTTTATTAATGACAAAACAAAAATCACAAAATACTCAGGTTTCTCAGAACTTCAAAAGCAGGAACATAACAACCAATTAAACTCAACAATAACAGACAAATGAACTGAACAAAGCACAGAGTTTAAATACACAGGGCAAACAAAGGATCTAATGAGATAATTGACTAGACACACCTGAACTGAAACTCAAATAAATTAGTAACTATAGTGACAAACAGGGGTGCGTTTCCCAAAGCGAACTATGGTCGCAAGTTCCGTCGTTACCAATAGAGTTCAATGGGACTTACGACCATAGTTGGCTAACGATGCTTTCGGGAAACACACTCCAGGCTGGGGAAACTGAGGATGACAGAGCTAATTAACAAACTAGAAAACCAACCTAGGCTGCGTTCCACTCCAAGTTTTTTATGCCCTTCACTAGCTAACTTCCCTCTATCTCGTGGACTCGGATGTGCGTCATTGCTTACGTTACATGAGTGCCCACTACTGGCGGAACTCGTGCATAAGGTTTAAATGGAATGCACTAAGCCCTTGATCACTTGGAATTCACTATGGCTGATTAATTATTTGAAAGCCCCTTTTTTCTTATGAATTTGTTTAATGCACCATTCTATATGCATATAAGTTGTTAGAGAAAATATATAAAATCCTATAGGTATATGAGCTGTTGGAGAAGAATAAAATTACACAAACAAACAAAAAATCAATAGTATAAACTTTGAATGTGAACATAAGGTAGCTACAAGTATTATGCGATTTAATCTCAACATAATTAATATATTATACATTATTATGTGATTAATTCTCAAAATAATCAATATATCATACACTTCAGTTAAGCGCGACCTGCTGTGGCGTCACAGTGCAACGCAGCCCTAGAAACACAGACATGAACAGAACAGAAGAAGAAAAAAAAAACAGATCAAAAACACACTCTAAAGATGAACAAAGCTCAAACTATAACACTATGCATGCAGTATGTGGGATACTGAGATACTAAAAGCCTATAAATTGTAAATAATGGTAGTATTGTATTGTGCATAATGGTAGCACACTGCAAAAAAAAAAAAAAAAAAAAAAAAAAAATCTAAACAAATATTTTTTTTGTTTTGTTTTTCTGTAAAATATCTAATTCTTAAACAAAGACAAATTTACTTGAGTAGCAAAAAAAGATGACATAAGATATTAAGTCTTGTTTTGTGGAAGAAAAAAAAAAGACTGCTCAATGCAATAACAGATATCTGCCAATGGGATAAAAAATAACTTGTTTTCCCTTTAAATTAAGTTTATTTTTCTTCCCCGTTGGCTTTTTCTTATCCCGTTTTTTTTTTTTTTTTACTGTATTTGCTGCATTTCATTTATGCTTATTTAAATAATAATAAAAAATGTATAAAGTAATCTCTCCAATGAATTGGAAAATAAATAAATAGATAATAATAATAAATTACTTTCCAACCTCTGGAGTCATAACAGGAATGAGAATGTGAGAATTGTTACAAAAATTAATGTCACAAGCCAAGATTGCTTTTTTTTTTTTTTTAAATGTGACCACATGTTTTCGTGAGATTGAACTCGTGAATATCCTGGCTCCTTTTAAGTAGAGTAAACACTTCATCCACACTATGATCTGCGAAGTATATTAAGGGGAAATTACACGCTTAGATCCAGCAGCTTCAACATGCCCGGTATCCTTTAGAGTCTCCATACTTTCCCCACTGCATGCCCAACTGACTGGAAAAAGAAGGTAGAGCTGAGAAAACTTGGACGTAGCATCAGCTCTTACAGATGGAGGACCCTCTTAACTTTAACTCCAGGTAACAGGGCGAAATGACAGGCTATTGAGCAAGGGATTATGGCAGCTTTTGCAAGGTTAGAAGCGCTGACCCTGCACAGCTCTCGCATGAGCAGCAACAATGGCATTTAGAGCGCCAGTGCCAAGGGTGCTGGCATTCCGTAATGAGATGTGCGGCCATCTGCCACGGCATCTTTGGGATACTGAAGACACCGTATGCTTCGCGTGTGTTTACTACTCCAGGCACAACCTCACAAGGTGACTGCCAGCTTCCCCTGTATACTTCGATTTGCTTCAGATTCGCCTCAGACTACCACTTGTTTCTTTCTGTTTGCTTTATTGTATTTCATTTAATGGATGAATGAATAAATTATAGTTGTATCTATGTGTTTGATGTTTTAAATTGAAAGTCTAAAAACAAGATGATGAAGGCATTTTAAAGCGAAAACACAAAAACAGAAATATACAAACTCTGTCATATGACCTCAAGTGTAAAAAAGCAGGGAATGACAAAGATGCTGCCAAGCAATGCCCTTCAGTTATACCGAGAATCTCTGCGCTTGGAATTAGACGAAGAGCTAAGTAATTAGCTTCGACATTTCATTAAACATTGTGTAGCTTCAATGCATAAATTCAGAGGCTCCCACAAATATAGAGGATATAATGAGGTACGAATATGAGCTGTTTTCATGGAAGTCCAGACAGTGATTCTTCTTTAAACATGACTCACCATTATGCAAGATTTAATGAATCTGAAATACAGTCAGTGGCCTTTGAAGGTTCTTTCTCTCTTTGAAATGAAAGCCAGATAGAAAGAGAGAAAAGGTGCAGCACTGAATTAAAACTAGGCCAAGCTGATGAAGTATCTCTAGCATTAAGTTTAATGGTCGGAGTGGACCGCATCTGGTGATGGCACATGTCATTAACTTATTTAACTCCTCAAATATTCACTTGACAGAAATCCATTACATTCTCATTATTACATACTTAGTTATCTAAAATTCACACCAGCGTGTCAATGAACTGTAATCCACTGTTTGACACTGAGTGGATGAAATTTTGCCTGAATGCATTTTGAAAGGCCGACAATGATGAAAGATGTTTTTTTTGTTGTTGTTGTTTGTTTGTTTTTTTGCCAACATACTGCAATAGTTAAGATGTACTAACTGCTGAAACTAACTAGCCAAACCTTGACCCCCTGATGGTCAACATATTGAGATCATCTGACCAGCAGTCTTAATGTCTTGCAATTTGAACAAGTTACTAATAATACAGTCTTATTTTTTACTTTATACTGTACCAGAGGTCTTCTACTTTTCAGGCCACTTGGTGGATAGAAAGATGGGGCAGGTAAATGACTGGGCGATACATTAAATATTAGCAATATTATTGTGATAATTTTGATGACAGTATAAAATAAGGCAAGTCATAAATAATGTGATAATTTTAACACTAAAAAAG
Organism: Mylopharyngodon piceus; assembly: GCA_039654765.1. NCBI lineage: Eukaryota > Metazoa > Chordata > Actinopteri > Cypriniformes > Xenocyprididae > Mylopharyngodon > Mylopharyngodon piceus. The sequence goes on along the minus strand of CM077439.1, from coordinate 26,680,982 downwards.
CCAATTACACAAATTCGACAATTTCACTCAAATGCACCTGTAAGGGTTCTGAAGAGTGTGAACGTTTTCTTTTTACATGTTTTAACAGCATTGAGCATTGTAGCATGTCTGTTGAGAGCATGAACCAAATAGCCAATCAGAGGTGTTTAAGTTAGTCAGAATCCAATACTGTTCAAAGTGTTTGGACTGTGCACACTCACAAATGATTTCATTATAACCAACAAAGTGTTAATACAATTTTACTAAGATCCATTGTTGAAAACTTTATTGATTATAAAAGGTGTTTTGGCAACAGAGCAGAGCTCAGTCAGTGACTGACAGCTTCAGTGATTGAAAGCAAAGCTCTCTTTCCCTTTTTGCGGCAACAGACGTGCGTGTTGTGTTTCTTTGTTCTTTATATGTTTCTATGTTCTTCAAAGCACTCGCTTTGTTGTTATATATATATATAAATAAATATATAGTATATATATATATATATATATATATTTTTTTTTTTTTTTTTTTCCTAAATAAATAAATAAACAAAAATCAAGATAGATTTTTATGTTTTTGCCATATTGCCTATAGCCCTAAGTAGAAACATCCTGGATATTGGATAAAACTTACAGTCACACTTTAGATTAGGGTCCAATTCTCACTATTAACTAACTATTACCTATGACTTTTGCCTCAATAAACTCCTAATTACTGCTTATTAATAGTTAGTGAGGTTGTTAAGTTTAGGTATTGGGTAGGATTAAGGGATGTAGAATATGGTCATGCAGAATAAGGCATTAATATGTGCTTTATATGTACTAATAAACAGCCAATATGCTAGTAATATGCACACTAATAAGCAACTAGTTAATAGTGAGAATTGGACCCTAAACTAAAGTGTTACCCTTACATAACATATTAGATAAAAATTAATGCTGTCTTTTCCACACATTTTTTTTTTTTTTTTTGAGAAAAAAAAAGTTTTGAGATAAAAAAAAAAATAAATAAATAAATAAATAAATAAAAATAAATAAATAAATAAATAATTAGCGGACTCCCTGCATTAAAACTTTAGACCCCTTGTTGAAGACCCCTGCTTTATTTTTTTTGATCAAGGAGCTTTACAAAACATTAAAGTACACAAAAAAGTTTACAAATGAATGAATGAATGAATGACATACATCAGTTCAAACAGAACAAGTTCAACAGTGTTGGAGAATGTTACATTATAGTATTGTGCTACTAATTATAAAAAGTAACTGCTGTAGTTGTTCCATTAATTTTTTATAAGGTAACATTTAGATACTTTTGCTCCAGGACAGAGCAACTGCACCGCTGCCACACCCTCTGATGCAGCACCCAAATTATGTATGAGTGCAACTGAATTCTTTGGAAACACTCAGATTTATTTTTGTTTACTAGTATTTTGACGTTTTTAAAACACGTATCTCAGGGTGGGCTAAAAGAAAACTTTACTGCACTCTGTGTGTCACAGATAAACATTAAAAACTGTTTAGGGGCTGCTGGGATGCTTCATACACCAGTGGCTACACCTACACCAGCCAACGTGTTATAAAGCTTTTTTTCCCATTATTATTATTTTTTGGCCATTTTCTTTTATAAGACAGTCAAATATAGTGAGGGAAACAGGGGTGGGCGAGGGGGAGTGGGATCAGGACATGACTCAAACAAAAGTTTTTCGGCACGAAGGTCAGGACAACCTGTCACTCTCATGAGATCACAACAATAATAAACCACAACCATCCATCCAATCAATTCATCATGGACCAAAACAAGTCCCACCCTACATTTTATTCTTGTTCAAGAAGCCATTTCACTTGGATATGCACTATATTGCCAAAAGTTTTGGGACGCCTGCCTTTACGTGCACATGAACTTTAATGACATCCCATTCTTAATCCGGTTTAATATGGAGTTGGCCCACCCTTTGCAGCTATAACAGCTTCAACTCTTCTGGTAAGGTTTTCCACAAGGTTTAGGAGTGTGTTTATGGGAATTTTTGACCATTCTTCTAGAAGCGCATTTGTGAAGTCAGGCAGTGATGTTGGACGAGAAGGCCTGGCTCGCAGTCTCCGCTCTAATTCATCCCAAAGGTGATCTATCGGGTTGAGGTCAGGACTCTGTGCAGGCCAGTCAAGTTCCTCCACATTAAACTCGCTCATCCATGTCTTTATGGACCTTGCTTTGTGCACTGGTGCGCAGTCATGTTGGAACAGGAAGGGCCATTCCCAGACTGTTCCCACAAAGTTGGGAGCATGAAATTATCCAAAATGTCTTGGTATGCTGAAGCATTAAGAGTTCCTTTCACTGGAACTAAGGGGCCAAGCCCAAACCCTGAAAAGTACCGTTCTCCTGGCAACCGCCAAACCCAGACTCGTCCATCGGATTGCCAGACAGAGAAGCGTGATTCGTCACTCCAGAGAACACGTCTCCACTGCTCTAGAGTTCAGTGGCGGCGTGCTTTACACCACTGCATCCGACGCTTTGCATTGCACTTAGTGATGTAAGGCTTGGATGCAGCTGCTCGGCCATGGAAACCCATTCCATGAAGCTCTCTACGCACTGTTCTTGAGCTAATCTAAAGGTCACACAAAGTTTGGAGGTCTGTAGCTATTGACTCTGCAGAAAGTTGGCGACTTCTGCGCACTGTGCGCCTCAGCATGCGCTGACCCCGCTCTGTGATTTTACGTGGCCTACCACTTCGTGGCTGAGTTGCTGTTGTTCCCAATTGCTTCCACTTTGTTATGATACCACTAACAGTTGACCGTGGAATATTTAGTAGTGAGGAAATTTCACGAATGGACTTATTGCACAGGTGGCAACCTATCACGGTACCACGCTTGAATTCACTGAGCTCCTGAGAGCGATCCATTCTTTCACAAATGTTTGTAGAAGCAGTCTGCATGCCTAGGTGCTTGATTTTATACACCTGTGGCCATGGAAGTGATTGAAACACCTGAATTCAACGATTTGGAGGGGTGTCCCAAATACTTTTGGCAATATAGTGTATGTCACAATAGGGAAAAAAGACAATCACAACTGACTTTAACTCACCAGTTAGACATACAGTAGATACAAAAATCCTGATACATAGTAATCAACTTTTCTCATATTTTACCTAAAACAATCAACGTACAGGTACGGCTTGGTAAAAATCATTTTAACTGCACTAGCAAATAGGGCATCTAAGTTTCATAGAAATGTAGCCTTGACTGGATTTTCACAATATTTGCCACAATCTATCTGGGGAAAAAAAAAAAAAATGTATGTGTGTATAGCTGATTAAAGCACTGACCCCATTTCCCTAGAGCACAACAGGTTTATTAACTTGACTCAGTGTTGAAGGTTCATGACCTGAGAATAATCAAATGCATTCAAAGTGCCTTGGAGGTAATTTGAGGAAGTTGAAATATACTGTAACAAGGCTGCCTAGCTAGAATGAACCAAATTGCTCATGAATTGATCATGAGCTATTAACATAAAATAGCTCAGGAGTATGGGGCTATCTGCTTCTGAATATGTTTTTGAAAAAAACCTCTCAGAAACAACTTACGTGTGGGAGGCTGTGGGTCAAATTAGGATGATTTAGATTTGGGAGTGTCAGTGGATACAATATGTTTTCAAATGTTGTCATGCGCTGCAGGTGCACCAAACAAAAGAATAAGGAATCCATTGGATAACATAATTACAACCCTGGGGGGCTGCCAAATTTTGCTTGTTTGAGAGAATGTGATTTTGGAAACATGTCTTTCAAACAAATGGATGTAATCCCAAACTTACTTTCCGCAAACTCAAACATTGACTTAAAACATTTGTTAATGATCACCATTCATGAGTCCTTAATGAAGGGGACTTTAAGTGATTCATAATTAGACACCTGCAAATACAAAGGCACACACAGCATCTAGGATATTCACAGTCATTAGTACTATAATCTAGTCCCCTGTGGTTTCTAACACACATTGCAAGTGATTAAATCAAGAATTTCCTTGCAGCAATGTTGGTTTCCTGTGACTCTGTGAACAGACACAAGTTCATACAGATAAAAGTATCACACTGGATTAAAATATATGCTGGCATGCCCATCAAATCAAAAGATAGCCATCTCAGTATGTCATTCAATAATTGTGCATGATACATTGTGAATAAAATCCATTGAGGAGAAGTGCTTTCTTCCAGTAAGTCATCTCATAAACTGTGTCATATAAAAAGGCCACTGCAATCATGCTGTGGCTGAGCTTGTTAAAATCCCTCTGTACCCAGTGCTTGCGACTCGAAATACCTGTTTATTTCTAAACTAATGGCACATAATAAACAGCGAACCTTAGAGGCCTAGCGTCATGTTTTCATTCTGTTTACCGCAGTATCAAGAGAATAACCCTGCTCTTCCCATTAAACAGCAATAATTCAAGTGTAAAAGAGAGAAAATGAATGAAACATTTTAATTAAAGAAGTCAAATGGAAAATAAAGCACAGACAACTCATATATGTAAGCAACAAATAGCAGTTTTTCCTGTACTAGTTTCAGTCAGAAATAAGCCTAGAAAATGATCTAACATTAATTATAATGTTAGATCATTATGATTATAATAATTTTTTCAGATTATGAGATATATAATTTATTATAACTGAATTAGAGTCATTTTAACAATTGATATCCCCTCATAGGACTGCTGACGTTTTGATTTTTGCCTTTCATTGTTTCCCTTCTTCTATAATAGTTCAATAGTTACCTTTTAGTATTTGTTTTGTGTACATCACTGTCAGTGAGATATTTTTTAAGAAATACGTTTTTATTAAGCGAGAGCTCATTAAATTAATCGAAAGTGACAGTAAAGATATTTATGTTACAAAAGATTTGTATTTCAAATAAATGCTGTCCATTTGAACTTTATATACATCAGAAATGTATCATGTTTTCATGGGGGATATATCATGTTTTCCACTATATATATATATATTTTTTTTTTTTTTTTAACATTGGTAAAGTTTCTTGAGCTTCAAATCAGCATATTAGAATGATTTCTAAAGGATCATGTGACACTAAAGACTGGAGTAATGATGCTGAAAATCAGAGGAATAAATTGCAGACAACAGTTATTTAAATTGTAATAATATTTCACAATATTATAATTAACTTTACATCTGACATAATAACATTGCTATTGCATAGTACAAATTCAGTTCTCAAAGCTGTTTTCTTGAAAGCTGCAATTAGCATAAAAGGTTTATATTTGTGTCTCTGTGCGTTGATCCTGAGCCAGAGCTGGATCCCAATCTAACCCGTCACTAATAGAACAGTAAAACTGGTCTGGTGTCAGCATGAAGGGCTACTTTCCTCAGCAAATGTGGAATCTTTATCACCTCCACTTCCTGACTAAAGGAGGGCAGAAGGCCACTTGAGGGACTTTGATAATGAGTGAGTCAAGTCGATCTGGGGAATTTTTTGGCTCCCTCTTGCCTCAAGAGACTCAATCTATTTCCATCTCTCCCATATGGTCTGATCCAAAAATGGGTTTTTTATGTAACAAAGGCAAATATATATGAACCCACTAAACTGCAGCCTCTCAGATATGGTCACGATGCTGTTTCCTTCATTTCCTGGCCTGCAGAGATCCTTGCGTCTGTCTACGAGCTCTCTAATTCTTCTCCATTTTCTGATTCCAATGGCCCAATTAATTGAATGGCTTCAAAAAGAGGGAAAATGCATAATGCGGATTTGTCATACTGGCAGGATTTGCAGGCCTATTGCTTGCATCTCCGTCTCCCATATGCGTGTGTATGAACTGGCTTTTTGGAGAGCCTGCTTAGTCTCAGCAGGAGATGGGGAGCCGTCCAGGATTTTCCACAATGAAATCGCCTAATACAATTTCCAGTTTCTAAAAAGCAGATTGTGTCTGATTAGAAAGGGGATCAAAGCAATTTAGCAGGTTTACGAGGGCAATGTTAAGACATCCATTCGCTCTGTAGTGTAAATTTTATTTCCTTAAACGCAGGGGATTGAGAGCTGTGAAAATAATATTTGTTTTGTCCCAACACACTTTGTCTGTCCATCTTTGTTAAGCCCTGTGTTGGGTGTAACGCATTACATGTAACATGTATTACATAATCAGATTACGTCTTTGACGTAACGTGTAAAGTAATGCATTACTTTATAAATTTACACCTTAATATTTATTTGCATCGGAACAAAAACAAGCTCCTGATTACATAATGCATGTTTCTTTTCAGTTTAAGTAATTTGCTTAAACATTTTTTTTTAAAATATACTGCATTAAAATTTTCTATCTTCTCCATAACATAGTCACTAAGACATACAGTATGCTGGGACAATACATCGATGCATCGCGAATCGAGAAATGATTCTGGATCGATTCTGATATTTTCCGTATGTATCGCTATTCCCCCTCAAATCGATTCTGAGCTTAGTTTTCAACAGCAGATGGCACTGCGTGTATTAGAAACAGCCGTACTTTGCTTCCTTCCAATTCCTTACACACACCACTTGAACCTTATATAAAATAATCGTTCATAAACTTTGAAAAGTTTGAAGCGAATTACAAGGGTCCTGTTTACATTAATCTCACGTCATAAAAGCATTCTGAGGTGCAAATACTGTACATTCTCAGACTTAGCCGAACGCACGAGCGCTCTTCTTCATGAGCATTTGAGCATGCAGTTAAAAAATAGCCTAGAGCGCCTTCTGCTGTTAAAAACTAAGCTCAGAATCAATTTGTGATGCATTTGGAAAATATCAGAAATGATCCATGAATCGCGATGCATCCATAGTATTGTCCCAGCCCTACAGTGTGCATGCATGCTGCACGTGCACAAACAGACAAAAAATATAAAAGTAACAAAACACATTACTTTCAAATTTAAATAAAAATATTATAATAATGCTAAAAAATAATAAAAATATAATAATCAGAAAAATATTCTAAATGTGTTTTTGAAAGAAAACAAAGGTGTTCAAAGAACTTCTCATGTAAAAAAAGAAAAAGAAAAAAGAAAAGAAAAAAAAAAAAAACACTGATCAAGCCAACATTTAAAGTGTATCTTCAGACACTTCAGACAAAAAAGCAAGTGGACAGAAAACAGGCAAAAAGGGTAATCCAGAATATATGCAGAGAATCAAAAAACCAAGACACAGGAAACCACGATAATGCTCAGAAATACAGTGTAACAACATACAAGACTTCGCAAAGAATGAGTGAAAATACAGGACTTATATAGACAGCGTTTAACCAGATAATGAGACACAGGCAATGGGTTATGGGAATTAAAGTTCATGATGGGAAAGCAAGGGAGTCAGGAGGAGTGCCCTCTGGAGGAGATCATGGGCACTCCAGCTGGTGGATGTAACATATTATGTGTGCCCTGTTATTTCCAAATTTCATTGGATGTCATTTGGATTGCAATGCTCAGAATTTTATTTGTAAAGATTGCTATGTTGTGTCAATTTTGAGAATAATTCCATGCTGTCAGGGAGATCATAGATTGAGATCTTCATAAGATTGACAGGATTAAAATGATTTTCATACCAACAAAACAACCTTTTAAATCTTTTTCGGCACCAGTCAGGACAGGTCCAAGATCAACCGCCAAGTGAGAAGATCATTCTCTGCGTCAAAATGTACAAGAGTCTTTGAGGATGATTCTTCTGCCCTGGGCTGCTCTTGTTGACAAGCATCAATCATGCAGAAGTACACAGTGCCTTGCTAGTTTAATTCCCCTTGACTGATTGTGAGGCGGAGGGGGAGCAGGGACTGACATGCCTGGAGAGTGTCCCCCTGCCATGCTTCATTTCCCCCCGATGGCAATGCCAGTCTTTCAGAGCAGTTTCTGCAGCCTCATGAAGGCAGTATTGTCTGATTAGAAGTGGAGATGGCTGCTGTCTCTCACCAGCATCTCACATATTCTGATGGATTCTCAGTATTAGTTTGTTTTTTCCGTGTCAGTGCATATGATACAATAAGCCACAAGAGGCTGTAAAATGCAGTGTGTGCAAAAAAATGAAATAAGTTCACAGTACTTATAGGGCTGGGCGATAAAATGATAACGATAATGATCGCGATATAATTTTCCACGATACAATTATAACACAAGTACAATAAATGTTTGATAAAATGTTTACATGGCAAAGGTGGAACGAAACAGCGCTACTCCTTTAAACCGCACCACATGGATCATTTATCCACTCGGCTCAAACGGCAGCAGTTTTTCTAGAGCAAATGATTTTACTCGCTGATCTGTTTCGATCATGCAGACCACTAAACAGCGCTTGAGAATTCAGTGAAGAACATAAAATGTCTCTGTGATTTAAGCTAGTTTGAAATAGATGAAACAACGCTGACATTCTCAACAGCACTGACAAGCCTGAGAAACAACGTGCCATGAACAATCCAGTTAGAAGGCTTTTCAATCTACAAATCACCATCATTTACCGTGGATTTACTGTAGTAAGACTAATTGGCTGGCCCATATATTTAAATATTATATTTTACCCTATAAGGTTGTTTACATTTTTACAGATGTTACTGTATTTGATAATGGACATAAATTTACATCTGCATCCCAACTCAAGCTACTGTCAAATGTGCATTTCTAAGAGACAAAACATGTAATATTAATGATATTGCAGCCTGCACTGCAAACTGTGCTGAAGATACACTTTATCAAAGTCAGGATACACAAACTATCACCCGTTAGAACATGCAGAAATTAAGAAATTATTTTTCCTATTAAGTTTTTATTTTAAGGAAAAAAAAAAATACTGAAAAAGGATTTTACTTATGTTTACTCTTGAATATTTTGATGTAGAAAAAAATATTTTATCATTTTATATTTTATCATGAATATTCAACCTCATATTTGTGAGATGTTCACCTGTTTGGCAAGTGTTTTTCATGTTCTGTCAATAGTTTAAAATCAAATTCTGGTTTCTACAGCTTTTAAACTCGAAAGAAATAAAGATAATAAAGATTGTGATAATTATCAATATCGACTAAAAATGTTATTGTGATTTTTTTTTGGCCATATCAAGCAATCCTAAGTACTAATAAGTAGGGCTGGGTAAACAATATCGATTTCTCGATTTTAATCGATTCTCATTTTTACGAACCGATATTGATTCTTAAATCTTAAGAATTGATTAGTCTAGTCTGTTTTCAGTTGATGAATGAGCGCCTCCCATCCAATAAATCGCAATAATCTTTGTTCTTTGTTACTTCTGATATGAAGCAAAGTCTCAGATTTCAAATGATGCCCATCTTATTATGAGATTCAAAAAATAAATACCATTTTGGCACTGTTTAATGTGACGTGACAGATTGCCTTAGCACCTCAGTTAAAGAGAAGCGGCAGCACAGTGCGCATGTGAACTTCCTCTCCGCTTTAATACCAGTTACAGCGCGAAATAAACATGAATAAACATCTGAAGGTATGTTAAAAGATACAGTACAACTTACCGAAATCCGTATCATGTCTCGTGTAATAGTTCAATCAGTGTTTCAACCTCGGAAAGGCTTCAATAAAACAGCTTGTAAACAATGTCACGTAACGTCACATTTACCTCAGAAAAACATTCAGTGACCATAAACTCGTTAGTGAGCTAGAAAAGTGAACTCTAGAAAGCAGCATTCTGATAAATATAGCTATGCACCATTACATATTCATTATAATGTTCTTCAATATTTAATGCATGTTTGAATAAATCAGTTATGACAGCCAAGATTTAAATAAATAATAAAAAAAAACGAAAATGATTATGTAATTCTAAACTTTATTTATTATTAAAAAAAAACATAATTGAGTGTAATTTAAGTCTTTGTATATAAATAAGTTAATTTTAACCTTCAATATTATAGTAAAGTAGTACCAACTGACTCCCATGTGTAGTTTACAGCATTAGTTGAGAGATTTTTTTCCTCTAGAAAATTTGCCATGTACTGTAACTGATATACTACATCCAAAATAATCGATATCGAATCGAATCGAAATCGTAATTGAATCAAATCGCAAGCATGTGAATAGAATTCGAATTGAATCGTGAAAATTGTGTCAATTCCCAGCCCTACTAATAAGTGTATGTTTTTTCCCCCTTAGTTTAAGGCAGTTTTTTTCCTCAAACTAAATGACTTAATTTAACCTGTTGGGTTTTACAGTGCAGGGGTTCTTTTTTTTTTTTTTTCTTTTTTTTTTTCCAGTCGAGCCCCTTTGACCTAGAATATTTACTTAAAGTACACCCTGACATTTTAAATTAATTTTTCAATAATTTAACAACACATTCACATGTTCATCACGGATATCTGATGTCAGTTAATGACATGCAGGTGAATATAATATAATATAATATAATATAATATAATATAATATAAATTTTATTTTGATTTAAAATTATTTATTTTAATTTTATTGTAATTATTAGCTTTTAATCAAATCACAACCTCTGCAGTTTCCTCACACACACCCAAATTCCTGAACTAAAATGAAAGGTTTTATTAAATTTGTATTATTAAATAACTTAATAGATGAAAGATCTCTGATTTATGAGCTAAGATAGTTATTTATGCCATTTTTGGGGAGTATATTTACAGCCATGTATCTGGAAGACACATCCATTGGAGGCTTCCATAGCAACAGAGCTGACTAACTGAAACCAGATTGAGCACTGTTTCTCACAAACCAAGCGTGAAGGGCGGATCATCTCGTTAGTTCTAAGATTTTAATTGCCATCGCCTCCGTAATCTGATTATATGCTGTGAGTGGTTGCATGAAAGATAAGAATATCATAATTAAATTAAAACTAATATCCAACCCAGCCTAACAGAGCTTCAAAGGTATAACTGGCACATCTAACAAAATCCCACTCACATCACTGATCACGTTAGAGTCTTTGAGGTAGCACTTCTCACAGGAAGACCCGTATCGCTTATTGAACTGTTCCCTGACTTGTCATGTCACAAACATAAGACGCCATCTTCAAAAACTGCTGCATCTGGTTATAGACACAGTGGTCGTATAACCTCAGTGCTGTTTCTTAGAAGTGGCATGTGACATGGCTTTTAAAGATGAGACTTTTATTTTTGTAATCAAGTTCTTGATTTAGATTTAGATTTATCAGGCAAAATTTTCATATCGGTGCATCATTTCACATTGTGATGTAGATGTTTGCAGAAGTAATATCTGGACTTCGATCAAGGCATTTTAGGCAGGTCTGGATCAGTGTTCTCTCATAGAATAAATCCCTTTGTGAGAGACTTTGCAGATCTTATACATACACAAACAGATAAATTACTCACTAAAGGAAAAGGAAAAGATTAAAAAGCATCATATGGCCCCTTTTAAACTTCCGTGTGATTGTATATCTTCCCTACATTCTAGCATTTAATTTGCGTTTGGTAATTTCAACTTTTGGCTTGCTTTTTAGCCTGCACATGGGCAGGGGAGTAAATCACAGTGTTGATTAAGTATGTATAATGATATTGTCTTTGGCTTTTACTGTGGTTGAGCCATTTGTAGAACAGTATCCTGCTGCTGTAGCTTCTGCGATCTCTGCTGGAACATCATCTGTTTAACAAGCTGCCTTCACATGACAGCACCAAGCTCCAGTTTATCAGCAAGCGCTTCGACGTGCTGCACTCAGCTAAACAAAGATGAAGACTTTTTGGTGAATTTTCCACATCACTTTTCTAAATGTTTGTTGATTTGAGTATTAGCAAGCTCAAAAGGTCAAAGGTCTTTGTGTATGTGGGATAAAGACATCAAGTCATCAGGGCAAGCATGGGACATTTGATGAATGCATTGAGCAGGTTTTGGTTTACACTCTGCCATGAGGTCTTGTTGTGTGGGTGTTGAATTCTGTCATTTGAAAGAGGTGTTTTTGTTGTGTAGCTTTTAATTTTTTTTTTTTAACATGCAGTCCGTTATAAGGTGAACGTGATTTTGCCATGTAGAATGTATTGCTGGAACAACATCCTTATTAACCAAAGAGATTTAAGGTTAGGAGTTATGACTTCAACAACATTCCTATCAACCTTTTCATTGCCCTCTGTTAATGGTTTGGGTTGTCGATCAAGGACCAACAAAAGATCTTGTTCAGAGATGTTGGAGGAACGTGTTTTGCCAAGCACGTCCTACAGTGCTTGGCAAAAACATGGTCAGTCATTTATTTAGAACTTCTTTAAACTCTCTCTCTTCTATATGAAAATAACCTCTGTTATAATTTGCTAACCTCTACATGTTCAAAAAGAAGAAATCATATTAACGAGTTGTGAGTTTGCTATTTGGCAAGAACATAATTAAAAAAAAATGTTCAAAAAATATTATTTGTTATCTTTTTTGTCACTTTCAAAGCAGATTAGTCTTTTTTGAATTTAAAGGACTTGAATCTCAGTGAACAGCATTTGTACCGTAATGTTGATTAATTTTGATCCATCCCTAGGTTTCTTTAAAAATAATAATAATAATAAAATAAAGGGGTTGTTCACCCCCAGTTACTTTTAAAAGTAATACATTACAATATTGCATTACTCCCTAAAAAAAGTAACTAATTGTGTTAGTTACTTTTTATGAAAAGTAATGCGTTACATTACTTTTGTGTTACTTTTTCTCATCTGGGCTGGGCTGGTTTGTTTTTTTAACAACAACAACAACAAAAAGTTATATTTTTGGCAAATGTTAAAGCCCTTTCACACCAAAAGTTAAATGAATAAGCCTCAGGCTGAAGAAAATGCATATTTACGCCTGTACAGTAGAGGGCGCAGCTCAAACAAACCTTTCAGCTGTGCTGCCATTCTGGATTGAAGAAGAATAGGATACAGAAAAAGGAAGTTCAACACTCTTATTTCTAAATCTAATCTAAAGTAATGCTTATTAGTATGGTTGAATTGAATCATTGAAGGTCAGCAGCAAAGGCATGGCATTGGTTAATAAAGTGAGATTAAGTACATAAAGTATATTTGTGAAATTTAATATAATTAATTAAAACAGGTCTGTTGTTATTCTTCTTTTTTTTTTTTCAAAAATATTTCTTCTTCAAAAGAAATCCATATAGGTTTGTACGGAGCCCCTAAAGGGACCTTTGCAAAAATAAAAAATATAAAGAGTTTTCCGTGCGCACGAGAAACGTATCGCGTTACAATTTCCGGTTTCTGTATACTAAAACCTATTTCATTTGTGCTTCACTGCCTATGAAGAAAGCAAGAGTATGGATGCGCATGAATCAGTAAAGATCTATTTACTCAAAATTATGAAGAAAATGCGAGTAAGGATGTGCATGAATTAATAAAGATCTATTTGCTCAAAATTATGAAGAAAATGCGAGTAGCCTATGGATGAATTAATAATGATCTATTTGCTCAAAATTATAAAGAAAAAGAGTATGGACGCGCATGAATTAATAAAGATCTACTTGCTCAAAATTATGAAGAAAATGCGAATATGGATGCGCAAGAATTAATATCTATTTGCTCAAAATTATGAAGAAAATGCGAGTAGCCTATGGATGAATTAATAATGATCTATTTGCTCAAAATTATAAAGAAAAAGAGTATGGACGCGCATGAATTAATAAAGATCTACTTGCTCAAAATTATGAAGAAAATGCGAATATGGATGCGCAAGAATTAATATCTATTTGCTCAAAATTATGAAGAAAATGCGAGTGTGGATGAATTAATAATGATCTATGTGCTCAAAATTTTGCATAAAATGCGAGTATGGATGTGCATGAATTAATAAAGATCTATTTGCTGAAAATGTGGCTTTCGCAGGGCAGTATCGGCCTTATGTCCGCTTTAAAGCGTTCTCTGTGACAGCCGGGAAACCGCGACATGAATGGGCTGATGGCTGTATCCATTGTTCTTTTTGCAAAGTTAAAACAAAAGGCTGATACAGTAAAAAGTGCTCAAAATGTGGCTTTCATTAGGGCAGTGCGTCATATGTCCATTTTAACAAATTTAACTCCGTGGCGGCCAAAAAATCGTGCTGGGAAATGGGCTCAGTGTGCATTGTAATAATGCCACGTTTAATGGTTCATGAAAAAACATTGGTACAGTAAAAATAATTTGTATTTCATTAGGGCAGTAGGCCATATTTATATTGTCCCACATAAAAATACTGGAACTGTAAAATGTAGGCCTACTAAAATGTCATATTTCACAAGATCAGACGCCCCTTTCCTAAACCACTTTGTCGGATTTAACACATCCTTACAGGTGGCAGAGAAAAGCTCATTTTCTTCATTCAGTTCTAACAGCGCTTATTGCGAGCAGAGCAATAGACATAAAGGACTTTAGATATAAAGGGAGGCACGTTTAAAAAAAATTAAAACAAATAATTAGCTGGATTCATCCTAGACTAACTGGTCTAAGAAAGCCAAATTTTGAGCAAATAGGCTACAGCTTTATTAATTCATGCGCATCCATATTCTCACTTTCTTCATAGGCAGTGACGCACAAATGAAACAGGTTATAGTATACACAAACCGGAAATTGTAACACGTGCGCACGCGAAACTCTGTTTATTTTTTATTTTTAAGGGCCCTTTAGGGGCTCTGTAGGTTTGGAACAACTTGAGGGTGAATAAATGATGACAGAATTGTCATTTTTTTGGTGAACTATCCCTTTAAGTTACTGTGAGTAAATGTTGATAATGATTATAAATGAACCCTAAATTAAATTACTGTAAATAAACCCATCGTAGAGTGATTACGTCTAAAAGTGCTATCAAAACATTTCTGTTTGGTTGAGCATCCCAACCAGGGGTGCGTTTCCCAAAGCTTTTGGGAAACCCACCTCAGCTTCACAGAACAACATTGGCTCAACCAGTGTGTGCTAGACTCCACGTCCACAAAATAAATGAAGTCATGCAAGTTTGGAACAACATGAGGGTGAGTGAATAAAGACATTTTTGGAAATGTTCCTTTAAAAGTATAAAAACTAACTAACTAAATAAATAAATGCTTATCTTGCTTTATTCTAAGCCAACACCCCACTCAATGTTGCTTTAGACTTAATCTAAAACATCTGACTCAATTCGGCAGATACCCTGTGGGTCATGATTAGCTGAAGCAGGTATGTTTGCTGTGTAAAGCAGAAAGGGGTCCTGTTGGAGTTGGCCTTCTTTAATAGATTCATGGCCTGACTGTAATGTGCTGTTTTCATTAGTGTTCCAGAAAACTTCTCTCAAATCGATAATTCAAATTTACTGGCCACATGTCTAATATACTATGATGCAGGTTCTGTGTCTCATACATAAAAGCATATGTGGTTTTACCTTTGCTCTTAGCATGAAAACATGGAGTGTGATGAAAAAAACAGAAAACTGAGAAATAACTGGCTGTGCTCAGTATAACATTTCATTATGCAAACACATTGCAGCCTTTATATTAGAGGGCAAGCGCTGCCCTTAGTGTGTACATGATGTATGTGCTGATTTGACTTCACACGTTGCAGCAGGACTGTGAACAAGAAAATGTCATGCTAGAATCCAGACACGCAGCCACGGATTTGCTGACCTCTGAGTCTGAACTTCATTTTTGATCATAAAGCATTCAAAAGTTATGACAATTAATTAATGTTTTATATATGTGACCGGTCTGCACCTTCGCTCTGCGTTGTGTTGACAATTTAAGAAGACCGGACAACAGAGATTCCTTGGACCACTTTTTTTATTCTGGATGAATAAAAAGGAAAAAATGAAAAAAGTCAATCCGTGGCCTTCACAGTTTTGACCTTTCCCCAGCCGCGCTTACCGCGAACTGACTTCATATTACAATTTTCAAATAAATTGCATGTGATTAGATCAACAATGTTTAACATTTTTCTCCATATGAAACATTTTACATGAATTCAAAACAATATTAAAAGAAACATGGATAGAAAACATACCTGGATGAATAAAAAGGACCTTCACAGGTTTGACCTGCCAGTCAAAACGGATAATTTTAGTCACGGAACTTAGACATACACTCATACCAAACACTCAAAACAAACATACTTCATGTTAAACAAAAATATATATTAAATCACAAGAAACTAACTCATTTTAAGCTTTTTAGAGAGAGCTCGAGCAAAACTCACCTTTCCCCAGCCGCGCTTACCGCGAACTGAAGAAAAACAACCGGAACTCATTTCTTAAAGGGGCCACGTACCATTATTTAACAATTACAACACTGAAGAAATGCACATATAAGCATATAAAACAGCTCAAATAACAGAAATCAATATTAAAAGAATTGCCAGAATACAAAATAATTATGTAAATTGATAAAGGGAGAGATTTTGTGTGAAATTAATAAATTGATATAACATCTTTTACATATATCATGACATTATTTTCATGACAGTTAAGTACATTTCGGCCATATATATGCAACACAACTGTTTTCAACATTGATAAGAATTTTTTTTGAGCATATCAGGATATTATAAATGAGCATATTAGAATGTAGAATGATTTCTGGTGATCATTTGACAGTGAAGACTGGAAAAAATAGCATTTTTGATTAAATAAATATAGCCTTGTTGAGGATAACAGGCTTCTTTCAAAAACATGCATAAATATTTGCATTACAGTAATGAGAAAATCCTGTACAATGACAGTAGAGGGTAAATCTTAAAATAGACTTCAATCATTTTTTACAAATAGTTATACTTTTTTTTTTTTTTTTCTATTTTGATTTAAGGGCATTGTTGGCCTGTTTTTGTGAGATTCAGTTTGACGTTTACTGCTCTGAATTCTAGAAACTAATATCATAACATGAATCAACATTATACTGACAGGTCACCTGTATCATTTTAATATTAGATATGAAATCCCATAATGCATGAACATCAACTCAATTGAAATAAAATGCAGAGCAGAGCATCTGCAGTTATCGGCTGACTAAAACAAGGTTCTCTCTGAAGATTTGAGGAGTTATTTGCTTGTAGAACAGTGACCTTTGCTTAATCTACGGTGGCTTGCAGTCTCAATATGCTGATGCGACGTGGGCTTCAGAAGAGATACTTCCAAAATCTGCATGCTCTGTGTCTGTATAAAAAACAATCACAATTTTAATGGTAAAACACTGTAAAAATGCTACGGTAAAAACGTTTAATTGGTTAACAGCAAGTGTCCTTATTATATACTGTGAAAATCTGTTGTCAATCTAATGGGACATTTCAGACAATAGTAAATTTAAAGTGTTTGGAAGTGAAAATATAGGTCATCTTATAATTTACAATGAAAAAACTGACATTCCCATCACATCAGTTATGCACATTAGGGTTTATGATGCATCTTATGATGTCAAATTAATGTTTATTGCATTATTTTAGTGTCATCTTTGTTACCATGATGGTGTTTTATGACACTGTGACTGTGTGCACCTTCTGTGTATTAGTATTTGTATCCCAGCTTGTGGAAAATATGAAGAGCCAAACAAGCCAAAATTCATTCTGGCATAATATCAGAACCTGGAAGTCTAATTTGCTGCTGGTTACTTCGAGATTTTCTTGTGGGGTTTTATAATGGGGTTTCTCAATTTATGTGTGTAATTTACATTGTAGAACAAAACGTCAAAGCATAATAAAGTTATGTTTACCACAGGCTTTATTTTACACATAAATCGAAAAAACCCATTATAAAACCCCATAGCAAACTCTCGAAGGAAGCAGCGGCGAATTATTCTTTCAGGCTCTGACGCCATACCTGCACCATTCTGTTGTTTTAATGATAGAGAATTAGGCTCTAATGACAGACTACATACACAACCATATCTATATTTTAAAATGAATGCTTTTATTGTTGCTTGGTGACATGAGAAACTTGAAGCTTTAACTTCTTTTTGAAATATTTTCTTTTGCAGAGCAACATGTGGTCAATTATTAACACAAATCTCAATATCAGCACAACTGTGAATATTTATGGCCAAATCATACGCTGATATTCAGTGCAACAGTAGTCTCAATATTGCTTAATTTAATGTGCCATACAAGTCCAGTTCATACAGTAACATTCTTGATTTTATTTGAATTATCTATTTTAAACACAACACTTAAAGGGGACATATTATGCCCCTTTTTACATGATGTAATATAAGTCTCAGGTGTCCTCAAATGTGTCTGTGAAGTTTCATCTCAAAATTCCCCACAGATAATTTATTATACCATGTTGTAAATGCCCATTTTGAGTGGAAGCAAAAACATGCTGTTTTCGTCCATGTGTCTTTAAATACAAATGTGCTGCTGCTCCTCACCCTCTATCCAGAATAGCGATGTGCCTTTAGAGCTCATGCCTCGGATACTCTGCCAAAAACTAACAAAACATCTGTTTGGTTTTAATTGTAATCTCACGCTCATGAGACATTGCAGTTCTTCATTATCATAAAAGTTTATTTGCATGTGTTTTAAACACTTGTGATATGGTTTTCTGAGCTCACACATTCGAAGCACGCGCACAGAAAGCTGGGTGTCAGACGACACATTGTGCGAATATTAAACTAAGTTCTCTTGCACGTCTTACTGCGCATAAACTATCAAATGCGCAAAAGGTTATGTCAAAAACACACAAAGTTCACATAAACACAGTCAGTTATGTCTGTGAATGTAAACAGCAGGAAAAGAAATCGCATGTGTATATTAGATCCGTGTATTAAAGTGACAGCAACGTAATATGCACTACAGTACCTGCTTGTGGACTATGAACAGCTTACTCAGGGGAGGAGCTAAGATAATAGGACAGATTCCGTCACCAGTAGTGGGTGGGGCCTGTTCTTGAACAGTTCATTTTGTGACACTGTTTCAGATTATTCACTGTTTCAGGAAAATTATGAATGGAGTGGATGTATTTTTACCACAATAGGGTGGTTGTGTAAACACACTGCAGACACATAATTATGTTAAAGGAACACTCCACTTTTTTTGAAAATAGGCTCATTTTCCAACTCCCCTAGAGTTAAACAGTTGAGTTTTACCGTTTTCGAATCCATTCAGCCGATCTCCGGGTCTGGCGGTTCCACTTTTAGCATAGCTTAGCATAGTTCATTGAATCTGATTAGACCGTTAGCATCTCGCTCAAAAATGACCAAAGAGTTTCGATATTTTTCCTATTTAAAATTTGACTCTTCTGTAGTTACATTGTGTACTAAGACCGACGGAAAATCAAAAGTTGTGATTTTCTAGGCCGATATGGCTAGGAACTATACTCTCATTCCGGTGTAATAATCAAGGAACTTTGCTGCCGTACCATGGGTGCAGCATGCGCAATGATATTGCGCAGCGTCTCTCACAATTGTTTCCATGGTTGCAAGGCACGCTCCCTGTGCAAGCAGGGGGTCACAGGTGCTGCGTAATATCATTGCGCCTGCTGCACCCATGGTACGGCAGCAAAGTTCCTTGATTATTACGCCGGAATGAGAGTATAGTTTCTAGCCATATCGGCCTAGAAAATCGCAACTTTTCATTTTCCGTCGGTCACGATGTAACTACAGAAGAGTCAAGTTTTAAATAGGAAAATTACCGAAACTCTTTGGTCATTTTTGAGCGACATGCTAACGGTCTAATCAGATTCAATGAACTATGCTAAGCTATGCTAAAAGTGGTACCGCCAGACCCGGAGATCGGCTGAATGGATTCGAAAACGGTAAAACTCAACTGTTTAATTCTAGGGGAGTTGGAAAATGAGCCTATTTTCAAAAAAAGTGGAGTGTTCCTTTACAATATATATATATATATATATATATATATATATATAAGTGAATTTTGCATAATAGGTTGGTCCCTTGTAAGTATCTTGACATTTTGATCAGCATAAAAAAAGTAAATTGAACTTCAGCTTACCTAAAACTAACACTGTTCTTCTCTTGCTATGAAAGCAATAAAAGCATTTCCTAGCATTTGCTTCAGGAGCTGCAAATTTAGTTCTTTCAAGTACACACAAAATGGATTGGTAAATCAGCCATCAGATAAGACAAGGATCATTTTGACAGCACCTTCCAATGAGACTTGCCAAACAGTTATCGGTGTATAAATATCACTTATCTGCCTTAGTTTTTAATGACATATTATTTTGTCATATTTTATATTGTTTATTCAGATAATGTCAACTTCACCAGATAAAACAAAGGCAGCGCTCCTCAGGCATAGTTTTTTTTTTTTTTTCATGTTCATGTCATTTTAAGCAGTGGAATCAAGAGGAGAAACACTTTTCACCCATAATGACCGCCCAACCAGTTGGGCTGGGATGTCGTTTGGTCCACTGCTGTAACAAAGCAATATGGCAGACAGTTTAGTTATGGTATTTCTCTCCTGTGGTAACTAATATGACTGTAGGGAGGGCAATTTAGAAACATTGCATCTCTGGCCGAATGGCTGCATGCCAGGTATTTCCTTTGCACTTCAGTTGTGATGCAGTGAATCTGCTGTGAACTCCCTAAGGATTTGTTCCATCCTGCTAAGGCACATCATAAGTTGTAACTAAATAGTATAAGTTATATTGATAAATTGGAGAAGTACAACATAATTAGAGAAGCTCACAGCAGGAGGCCAGGTCATTTTCATAAGCAGGTTTAGTGTAGTCTATAGTAGTCTGTAGTCGAGGTAGCGTATATGACACTTACTGTTTGTGCTGCATGCTTTGCTACCTTCTCATGATGACAGCATACATGCACACACATGCAGCAAGGAGACAATTAAGTATATCCATGGGACTAAATATTCATTATAGGGTTCAAATCTGGACTCTGACCAGGCCAAAACATGAGCCTGGTGGACTTGTTTTCAAGCCACTTCTTGGTTGTCTTTGCAATTTGGACAGGAGCATTGTCTTGTTGAAAAATAACACGTGATCAATCCTCTCTAGATAACAACTTTTCATTTGTGGGAAGCAAGCCATTCTGCAATATTCTCCTGTACTCCAAAGCATTAAATCCTTTTCACAGTGAGGTAGCTCACCAATACCAGCAGCTTAAAAGGCTAATATTTAGCTGCTAAAAAAGCTTATCCTGATCTACTCTTTTAATGTGCGCATAACTCGTCCTAATACACATCATCTGAAACACGTATGTTGTGATTGCTGACGAAGTATGCAAGAGCCAATGAGCATTGACATTAACTGATGTAAAACATTTATTGTAGTGCTTCTCGAGGTGACAAGTTTAGAATTTTGCAAATTTGATGATTACAGTCTCTATTGAGGATGGAAATGAAGATCAACTTGGATTTGGGTCTGTTTCTCACATAAAGCAATCTCATGGATGCTAAAGATTTGGATTCCAAATAACTAGATTACTTTCATGATCATTTTATGGTGCATTTGTGATATATTTTATTGTTGTTTTTTGAGTCGCAGAAAAGTCAGAAAACTTTACATAATATTACATAGGTAATTGTTAAACGATTACAGAAATTTTACTCACATTAAGGATGTCTTGTTTGAAACAGTGTAATCCTGAAATGAGTTGGCACCAAAAGTCACATAGAACAGATGCTGTCAATACGTCAGTATTGTATATTTTAGTGTCTCTGCCAGCGTAAGTATATGTATTTGTTTTAGAACCATACTTTATGTAAATGCATAAAAATAATCATTAGATTATGTTGAATATTCCTGATGTAGATCACAACTGTTGTAGAGCACAAATCTGCTAGGTAGCGCGGCAGATAAATTTGTGGTAGGACGTCTACTGTATGCAGGCTGAGATCCATGCAACAACTGTGGGATCGTTGGGCTTGAATGACAGGTAGAACAGGTGTTATTGGTGTACCAGTGATAGAAAACCCATGTTCCTGGATAATAGGTCCCAGTGATACTGTGTGTATCAACAAGAAGGGCGCAGAGTACCGAACCCTGAGGTACACCAGTGGTTAGTTGATGTCACTTGAGAGAGTAGATAAGAGGATCTGGTGGTTAAGTGTGGAATCTTTCAGACAAGTCCAACAGGATAGGGGCAAATGATCTTAAAGGCACTCTAGCCAGCCAAAGGACTTTAGTGGAAAACAACAAGAAGGTTTTGGTTAAATGTCCACTTTTTTACCTGATTGATTGCTGTCCATTTCTGCTTCTTATTTTTATTTTAAATTTTAAGCTAATACTGGAATAAATATACACCAACAGAGCATCAAGGGAATGTTGTATATTTATCCTGCGGATTTCTGTATCACAACAGATCTCAAATGGAAGAAACTCTATCATTTAAACGGTGAGCATTTCCTGCAGTGTTGTAATAGCCAATAGAGAGATATGATCAAATGCTGTATCTGCTGGCTGGTAGCCACAATATTACGGTAGTCAGAGGCAATTATATATCAGGAAAGAACAGTCAAATCAATATGTCACATGGCCTTTAGCACAGAACAGCACTAACACTTTCAACTTTGATCAAACATGACTTGACAGTTATTTCATGTGATATGTTTGTGATATAGCTACATTGTTTATGCACATGACACAATTACATATGACACAATTTAGAGCCAAAACAAAACCTTTGCTTTTCCCAGTCTTTGCTTTGCCCAAGGCTTTGCAACCATCCTTGATACCCAAGATTAAAAAGTCACCATGAATTCAAAATTGACAATTATTTTTTTATTTTTTTATGGAATATTGCGGTATTTATAATAAATGATTCATCCTTAAACATACTTTTAAAAAAATAATAAATCATTCATGTGCCCTTGTAATCTTTAATCAAAATAACTTCCCCTCTGTCTTGCAGCGACCTCTCTTCTCTATTCTGAAGACGTGTTTACTGGCGTGAGGTCGGGACAACCTGTCACTCACATTAGATCACAGCAATAGCAAACCACAACCATCCAATCAATTCCCCATGGACAAAATCAAGTCCCGCCCCACATATTTTTTCTTGTTCCAGAAGCCGTTTCACTCAGATATACGTCACAATAGGGAAGAAAAGATTGTCGCAACTTATGTTTCATGCCGACTTTAAAGTTTATTGGGCCATAGATCATCATGCCAACAACCAGACATCCTGCTCATGCTAGTCCCTAACCCTTCAAGAAGCAGAAGTTCTGGGCTCCATAGCAGCTTTCATTGGCCAAGGACCACCCAAAAGATTGACTTACTG
Organism: Mylopharyngodon piceus; assembly: GCA_039654765.1. NCBI lineage: Eukaryota > Metazoa > Chordata > Actinopteri > Cypriniformes > Xenocyprididae > Mylopharyngodon > Mylopharyngodon piceus. Next base: position 26,657,914 of record CM077439.1, on the reverse strand, counting down.
TAAAGCAACCAATCACAGTTTTGTTTCATCAGCATCATGTTTATTGGCATGTAAATATAAAGTCGATGTCCCTACAATAACTGACTGGCCTGCAACCAATAAATCATTCATTCAACAATGTTGTGCTCTTATTGGATAAACTCTCTGGCACGTTTTAGTGAGTCTTTTGAAAATGCAGCATTTAGTTGATCCTGATAAGTTGTAAACACAACAGCTTTTTTTTCAATAAGGGGGTTTGGCATCACTATGGCTTTGTTTCCAGGAAGTCCGTTAAAGAACACAACACACATCTCTTCCGGAAATCCTGTAGAATTCAACCAATCAGATTACTACTTGGAAACTCCCTAAGTGCTATCAATAGGTTGTTTGCACATGACGTCACAGGGTGGCGTGAAATGCAGATGGAGGGCAGGAAGGGATTTTCTAGGTAGGGAAGCATTATGAATGCCTATGTTTTGCGTCAGTTATGGTTGCTCTAATCGATCAAACTGAGAAACTACAAGGAGCTTTTTATTGTGTACCAAAAGTTGTTCATCGGGGGGAAAATGCAAGAAATTGACTGAAAAACACAGGAAAAAGTGGTTTGTAATCCTGCATCTGCGGTCGGGAGGAGCCGAGTCAGATAAAGCGTGCAGTGACCACTTTGTCAAAACTTAAAGGGATAGTTCAGTGTGTTAAATGTTAAACGGAGCGAGCAGGTTCAATCCAAGTCTTCTAACGAGACATGATCGGCTGCTTTGTATGATAAATTCTTTAATTGAAGTGTTTATTCACATAAACATTAATCAAATTACATACGTAGCATACAAATAACTTGTCCATGGCAACAATAGAATTTTCATAACGGCAAAACCTGGGTCGCTGTCGTGAAACACTTAGCGGTTTCCCTTAGAGAACTGTTTATGGGATTATATCAAAGACTTTATATGCAACACCCTTAAGTCATTCCCATTGGTAAGGGGAAATCACGCCTTAAGTCTCATACTTAAGGGTTCTTTACACAACCAGGCACTGGAGAAGTTGCTTACTGTCAATTCAGTAGAAAAATTGCTCCTTTTTATAACGTAAGGATTACGTCCATCATATGTTGTGATTTTCTGTTTATGCCTCTCTTGTAATAGTGTCTAAACCAGTACATTAAGGACTTTCCTCCATCTCGTCCATTCTGCTTTTCACTTCCTGCCCTCCATCTGAATTTCGCACATCATCAGAATCACGTGATTGCAAACAAGCTATTTTGTGTGCCTTATGCATCAGATGTTCAGCCAACAGTCCATGGGTGTGATGTCTAAAGGCCCCAATATACATCTAGCGAAGTCAAAGAACAAACTGATGTGACATCATTTCAAACAAAATCAGGTCAAAACGAAGTTCCTTTGGAGATCGTTTTTGGAGTTCAAAACAGCTTGCCAAAGCGAACTTTCTAGAAAAGTTTGCTACGGCTGGTAAACACCTTGGTACTACCATTGGTCCATGGTCATTATGTAATAGGTAAGTGTGCGCGGAGTCACCGCCTTCTTTCACGTGGAAATATTTTCCGGTTCATTTCTCCTTTTCAGTCCGTCGAGGTCAAATGTCCGCGAGTAAAAACATGAACACACTGGAGAACTGCTTTATAGGAGAAAATGAAGTTGTATTTCTGATGAAACGATACACTGGCACCGTTTTTCATGTTTAATATGGTAAAGCTGCTTGACTTTAAGCAATCTATTGTATAAATAAACTTGACGTGACTTTACTAGAGTGCCGAATTGCAGCGCTCGTGCAAAACACGAGTTGCTATGATCAGATGCTTTTCTTATGCTTTATTAAAAAATGCTTGCTGTTTGTTGTGTGTTTATTTTGTTATTGAGAGGAAAGTGTGCAGCACATATTTGCATATTCATCTAAACGCCACTCTCAGCAGAGTGGGCGGCATCGGATGTTCGCTAACAGTATATCACTGCTCAAGTATTTCGAACTTCGTTTTACCCCCAAGTGAAGAACTAAAAAGAACTTTGCCATTAGTATATTTGAGCCTTAATTCTGACACTATGCTCATTCAAACATAGCCACTGTGATTTTTGAGGATGTGCAAAAAAAGAAAAAAAAAAAAACCTTCCAAAAAGTATCTTTTAAAAATTAAGTTCTAACCACCTTTTTTTTTAAACCTGCAATTGTGTAAAATGCTATGACAGCAATTACCCATTGATGTATCTAAATTTGGTCAAATCACACCTCCCACAAATCCAAGTCACACCTCCCACAGATCATTTGCTTTAACCTTAAAATTCTGTCATCTTCTCTGTCCGCCTAAATATCACTCCAAGCTCGTATGACTTGTTCCCCACAAAGGGCATGGTTATCAAAATGTCAAAGCTGCTCTTGAACATCCAACAAAAATGCATGGTGATCACTGGCTGTAAACTTTAGCTGCAATTAAAAAAAAGGAAAAAAAGAAAAAAAAAAGAAAAACACACACACACACATATATATATATATATATATATATATATATATATATATATATATATATATACATATACCTATAAATAAAATAGGTCAATACAATTTTATATACAATTTTATAAAGGTTGCTGAGGCAGATTTCAATCCTCAGGTATCAATCCTTTTAGTGTAAAAAAGTCTTAGATGATAATACTGTTAAATCATACAGTATATCATGCTGATATATATATATATATATATATATATATATAACAAGTGGGTTCACTGGTTCTAAAAAATTGATCGGAGTAGCTATTGGGTGCAGCCTTTCTCAGCCTAATTCTTTTTCTATTGATGTTTTTTGTAAAGCATCATGTTCAGATTTTGTACAGAAAAGATTGTGCCTTTTACTCCTCATATTTCTGAGGTAAGTTTGTAATCTAATCGATTGCTCATAGCCTACTGTGTTGCGTGCAATAGTTACTATTAGTAACTACTGCAGTGTTCAGGGCTGTGCTCTAGCCGTGTAGAGTTGCTGCCTACACAAAGACCTCCAGCATGCAACAAAATTGTAACTTCCTCTGTAAATTGTTGATAAATTGCTTGCTATTATGCAGTTTTATGTGCGGCCTGTATTACTCATTGTTCTGTTTTTCCCACAGTGTCCATTTCAGGAATTATTGAGTGTTATTTATGCATTTCCTTAACATATCATGAACATCCGGTAATCATTTGTCCACTTGTACATGTTATCTCTTGGTATTAATGCCCAGAGGCACAAACGAGTTTAAATCTAGCTCTGCACGCAGCTTCTGATGCACGCACGTCGATGATTTAAAATCATTTTCTTGTGGTTACTACTTTTTATTTTCAAAGTCAAATAAATTGTTCATTGTTTATTTGTTAGCGATAATAAAAAAAATGCATTTCCATCATAGCTTATTTTTTATGTAATTTCATCATAAAAATGTTGTCATTAATATGAACACTAGGCATTACCGATGCAGTGTATCTCTAGCAGGATGTGTTGTGTGTTTCTTGTAGCTTGCTATTGAGTCACCTAGATGAGCATGTACACATGCACTGAACGCTGGTTTATTTGGGCTTACTTGCTCACTGGTCTCTGAAATGATCCAAAAGGACATGGAGGTCCATTTCAAGCCCCAGTGGAACTCCTGTGCAATGTTCTCTGAGCTTTGAATGATTTAGAATCGGTTGTTTTCTCTGCTGCAATCCCTGGTGGATTCAGGCCTCCGTCTTTTCACAGTCTGCTAGATAACACTGTTAGTAAAGTACAATAATGTGACATAAAGGAAGGAAAATTCCACCTTGTCCCTATAAAAGTTGAATAAGTAATGTCCCTTAACAACAAAATGTGCCAGGAGAGGAGAAATGTATTTCACTGCAGCAAAGGTTCAAGAATTTAATTGGGTTTTATCATTAATTGTGGTGATACTCCGTCTTGATAAACAAGATACACATGTTAGATAAAAGGAAAATGGTATTTAAGCTAGCTTTTTGGTTTTTGAAATGAATACCACTGAAAGTTAGGATGTATTCATACCTGTCTAGTTTGGTTCGATTGAATCGAACTCAAGTTAATTTCCCCCCTTGGTGTAGATCTTTTTGGGCAGGTGTGAATACAGCAATTGCACTTTTTGTGTGGACCAAACAACTGCACCGAGACCCAGCTGAGGAGGTCGCCACGTACCGGTTCCAAACAAAGTCTGGTACGGTTCTCTGCTTGAGAATTTTTGTCCAATGAATGGATGACCTTAGCCAAAGACTTTATATATAGAAAGACGGTGCACTCGTATTATTATGAATGGGAGAAAGTGCAACACGCAATATGGCGGAATAAGTATCGCTTTCTAAATAGGAGCCAAACGCCGATTAGTAAAGTCATCACGTTACTGCAGCTGCCGTTAGAAGCTCCGGCTCCTATAGAAACAGTCAGATGCGTGCTTCTTATAGGCCACGTACACACTGCAGCTAAATTCGGTTGTCAGTTCACCTTTTAGTGCTTAATCGCGTGTTAATTTGTGTGTTAATTAACACACAAAGAACACCCTGTGTGAAACAGGCTGTACACGCATAAACAAAACACGACGCCTCCGTCGACTGTTAGCGTGTTTAGTTAAATTGCTGAAAATAATGAGTGTTTTGTCACTGTAATATTACTTTGGTCACAATAAACCAAACAGGAGAGACGCCAGAACGTCGCTATGGTCCCAAGCCGTCAATCATCGCTTTTTCGAGAGTGAGTCGTGTTCCGTACACACACGTAACGATAATTTAGGGGATTCACTCCCGCATTTAAATGCGGTTGTCACTCCTGAAACTTACAGTGTGTATGTGGCCTATAGACGTGTGCTTAGGACTGCGCATGCACATTAGCTTGATCCAGCCTGAAAAATGCCATTTTTTGTTTAGTTTATTAACAAAATTTATGAGACAATTGTTGTCAGATTTCATTGGTGATTTTAAATATGAAATTTAATCGAAAGCTTGGCGAACAGCTTTGGAGAATTTGACATTTCCCCATTCAAAGAGATAGGAGCTGCACTTGCATGCCCGAGAGGCGTTTCAAAGATGGCCGCCGAGTGAAATGACTTGTCTTAAAGGGACTTTGCCTTAGCACACGTGTGGTTTTCTTTAAAAAATTTGGTTCACTTGCAAAAAGGGCAGTGTAAAAGTGAACCACACCAAAAAAATAAATAAATAAATAAATAAATAAATCAACATTGTATTTGGTCCGGACCAATTAAGTGAACTAGCGGACTTTCCTGGTGTGAATACATCCTGAAATAAATTAAGCCAATCCTTTCAATATTTGCAACCCAGGCTCATTTGTATGGAGCCCTGCACATGACATGCAGGAAAATAAATAGTAGGCTAAATCGTGTGCACTCTAAGCCGTTCCCTCGATTTATAAATTGTGCAGACGATTTACTTATTCGTTCTCTCGATTTGCTAAATCATGCGCACAATTTAGCAAATTGAGGGAACAAATTAGTAAATTGTGTGCACGATTTAGTAAATCGAGGGAACGACTTAGCAAAGCGTGCGCACAATTTACATTTTTCCTGCATGTCATGTGCGGGGCTCCGTATATTAAAAAAACGATTTTTACATACCTATTTTTTTTTTTTTTTTTTTTGCAGAACTACAAAAACATACCTATGCATGCAGTTTCCAGCTGAAATTACCACTAGTGGCAGTAACGACTTTTATTTCTTTTCACACAAATTATGATAACATGGGCAGATTATAGAGTGCTCAAAAGTCTAATTTTCCGTAAAGAAATGAGACGTGAACATATGAGAATTTATCAAGATCTTTCTAAATGTGCACTCTTTTTGGGCTAAAAGCCTTAATGAAGCTGTTTAAAGTAGCCACATGATCACAATGGAGCAGTTGCGATTCAACACGTGTGTTCTTCTATGTGAAGTAATGATAAATGCCAGTTTACAGTGTTTGATTATGGCCTTGATGCTCTCAGTCAGAGGTTATTAGCCCTGGCTGGCCTGTTTATAGCCCTCGCTCGCACTGGCCAGACAGTGGAAATGTAGCTAATAATTTCTGACTGGCATATAACTGAACAAATCAAATGAACGTAAATGAGTAAAGGAGGGGGCCCATGTGCTGCAGCCCAGTCAAGCCCAATGTCATGCTCAAATGTTTCAAATAGTACATAAATAATTATTTGAATGTTACCCCATCATACAATTATTGATCAAAACTGTTTTACAATGTTACATTATCAAATAGTTATTTAACATATAAATACCATTTAATAGTGCTTCAGTTCACAATGACTGAAAGAGTCCCTGCATGTGAAAGTGATCTTAAATGGGTTTGATCGTAATGCACCCAAATAACGAGAAAGTGGCTGGAGGGGAAGTGAAGCATGTTTGGTAGATGAACGCCTGTAGCGATGCTACGCTGAAACAATCAACTCAAAAAATGAGCATTGCACCCACATACAATTAACCTCTAAATGTTGTTGAAATACCACCATAATCCACTTTGTTTCTCTAAATAACTGCACTTGCTGTAAACATAAGTGCAAACATGTTGCATGCTGGGAAATTAAGGGGGCTGTTAAACGTGACCACATGATAGCTTTGAAACACACACAGTGTGGATTACAAAGGACTGAAAAGACTGATAAACACATGGCAATGTCCTCCTTTTTATTGAGTGTGTGGTAAAACCCCCTGTGGCTCATTAAGAAGAGGAGGTGATAAACACTCCATAAAAAAGTTGTTTCTTTTAATCCATGTCTTTTGCAAATCACGTTCCGGACTGTGAGGTAAACTAAAGGGTATTTTGAAAAAAAAATTATAACACTAATAACAATAAATAAAATAAATAAATAAAAAGTGATGTCCCTTTCTTGTTTCAATAGGTATTGTGTCCACACAGAAAATGTCCAAAGTTCAAACCAATAATCATTTCAAGAATTTTAAATGTAAATTCATCACAAAGAGGCATTGCAGTATGTGAGTTGAGGTGCATACTCAAATTTTGTTTTAATAACAATATTAACAGTGGTAAAAAATAAATAAATAATTTTAGAATAACCTATAAAGGTTATCACTCAGAGGTATGAACATTATGCATTCATTTGAAGCATTCAAAACCAGGCCAGCTGTGAACACTGCTGCTCCTTCAGGCAACCAGGAGCTGACTGTCTAAATATTCTCGTGTTGACTTGCCAAATCCTGAATATATTTTCATATTTTACTATTAAAAATGTAGGCTATATCATGGGGTCACGTAATGCCTGGTGTTTCAGTTGCATTCGCAACTGAACCATGATGTACTCATTTTTTTTAAACTTAAAAAATATTTAGTTTATAAATAACTATTACCTAACACCAGTGTACATATACAGTCAAACCAAAAATTATTCAGACATTTTTGATATTTTTGATATATTTTTACTAGTGGGTGCAGGACACTATAGTTCATTTATGTGAGGATAGCAAAATAAAGTAAACTGTGACATATTATATAAAAATTCTTCATACAGTGGACTACCAGTAAAATTTATAAAAATTTGGAACCAAAAATTATTCAGACACTTTGACCTGACCATGTTTTGCGTTTTTGTTTTGTGTTATCTGACATTAAGATTTTTTTTTTTTTTTTTTTCTGACACAGTTTAACTCTGAGACCTTGTCATATTTTACTGCCATTTTTTAAATTATAGTGAATAAACTGTATTAATGAATTAAATGTTCAAGGTGTCTGAATAAATTTTAGTTTGACTGTATGTGCTAATATAACTAATGATTGCTTTTAATATAAAACAACACACAATAACACTCAATTTCAACATTTATTGTTGGGAAAATCAGATTTCCCTCTCTTTACATGCAATTGTTAATTGTGTCCAACTTACTTAGTTTTGAAAAGCTGTTAAAGACAAAATATATTGATATGGAATAATTGTAGTTCTTGAAACTGATCAGTATAATTTCTCTATTCTCAAATATTTTGATTGAAATGTTGAAATATTAAGTATATCTTAAAATAATTAGTCAAATACTAATTTATTGTTGTGAAAAACAAACAAACAAAAAAAAAAAAACTTAAATAATAGATGTAACTGTTGGATTTTTAGGCATAAGTGGTATTCAGAGATTTTATTAAGGTAGTTACTTATTATAGTGATAAATCCACTGAATTGTTTTTAGAGGGCAGGAAAACCTTGCTGAAGGTGAAATGTTTGAAAAGCTGCCAGTCTGGATGGCATGAACTCAAAGAATGTACTCAGTGACCTGCTGGTGTCTTCACAGGTGTATAGTGGGGTCCGGAAGTCTGATACCTTTTTGAAAATATGGAATTCAAAGTTGTTTAATGACATAAATAACATAGTTTTAGAATTTAATACTGAAATACTGAATGCATTTTTTGGCTGCATTTTATTTTACAGTATGTGCACTTTCAATATAATATAAGGTAACTACATGGGTTAAGAACCTAGTTATCACCCAGTTATTGTTATTACTACAGTAAGTACATAGTATGTACATGCAGAACGTCATGTTTCATGGGATTCGTACCCAAGGCTTCCGCATCCTACAATTCCGTATCAGCTGAGCTACCGAGCAAGCTTGTTATGTTAGAAAAGCGAAACATATGGAGCTGGTTAAGCGATGCAAAGTTCAAAATGTATTTGTTTACAAATCATGCACTTTCGTAACTTTGTTTTGAGATCATAATATAATATTGTGCAAGGAGACGTGAAAACAAGTCTTTATTAATCCATAATCTGACCCTGTAATCATACCAAATCCGATACCCATGAAATCAGGTTGAATAAAGTGCTACACATTTTTCGTTCAAATTCTTTATTATTATTATTTTGTAACACTTAATTTCTCGGGGGAACTCAAAACATTTGAGAGAATGCAAAAGCACTGACATTACTTTTCCCATTTTTCCCACCATGTCCCTTTAGGGGCTTCGTATCCAACAGACATACTATAAGTAACATTGCAACATGTCAGCTTATTCTACTAACCTGAACCCTAACCTAACAGTCTACTAATACTCAGAGTTAGACGACATGTAGTAGCATAGTTACTTATAGTTAGTAGAATGTCTAAAAAGGACTATTAAAATAAAGTGTAACCTTATTATGTATTTTATGTATTTTAAATGGCACGTAACACGTTAAATTAAACATACAATTTTAAAGTAGAAGGAATGAGATGGTATTTTCTTGTAAAACCTACTCCAATAATCTTTTTATTTACAACTTCGGAAAAAAAAAAAAAAAAAAAAAAAAAAAAAAAAAAAAAATTAATTTTTTACAATGCCTAGTCTCAGCACACCACAAAATACACCATTGTGACTGCCATTCACCTGGTACATTGTCACCACAACAACGAGGAGTCATATCTCAGAAAACTGTTCAATGAGTTCAGCTCAGCATTCAATACAATCATGTTGCACAGCCTAATTAACAAATTATCATTTGTACTAAGCACCTGTGAAACAAAACTCCCTGCCCAACTATTCTCGGCATAGACATTTCACCTGTGAATTAGTTCCACATGTTCCCTCAAATATTAATCCTTAAATTCAGCCTGTAACTCAAAACACACTAGCCATAATTGCCTGTTGCTGTAGTATCTGTATTATTTGCTTGGTTACAGCTTTAGCAGGAAGAAAACTAGATCGATTACACTGCAGAGAGCCTTCTGTAGATTATATGGATCTCTAATGAATACTGCAGACTTATATTTCAGAACTTCACAGCCTGAAAGGCCAACTATATAAATGTAAGATCACCAATAAGCAAAGGCTTTGAAAAACCGCAGGGGAGCTTGTATCCGAGACTGTAGTTTGTTGTAAATCACACACTACACAGTCTTCTGTTTAGTCTTATGAGCAGAAACATTGTTCAAAACAACTGAGCTATTGAATTTGATGAAACAAAGTGAAAAGTCTAGTGACATTGTGTTCTGTCATTGCCGCATGGCTCCTTGGAGGGAAGGTACAGGCTTGATTTCAAACTAGTTGCTAAACAGTCTGTTGTGAATGTTGGAATGCGCCAATCCGACATTCTGCATCACTGGTATGGGGGGGGTATGGGGGGGGTATGGGGGGGGGGGTATGGGGGGATTGGGTATCGGTCAGATGGGACCAATCCAAATTTGATACTGTACACTCTTGTAACACAAATACTTTTAAAAGTATTGCATTACAATAATATTACATTACTAATAACGTGGGAAATAAAAAGAAATGAGTTCATACAACTCAAAACAATGAAACAGCTCAGTTTACTTGAAATATGTCAGTGCTGTGAACTCAAAAGAAAAAGAAAGTTCTAAATACTCATAACAGTTAATTTAACTGAACTAATTGTTTAATTTAAGTTTGTCCTACTCAAACCAATTAATTATTTTGAGCATTTGGGTTTACAGTGCACCAAAACTGAAATAAGCTTCAGGCTGAAGGAAATGAAAATTCACACCTGTACAGTAGAGGGCGCAGCTCAAACAAACCTTTCAGCTGTGCTGCTGGATTGCAGAAGAATAGGACGCAAGAGAAGAAAGTTCAACACTCTTACTTCAACAATAAAAATAATAATAATAATAATTATTATAATAATAATAAAAAGCCATTTTTTTGCTGAGTATGGTTGAGAAAGACAGTTAATAAAGTGAGATTAAATACATTAAATATATTTGTGTTATTTAACATTTAAACATTGCAGGTTTTTGTCATTTTCCGAGTTGCATTTCACTGTTTTTATTCATTTTGAGGAATACTGAATCTGTTTTTGTGCAAGTGAAATGAGTAAATGCATGCTCACATTATTATAGTCTAGTATAATAACCATCATGTTTAACACAAGCGCACACAACGCCTCTGCACTTATTCCCAATTTCTCTCAACATGGGGACAGGAAAGCTGTCAGTCAGTAAAAGGGAAAACAAAGTAACTTGCGTTACATATTTGAAAATGTAATTCAGATATTTTGATGCAAATTTAAAAGTAGTGTGTTACTAGTTACTTGAAAAAAGTAATCAGATTACATAACTCACGTTACTTGTAATGCTTTCCCTCCACACTGTAAACTGAATGAAAAAAAAAATAAAATAAAACAACTCAAATATTACAAAATGTGACATTAAAAAAAAAATATAAAAAGTATAAATCACTAATTTGTTTTAAAATAACACTGTCTAACAGCGACACCAGCAGGTAAAGCTACAGCGAGAGTCCGTGTCTCTCTTGCCTCCCCTGAGGCCATTGAGTTTTAACAGACCCCCTAAATTGTGCGGTGGGTTTAGTGAGGGGCAGTTGAGAATGAATGGGGGAAAGTCACTTGAGAGGAGGCAATGCCTCCATTGTGCTATATGATTGGTTATGACTGGATATGATTGGTTTGTGCCATAAATCCCGCCTCTTGTTTTCATGTGTGTTTAGTGTTCTTGAATCAATCTGAATAAACAAAATAATGGCGTTAATGGGAAGACTAATTTAAAAACGTCTCAGGTTACGTATGTAACCATGGTTCCCTGAGAACAGGGAACGAGACACTGCGTTCGAAAACGCATATGGGGAACGCCATCACGTGAACCGGTGTCTGAAAGCAATATCAACTCCTACCAATCCTACTGGCCAGCGACAGCCTATGACGTCATCATAGACGCGACCCGGAAGTATAAAAGGGGCGCCAGAGAAGCAGTCAGTTCCTTATCGTCTGAAGGGACTGTTCAGGTAACGCAGTGTCCCGTTCCCTGTTCTCAGGGAACCATGGTTACATACGTAACCTGAGACGTTCCCTTTCGAAAGGGAACTCTACACTGCGTTCGAAAACGCATATGGGGAACAATATACCCACACCGCCATGCTGAGGGGAGTGCATGCCAAATGGCTAGACAAACGTAAGAACTAGCAATTTCAAGTGAAATGCCAGAATCACTCCCCCTACGGGTCACACATAGGCTGTCAGTGACAGCACTCCCTATGGCCAGCAGCCCAAGCTATAAGCCTCAAAGAGGCCTTCCACAGAAGGCCTACCAAGGCCGCTCAAAGGCTTCTGGGACCAAACTTCTTTTCAGAGAAAAGAGGGTACCTTTAAGGGAATGTGGCCAGGGGGCCCGAAGGAATCCTAGCCAGTCACTTGTCAGGGGAACGTACTCGACCCTGATTGCCACCAGGGAGGCCGACCTGGTCTCACAGAAAGCTAGTCTTGGCCAACGACCTCTCTGAACACAGAGTCTCAATTCACATTCTTCAGAGAAGATATCCAGTAAGAGTGACTACAAGAGGCAGTAACCACCTCAGACCAGAACGTAGAGATGGGCATCCCGGAGAGCAGGACTCAGCTTAGCGCTTTTTACCCTTACCAATGAGGGGAGTAACACTCTGCTCAATCCTAGGATCTACTCAGCGCCTGATTATTTGCACTGAGGAGGCTGTGCACTCTAGAGGGACCCAGACAAGGGGAGTACAGCCAGCCTAGGGGCTGATCTTAAACAGGGAGGCCTCAGAGACACCTTCAACCACTGACCAGACTTAGGGAGCTAAGTACTATGCAGAACGACCTTCAAGAGAAGGGAGTACTGGGCTCAACCTAACAGATAAACCGTACTGTAGGCACAAAATCATGGAGGCCCAAAAAGGGGCCTACAACATGACGTAGTTCTACATCGTGTAGAAATATATCACAGCAGCCTTGCAAAAGGCCAACATGTGAAACTACATGCTTAATCTGCTTAAAGGACACCCAGATGTGGGGGGAATAGCTTAAAGGGCGGCCTGTGAAGGCCACACACCTAAAGCAGCTTAATTGCTGATAAAGCAAGAACCCACAACCTGGGAACTCGTTCAGATTGAAATGAGTTAAACTAGCAGAAAAAGACTGTAGAGTCCCCACATAACAGTCTACCTCAACACAATCCGACAAGCAGTGTACTCAGTAAAACACCTTTTACTCTTTAAACAAGAGGAGTACAGACTTATGCCATCATTCAAAAGGAGGCCCAAAAAAGCGCCTACGACTCCAGAAAGACATGTGGTGTCAGCTCGTGGCAGTGTGTAAGCTCTAAGGGAGCCAATATGATAACCAAACTCTCCAGTGAGGTTAACTACTCAACCTGAGCTAAATTCAAATTCATTACATCAAATTATATATATATATATATATATATATATATATATATATATATATATATATATATATATATATATATATATGTTTCATTGTAAGGGTCATTGTAAATGGTCATGTGAAACTAAAGGATTTTGGTGCAAAAAGTAGGGAAAAAAAATGCTTCAAAAGTGTACAATATGTACCCTATTAAAATGCAGCCATGGTTCAGCTCAAACCTTAAATCTGGAGTTAGACTTGCTAAGTTACAGAAAGAAATCTCTGACATTCTTTTGAAGAAAAAAAAAAAAATGGTGCCCCCACAGTCAGCACCATGTACCATACACACACTGCTTTGTCACCAGGTTTCCATGGTTACTTATTTTGGTGTCTGCAGTATATCTGCTCCATGATTAATTATGCACACAAAAGTTCTGCTTCATGGAATCCCTGAATGTACGTATTGCTCTTGGAAAGGCTTCGTTTCATTCACCAACTGCAAATGAATGCTATCAACACAATTCAACACATACTTAGGCACTGAGGCAGGCACAATTTGAGGTGATTCATTGATGGTAGGTCAGGGGTGCAGTTCTCAACAAAGTGTGCCCATTAGGGACTTCTGTGTTCAGACTGTATTAATTACTATGTTAAATTCCTTAAATATGATGTTTTTTTTTTTGTTTTTTTTGTTCTTTTCCTGATGTATTGGTGTTTTTAAGTTCTATTTCTTCTCCAGTGCACATAAAAGACTACATTATTACTAATGCTCTAATTACTAATTACAACTTTCGTATTTCACCAGTGTGCGCTATTCTGCATTCTGTAGGCTTTTAGAGTTCTGACAGGCTAATTTATTGTTGTCTTTAGTGTGTCTAGAGTTTGCTACAGTCTCTCAATGGGTTACCATAGAAACCCATGTCATCTCAGTGCAGAGAACAGCATATTATGGATATGAAGGCCAAGAATCTTTCTCTGTTCTTGGAAATGTTGTTAGATGCGTCAGAGCATGAGTGTTTTAAACAAAATTGTTTTTTTCCTTTTTGCACTGATTTCATCTTTGAACAAGATTTCATCTTTGGAAGTTTTTCTTTTTCTTTTCTTTTTTTTTCTTCTAAGGTTATATTAAAACTTGTGTAGTCCTGGAAACCTCCATCCTGTCATAACTTTTCAAAAGACATTTATGTATAGATTTTATTGTTTTACCCTTGTCCCAGACCCAGAATTTCAATATTAAACTGTGATGATCCATCATAAAAATGAATTACTACATTTTCAAAACTAGTGAGTTATTATTATTTATTTTATTTTATTTCATTTCACAGAGGCCTTTCTTTTTGTGACTTTAAAATCACTTAATTTCACTTATTGACCTGGAGTACATTTCCCATACAACGTAACTCGCTGCTTAACCACCATTGTATGAACACTATTGTTGAACTAGCTAGTCATGACAGTTTTTTTTTTCCGAAAACAACTTTAATCGCACATCCACATTCCGAACCACAATATTTCAACAATATTGTTAATGACGTCACACAGGTGGTGAAGTAATAGAGCGCAACAGTCAGGTTCCGGAAGTAAAAACTTTTTTTTCATTTCATTTTTCATTTTCTCCATAGGGAAATTGATTTTTAACAATAACTTACAAACTTAAATTTAGCTCTACTATGAGCTAGGAGGTTGTTAATCAATGTTATTTGCTTCTGTTGAAGCCGTCAGTCTGCATTATATCAACTCATTTTTAAAATAATCGTGTTTAACAGCAGAATTCGTAATGAATGCTGTACAGAAAATTCCACCAGAGAGTCGAAACAAGTAAAATGCGCCAAAAGATCTCTTTAGCTCCGCCCACTCCCATGAAGCACCACAAATGACGTAATCAAGTCGGTCACCCTACTCTCAAAATACTTAAATATTTGAATATATATATGCATATTTTTATACATTGTATATATATATATATATATATATATATATATGCATATTTTTATACATTGTATATATATATATATATATATATATATATATGTATATATTTATTATTTTCAGATGTTTCATTCAATCGCAAGTTCCCTCTTATATCACTTCAGGGTTCCCCCGTCATACTAGAGCACATTTGCACATGCACAGTCTTCAAAAACTGTGCTTTAAAGGGTTAGTTCACCCAAAAATGAAAATAATGTCATTTATTACTCACGCTCATGCCGTTCTACACCCGTAAGACCTTCGTTCATCTTTGGAACACAAATTAAGATATTTTTGATGAAATCCGATGGCTCAGTGAGGCCTGCATTGCCAGCAATGGTACTTCCTCTCTCAAGATCCATAAAGGTACTAAAAACATTTAAATCAGTTCATGTGAGTACAGTGGTTCTACCCTGATATTATAAAGCGACAAGAATAACTTTTTAACAATATCTAGTGATGGCCGATTTCAAAACACTGCTTCATGAAGCTTTGGAGCTTTACGAATCGAATCAGTGGTTCGGAGCGCCAAAGTCACGTGATTTCAGCAGTTTGGCGGTTTGATACGCGATCCAAATCACTGATTCGACACAAAAGATTCGGAACGCTCAGAAGCAGTGTTTTGAAATAAAGTAATAAATGACATTTTCATTTTTTGGGTGAACTAACCCTTTAATTCTCTTGACAAACTAAATAACGTAGAATGGAATTTATATATATTTGGAATGAAAGATATAGAATGTAATGCATGTTGCTTGCTTATTTTGCTCAAGAGCATGATCTATGTACATCAACATGTCATACAAGAACCACAGGACGAGAGCTGTAGTTCCAACCACACAACTTTGCAATGCTGTTTGTGAATGTTCACTAGAACTATGGTTTCGGAAAACACCAAATCGTTAAACTATGCTGGTAACAACGGAATCTGCGACCATAGTTGGCTAACAATGCTTTTGGGAAAGGCAGCCCAGGTTGGCCAATCAGATCAGTCAGTGAAGTTGTCGGTCAATGTTTAGCTAATGTTGGTGATATACAGTATATAGGCCGCAGAAGCATGAGCCACGCAGTGGGCAAAATTCAGCGAAATATGCTAATGCGGCAGATCAAAAAAATGTATCATTACATCTACTGCAGCGATGCTTACCTTAAGCCTAATGCATGATCTTCACACAACCTCCACATTCACACTTACAGAGTCACGTAGGCTGTTATGTTAAGTCGCTTTCTGGTGTTGTGTGTTTTATGTACTCTTTGTACACGAGTCCTTCAACGTGTGAGCCCAGAGAAGCTGACATTCACGTTATCTGAGTCAGAGTCCTCGACATGAGATGATTCACAAGTTTTCACTTCTGTGGTAATCTATCATTTATCTTGTTTGTGATGTGAAGTTTGCCATCCCTTAAAGGCTGCTGGGTCTGTCGCGGTGCCATAATTAAAGTGACTTGAAGAGCACAACCCGCGCTCACCCCTCCAGACATGTTGTCAAGTGAAGTATCCATGATCCAACAGGGCCGCCTACTCATTTAACTGTAGGGAAGATTTTAGGAAATTCAGGAAAGCACCACGCCCACAACAAAGCAACTGCCTCTGAGCGCATGGGGCAAATAGACTTGTCCTTTTCTACCTCTAGCTAAGAGAGATTTTATTTGAGTGTCTTTGCCTGACTGGTCTTGCCTAATAAAGGTTAACTCTGGAAACACTTTGACCGCTGTGGCAGATGAAGCCGTAGTGTTTGGGTAGAATCCCAATTAATCGTGCCAGAGTAGTGGCCATTGGCTGTAATGATATGGAGGGCTCCAATTAAGTTGTACACCGGTGTCTGACAACGTATTTGAGATGGCTCCAATTTACATCACAGTGCTAATGAAGATGTTTCATTTGTGAATCAAATGGATTCTTGAGTCTGTCAGTTACAAAACACTCCATTAAAAAGTGAGCTTGTTAAATGAGTCATCAAAGTTATGTGCGAAACAGAAAATAAATGCCCTTAAAACACTAAAGTTCCCAGAAAAGTGGCTTCGGGATTTAAATGAGGTCAAAAAGGTTCTGTTTTGTGTGCAGATCTTAAGCTATATTGCCAGAATTTACTGCCTATTTCCCCATTATGATTCTTCAGAAATTACCCATCATGTAGTGTGTAATATAGCTGTTTGTGATTGTGAAAAGTCTGGAAAGTTTCAAAGATCAAAGTGCATGATTAATAAAATTACTGCTTCCCAAAAACTTATTCTAAACGGCCTGAAACAAGTCGTCAGCAATTCCAGTTTTACTTTCTGCTCGAACTTATGTAGGTTTGTAACAAATTTGCATAATGCCAGCAAATGGTCTTCACTGGATGCCCATGAACAACGTTGTCTTTGACCCTCAAATGCTGTAGTTGTAGCTGAGGCCTGGAAGAGTTTGGTTTGTGTTGTGGACATGTTGAGAAAACGCTGTTTTCTGCACTGCGAAGGCAATTCCACTTTGCATGCACATCAAAAGAATGAGGACTCACACTCAAACTGATACAGTAAAGCCGACGCCATCACTAATGTTCGTATCACTGTGTATAAAGCGCTGAGGAAATTCCAGAGCTGAAATTTAGATATGGTAATGGCCGTATGGCTTCCGATACACTCTGTAAGTGGTCAACCAATCACAACAGAATGAGCCATCTGACCAATCAGAGCACAGTAGGCTCTCAGAAAGGAGGGGTTTAGAGAGACAGAATCAAACCATTTTTTTAAATTTTTTTTTTAATCAAAGAATTTTTATCAAACCGTTTCAGACATTGAGAGAAAATAGGTGATGCTGAAATGTATATTATGAGAAAATTAGAAAATTGGATTGATGTAAACCAATTTTAGGAAACCTCAAACAAAATTGGGAACCTTTAAAATAGCATAATTGGGGCACTTTAATGTCACATTTGGGGCGTTACCTTGAAGTTTGATCTGAATAATGGCACTATTGTCTTCTGTAGGGCTGCTTTTTAACTTAATTACAATTTGTTTCATAATTGACACATTTTGCAACTTTGACACTGTTATTGAACTGAATTGAATCAATATTGAATTGACCCGAGCTGAATAAACACTACTGTCTTCTGTAGAGCTGCTTGTAGCTGAACTGAACTTGTTTCTTAATTGCAAACCTTTAAAAAGTGAAAGTGACGTGTAGCCAAGTATGGTGTTTCATACTCGGAATTTGTGCTCTGCATTTCACCTATCCAAGTGCACACACACACACACACGCACACACACGCACACACACGAAGCAAAATTAATAATGCAAGTGTTTATGTTTGGTTGCACAAACTTTGGCCTGTTGAATGTCTTTAAATTCCAGCTGAAATTCCAATTCACAAAAGATGTGACCAGTTCAAATTCCAGTCCTGTTACATGATGTAATTTTTTTTTTTTTTTTTTAAATATTTGCCACATGATGTATAGCAAGCACAAACACTTACATTACTGCCACATATGAAAATGCAAACTCCTTTCTTTTAGATCAGAAGAAAGGCCTATAAATGTTACATGGTCATTTCAAAGTCACTCAGATATACAATACGGGTCATTATATATATATATATATATATATATATTATATATATATATATAAAGAAGTAAATGACCTGTGCTGTCAAAATGAGTCAGAATGCGCACAGGCTAATTTCCAGCTACATGCAATTTTGGTCGAATTTGAGGTTCTCACAAAAATGGGCAGACAGGGAATTCGGGGATGACCTCTGTGGTCCTATCAGGGTAGACGGGCTGAATCCCAAATGGCACCCTAAACCCTCACGGTCTTCCTCTGAGTTGTGGGAAGCTATTTTTACTGCAGCACCCGCGGAGTGATTGGGGGTTAGGTGCCTTGCTCAAGGGCACCTCCGGTTGTGGGTAATGAGAGTGGAAGAGAGCGCTGTTCATTCACTCCCCCCACCCCATCTACATTTCCTGCCGGTACTGAAACTTGAACCCGTGACCTTCAGGTTACAAGTCTGACTCTCTAACCATAAGGCCACACTGAAACACAGTTATTGAACTGAATTGAATCAACATTGAATAATGATGCTATTGTCTTTGTAGAGCTGCTTTACAGCAGAGTTAGAATTTGTCTCATATTTGATGAAGATTGCATTATCGATTTTGTTATTTCTGTTTATTACTGTGAAGCTGCTTTGAAACAATCTGTATTGCATAAAGTGCTATAAAAAGTAAAGGTGACTTGATTTGAAACACTGTGAAATGAACTGATTGTGTTTATTCTGAGTTCCATTCTGTGAGGCCTCTGCACATCATTCACTCCTGCTCCAGTACACACAAGTTTGGGCTTCCAGCACCATGGACAGCACCACAATAAATGCACATATGGTCAGCTCTAGGATTTGACATGGCTGATGAAGCATCACGGGGCTAGTCACAGCTCTCAGACTGCTCAGTTTGATGAACAGGAAATGGACTGGTGCACTCATCCTTCTCTCTCTTTCGATCCTCAATTAAATGACAAAAAAAAAAAAAAAAAAAAAAAAGCACTTCCTAGCTGCACTAGACCATAATGTTTCACTAGACCATAATGTTTAACTAGTCCTGCCACCAAATATGCCTACTTCAGTACTATATTCCGCTGAGATTCTAAAGTGCGCAATCAGTGGACACTTTACTATCCCATGAGGCCACAGGAAAGGAGTTGTGAATTGCAGGGTCAGTCACATGACAATGCCAACATGTTGGCTGCAGTCTGGATCGCATTCATACTGGATTGCATTTGCCACGTGATGTATAGCAAGCACAGACACTTACATTACCGCCGCAAATGAAAAGGCAAGCTGTGCAAACTCTAAATCAGAAGAAAGGGCTTTAAATGTTACATGTTACATTGTCATTTTCAAAATCACTCAGATGAAACGGCACATAATGGAAGAGCAGCATTCATTTAAAACCACCAATACTCTAAAACGATAATTGTGTCTACGGACCTTGTGAAGGAAGAATTTCCAAACTCCAAAGCAAAGACCAGAGGCAACTCGATCATTTCTCAATAAACTGTTATTTATGCCAGTCAGTTTCCCAAAGCTGAAATGTCACAGGACGTTTGTACTGTGAATAATACCTGACCTTTTGCCTCCTGTACTAAATCACAGTTTTGCGTAGGCTACTGTCCTCAGAAATCATAAACATCATTGGCAATTATGTGAAGCTTAACATTTGGATATGATAAACAACCATCATCGTGAGCTGGTTCGCAAACAAAATATTTATAATTACACATTATACATGTCAGATGAGCTCAAATCTGTGGCGCAGTCCTCATATAGACAGCAGGTCGATGTATTGTTCAGCACATGGCCATCTACAGGACTGCAGAGTGGGTGTCTTTGGGATCTTAAATAATTCAGCTCTCTAAATTAGATTTTCCTGACATTAATGAATGTATTAATGAGGCCCATTGACACAGTACCTTATGCAAATAAGCCAGGATGCAAGGAGAGGGAACAAAAGTTAAATAGGTCACTGTGAACTTGCAGAGGAGACAGGGGATAAGGGCAACGCTACCAAGCTCATTACTTAATTACCATCATTGGCCTCTGCAGAGTGCCGCGGTAGGGGTTCTGCCTATTTTCATTGTGATTATAATTATACCTGTAACAGTAGAAAATGGGGTGCTCACAAAAGGATAGCACAAGCAATTGTCTAATCTATCCTACATGACAGATACGAGCTTCTGTCAAGCACAGACGGAAGATCGTCGTTGTCTTCCAAAGCCTAGTTATCTGCCTATGGGGGCAGCATTCGACAGCATCACTGGCCCTCCAAAGAGCAGGGAGCTTAATTACGCTGCCTCGAAAGAGACCTCGTCAAACTCAGAGGCAGCATCCTTCATGGAGTGTCAATCCCAGAATGCATTGTGCAGAGCTCAGTTGGATCATAAAGTGTAATTAGCCAAAATTAATAATGCAAGTGTTTATGTTTGGTTGCACAAACTTTGGCCTGTTGAATGTCTTTAAATTTCTCTCCCTCTCATTCCAGCTGAAATTCCAATTCACAAAAGATGTGACCAGTTCAAATTCCAGTCCTGTTACATGATGTCATTTTTTTTTTTTTTTTTTTTTTTTTAAATATTTGCCACATGATGTATAGCAAGCACAAACACTTACATTACTGCCACAAATGAAAATGCAAACTCCTTTCTTTTAGATCAGAAGAAAGGCCTATAAATGTTACATGGTCATTTCAAAGTCACTCAGATATACAATATGGGTCATATATATAAATAAATGACCTGTGCTGTCAAAATGAGTCAGAATGCGCACAGGCTAATTTCCAGCTACATGCAAAACAAGTGAAAAATGTCAATTTTGGTCGAATTTGAGGTTTTCACAAAAATGGGCAGACAGGGAATTCGGGGATGACCTCTGTGGGTAGACAGGGGCTGAATCCCAAATGGCACCCTAAACCCTCACGGTCTTCCTCTGAGTCCGCACTTTCGTGACGTAATGCCGCTTTTATTGCCGGGTAAAGTCCTCTGCGTAGCTCGCAAACTTGCGGGCTCAGCTGAAGTTCGCATCGAGGTCGCATAGCGGCCGCAAAGGGGGCGCTCGCGAGCACCCTTCTGAAATCTAAAATGGTGAATGGGATATCCTATGGTCTCGTGGACTTAACGGACACGCGCACACGGCAGCCATTGTAAGTCCACAAGACCGAAAGTGCATAGAAGTGTGCCATTTGGGATTCAGCCAGGGAACTCAGGGGCGACCTCCATGGTCGCATCAGGGCAGACAGAAAGTTCATAGGTTACAAGGCTAGGCTTTGGGACTGGAGTGAACTCTGGAGTGGACTCATGGACTGGAGAGCAGTGTGTGGCCCAAACACACAAAAGGGCCACTGCAGTCTTGGGTAGAACAGAGCACAAGGGAACAGCCTCTGGGATGGACGGCGCGGGCACCGGCAGGCTTGAGAGCGTTGAGGACGGTGGTCTAGATAGCGCTGGTCTAGGGATACCGGCTACAAGCACCGATGTCAGCGGTCTGTCCTCCAAGCTTGAAGCCAGTCTCAAGTACCTTGGGACAGCCTTACTGTCCTCATGTGCAGCGTTCATGACAACCGGGAACACAGATGTGGCATCCATGATGGCTAGAGATTCTGGCATGGCGGTCATGACGGCTGGAGGCTCTGTTGTGGCGGCCATCTTGTGCACAGGCTCTGGTGCGGCAGCCATGTTGTAAACGGGCTCTGATGTGGCGATCATGTTGTGAACTGGCTCTGGTGCAGGAACTACAGGACAGCAAGGCACATGTCAAGTCAAGTCACCTTTATTTATATAGCGCTTTTTACAATGTAGATTGTGTCAAAGCAGCTTTACATTGATAACTGGTACATTATTTGGCTGCACAGCAGCTCTTAAAGAATAGTGTCAATGCAGGTAGATCAAAGCACTGTTGAATATCAAATGTCAAGTCAAATGTCAAGTGTCCCCAACTAAGCAAGCCAAAGGCGACAGCGGCAAGGAACCCAAACTCCATCAGGTGACATCAGGTGGCAGACAAGTGGCAAATAGGTGTTTAAATGGAGAAAAAAACCTTGGGAGAAACCAGGCTTAGTCGGGGGGCCAGTTCTCCTCTGGCCAACAGTGCTTTGTTACGATTCAGGTTGCCATCGTAAGTCCAATAGGATCGCAACATTCAAAGTATTTATTCCAGTTCCATCCAATTGAGGATCGTATTCATCACGCATGTAGCACAGGAGTAGCGAGCATCATCACTGGACATGGTGGTGATCTTGATTTGCCAAGCTCTGTGGCCACCGGAGCTTGATATGCACTGCCCCCTCCCAAAAAATGTTTAGGGGAAGCATCCTCCTCAAACTTCCCCACAGTGAAGCGGGAACCACTTAACAGTAGAGCATAGTCCATGCATTGTTCTAAAGTCAGTTCATTTCTTCCTCTAGGCATGCATGAACTTAAGGGCTCATTTAAGCCATAAAAATAGAAGTCCTTAAAAACTGCATCTTTCCATTTTATACGATTATAAAGAGCACAGAACTGACCAGTGTAGTCCTCAATGGTGTTGGTCCCTTGACAAAGAAACAAGATCTCCTCTGCTGGATCCATGTGTTGGTCAGTCGTTCTGTAACGCGAGAACCATCAGGCAGGCAAAGGAACAGGCTGGAAGAGGATCCACGTGCAGTAAAGTTTAATAACAAACAATCCACAAGATAAACATCAGGTAGCCAGAGCAAACTAGAAAACATAGAACAGGAACAAGATATAGCGAAAAACAACGACTGACAAACCAACTAGAGAAGCACAAGGGTTTAAATACACAAGGGGAAACAAGGTTAACAAGATAACAAGGGGAGTGGCTAATAGGCAACACCTGGGGTAAACTAAATCAACAAGAAAGACTACAAAGAACTACAAAACATAGCACAAGACAGGAAATAATAAAAGTCCTCACACAAGACACAGGCTGGGATCCTGACAGAAACATTCCAACTTTGTGAATATTCATAGCGAATTGCTGATGTAAACAAAATGATCTTATTTGCGCTGACTGACAGATCCGAAGCGCGCGCACAAGGACGCCGCATATAATAACACAGAGTTTGTGCTATATAATATTTACTATATAATATTTACACTACCATTCAAAAGGTTTCGGGTAAACGTAAAACAGGAAGAAAAAGAAATTAACTAACCAAATTACTCAGCAAGAATGCATTAATTTGATCAAACGTGACAGTAAAGGCATTTATATTGTTACAAAAGATTTATATTTCAAATAAATTCTGTGCTTTTGAACCTTCAATTAATCAGCATCATTACTCCAGTCTTCAGTGTCACATGATCCTTCAGAAATCATTTTAATATGCTCATTTGCTGCTGCTGATTATGTTGAAATCAGTTGTGCTGCTTCATATTTTTTGTGGAAACCGTGATGCTTTTTTTTTTTTTCCCTTCAGAAAGTTAAAAAGAATAGTGTTTATTTGAAATTGATTTTTAAGAAGTCTTTACTGTCACGTTTGATTCATTTAATACATCCTTGTAGAATAAAATAAAAATAAATCGTACTGACCCCAAAATTGTTCACTAAAGATGTCACCACTTGAATGCTTTTGTTTGGCTAAGAAAAAAAAAAAGCTTTATCTTAATGCTGTATTAATGTGAGTAACCACAGCATGCGATGATAGGTTTCATCTATTAGGGTTCAATACAAGAAAAACGGGGCCACGTCCATATCCAATTACAAAATAATGAGTTGCAGGTTTATCACATTATAAGTGTTTTTGTAGGTGATAAGCAAATGACATGCAGTTGTATAAGTAATTACTGAACTAAAGTCATTATTAAGTGCCATTTTTCAACCTGATGACTGCTTAACCTTGTAATGCACCGAAAGTGTATTTTCTTTTGTAAAGAGAGATTAATCGCTCTGAAAAGAACATAAGATGGTGAGGGCGGCACTACATAGCCCTTCTTACTGAAGATCCCATAGTAGAATGTGAGAGAGATCTACTTAAAACCAAGCCAAGAGGATTTAAATCAAACTATGACTGAGGTGCTTTATAGCTTTTAAATGGATGTGCCAAAAGCTGCTTATATACTGTGGGTGGAAATGGATGCTCCAGACCATTCTACCACATTGCATTTTATTAAGTATACACAGTACACATATTTGCTCATCATGCGCCATATTTAGTGCTCTTGATATGCTAGATGACCACCTGAGAAACTCAGTTGCAATCATTTGAATAATTTCTCATATAGGTCATTTTTAGAAACCATATGTATGCATACCCACTGTAAACATTATTTCACCAAGTACATCATGTTCCTGGATCAACATCTTTGTTGATCCTGGAACAACATTCCAATCAGTCAATCAGATCTCAGAGACATGTTTACAGTTTATGTCAAGTTTAGGCTTACCAGCAGCGTTAGGTGCTTCAATATCAGTGTTATTCACCTATCATTTCCCTACTAAATTGCTAAATTTTCAGACAGGAATGTTGTTCCAGGACCATATTGATCCAGGGACATGTCTTACTTGGCAAAATCACGGTGACCACATACCCACACACCAGCTGCTTTCACAGTCTTACAGTAGTACAGAGAATAAATTAAAACTAAACAAGGTCCAAGGTCCCAGCAAAAAGGGAACATTAATCACCATAATGGTGCCTTCAAATAAAACAACCATCTACAGCAAAACAACATCAACAACACTGAAGAGACTTAACCTCTATTAATTCTAAATAAGTTTTGTACACATCCCTATAAGGCCCTAATCAGGGCTGACATTTACATACAAGGGGCCCGGGGACAACGCCTTTATACTTTACACTTATATATAGGCTTCATACCTGGGACTACTTTTCCCGTGACAACAACTCTGGCCACAATGCATTTCCTAAGCACACACAGTTTACTTATTCAAATGAAAGGGCTTGGTATTCCACTATTAGAGGATGACACCAGTGCACTCTGGTCATTTTATTTTATTTTCACTATTGTTGGGGGTCAGTAAGATTTTTTAATACTTTTATTTAGCAATGATGCATTAAAATGATTGGTATCACTGTGTTTTGATGGTCCACTTTAGATGCTCTACTAAGTAACTTTGCAACTACATTTCAACTAACTCTCATAAGGGTAGTAGTAGGCTGTCTGCTTAATATCTGCAAACACTTTATTTTGGTGCTCCCCAAACAGACATTCTACTGACTGTAAGTATCTTTGTAACTACGTCAACTTATTCTACTTACCCAAACACCTAACTTAAAGGGTTAGTTCACCCAAAAATTCTGTCATTAATTGCTAACCCTCATGTCGTTCCACTCCCGTAAGACATTTGTTCATCTTCAGAACACAAATTAAGATATTTTTGATGAAATCCAAGAGCTCTATGACTCCTCAATAGACAGCAATTTAATAATCACTGTCAAGGTCCAGAAAGGTACTTGGCCACGTACACACTGCAGCTAAATTCAGTTGTCAGTTCACCTTTTAGTGATTAATCTCGTTCTTTACACACACAGTTCAGTAAAATTCGGGAGTGACAACCGCATTCTACAACCGTATTAACTCCCGAAAAATGCAGGTAGTGACAACCGCATTTACAGAAATTCTATGCAGTGTGTATGTAACCGAACTGAACAACTAGTTGTTAATGACGTTAACGTGCATCGGAGATGTGTCTCTTCTGTGTGCGCGGTGAATCATAAGGAAAGCACGAGCCTTAGCTCATCTGTGTTGCCAGATCGTGCTAGAGAAATCTGCGAACAAGAACAAGCCTATAATAAACCAAAATAAATCCAAATGCTTTATGCTGAAAATAAGAACAAAATATCGCGACTCGTGTTTGCTCACTTGAAAAACTCCATAAACTCGGTAGATTTATGAGCAGAGCTTAAACAACAAGCCCAAAACGCATAAAAATGAGTGATCATGGCAACACAGAATGAGCGCGCTCTGTGTGAAACAGGCTGTACAAGCATAAACACAACACGACGCCTCTGTCGACTATTTAGTCAAAGACTATAGAATAACACTTAAAGGGACTTTTGTTTAGTTAAATTGCTGAAAATAACGAGTGTTTTGTCACTGTAATATTACTGTGGTGACAATAACGGATACCAAACACGCAAGACGCCAGAACGTCGCTATGGTTTCCAAGCTGTCAATCTTCGGAGTTTCGAGAGTGAGTCGTGTTCCGTACACACATGTAACGATAATTTAGGGGATTCACTCCCGCATTTAAATGCGGTTGTCACTCCTGAAACTTACAGTGTGTACCTGGCCAAAGACATAGTTAAAATAGTTGACATGACTGCAGTGGTTCAACCTTAATGTTATGAAGCGACGAGAATACTTTTTGTGTGCAAAAACTAAACAAAAATAACTTTATTCACTTTTGTGTCATTCTCATACTTTTTTTGTATGACGAAGATGGACGAAGGTCTTACGGGTGTGGAACGACATGAGGGTAAGTATGACAGAAATTTCATTTTTGAAGTTCCTCTAATGAAATTTACAATAGTTGACAATTTACTTATAGTTAGTAGAATGCCAAAGTGGACCAGTGTAAACAGTGACAGTTTTGGCAGGAACACAGTCGAAAAGCAGATAAGTTATGATTCTAGAAATTGTAGAATAGATCAGGGTTCCTCAAATCCTGTCCTGGAGGGCCACTGCCCTGCAGAGTTTAGCTGAAACCCTGACCAAACTCACCTACCTGTGATTTTCTAGTAACTCTAAAGACCTTGACTAGCTTGCTCAAGTGTGTTTGATCAGGGTTGGAACTAAACTCTGCAGGGTATTGGCTCTCCAAGGCAAATTTTGAGGAACCCCGGAGTAGATGTTATTGTTAACTTTGAGTCTTTTGCTTACAGATCCCAGAGAGCACACACACACAAGGGACACACATTGAGACAGGAGATGACTGGATAACAGTTTAGAGTACTTGCAATGAGCTGACTGGAGATCGACTTGGAAGCAGTAACAGGATTAGCGATCAAGGTAAACAGACAAGTAGCAGGTAAGTGGTCTGTAACATCAGACAAGGCCAGTGACTGAAAGTATGCGCTCTATATATAGTGTCAGAGATGAGGTCTGATCTGTGTGTGATTGCGTGCCAAGGAGGATGATGGGAAATGTAGTTCATGTTCAGTATTATGGCGAGTGTGATGTCACATAAATGAGGGAGAGCCTGGCATGATCGTGACAAGTAATGATGCTGAAAATTCAGCTTTGCATCACAGGAATAAATTACATTTTAAAATATATTAAGATAGAACACAGTTGTTTCATATTATAATAATATTTCACAATATTAGTGTTCTTACTGTATTTTTAATCAAATAAATGCAGCCATGGTGAGCATTAGATGTATTTTTTTAAGATACATAAAAAAAAAAAACAACCACAAACTTTTGAACGGTAGTATTGATTTTACACAAATAAAGTATTTTATTGCAACACATGGCTGTTACAATAAAATAAATTGCAAAATAACCTGTGTCAAACCCTGACAAAATGTACAGTACTTTGATTAATTGGTCACTTTGCTATCCAACCTCAGCTTCCATGCTTAAAAAAAGTCTTAAAGGGCACCTATTATGCAAAATTCACTTTTACATGGTGTTTAAACATAAATGTGTGTTGGCAGTGTGCTTACACAACCACCCTATAATGATAAAAATCCACCCACTCCTCATTTTTTTTTTTAATCCACATAATTCATAAGCAGTGTCTCAGAACAAGCCGTTTGCAGATTCTAAGGTTTGTATATATTTGTTTACTGTTAGCTGTAATGAGTGTTTTTGTGTATTTCGATCACTGTGTATGTTGATGATAATGCAAGGGAGAGAGAGAGTTTATGGATAAGACTTTAAAGCGTATGATAAGTGAAAATTGATCTTTTTTTTTTTTTGTTTTGTTTGTTATGTACAATAAACTTCATAAAACTCATCAGTAAAGTTTTGGCCATCATTCGGACGGGGTCTGCTACAACAGGCTTGTACTAGTAGTGGATAAAAGCAAGATGACAACATAAGTTATTACCATAATTAAACTAAACTATACCTGTTCTGTCTCCATGCAGCTTATATTCTCTTGCTCTGTAGGCATCATTGTCCGACTCCGGTTCGAACTGAACACCGCTACTGACAGTTTTGGACATTTTTAGTGCGTGAGATTGTCCTGTTTGTTTGTTACATGAGCTCTGCCCTCTTCTTGATAGGGAGCAGCAGCTCATTTGCATTTAAAGGGACACACACAAAAACGGTGTGTTTTTACTCACTCCCAAAAAGTGGCAATTTTAACATGCTATAAAAATATATATATATCTGTGGGTATTTTGAGCTAAAACTTCACATACACACTCTGGGGACATCAAATACTTATTTTACATCTTACATTGTAAAAAAAAGAGGCATTATAGGTGCCCTTTAAATAATTTACACACAATTAAACATCACATATCTGTGATATATCATTGTAGTATATTGTGATATTATAAATGACAAAACAGCAAATAAAAATCAGACCCATACTTTATTATGAAAATGGTGCTTTGAGGAGTGCATTTTGACTGCGTCCTAATAATTTCTCATCCTTCCAAAAGAAGGTGTTTGAAGAAGAAAAAAAATTAATTTTCTGATTACATGGAAGGTGCAACTCGAGCACTAAGCGCATTACCTTTCTGGGCTTGGCTGCGTTGCCTGGAGAATTGCCAAAGACATAGTGAAAAGCCTCGAGCACTATATCCCCCTCACCAGCACTTACCGCACGTGTCACATTCTATTTGAGTATGAATTGACATCCTCCATTACTCTATAGAAGATTTGCACATTTTCACCTCCATTGTATCCAGCGTTCCCCAATCCGTCTACGATTGCTTGCTTTAGCAATTTCCGGCAATGCCTGGATGTTATGCCTCCAGCACATTATTCTCCATGCTAGGCTTAAGAAAGCATAGCAAATGAAGACAACTGAAATCTATATATGTTTGATGTCTTAAGGTGTCATGATTAACATAGCCTGCGTGGATTATTTACGGCCCCAAATGCTAAGGAGTCTAATAGCAGATAAGACGTGGCTGGCAGTAATCGCTCCGATGCATTATTTCTCTTGCCTTTAGCAGGATATTTAAAGAATCCAGCACTAGGGATCAAATCATTACCAGATTATGAAGTAGGCATAAGCCAGCTTTTAGATGCTTTTCTGGCTCAAACGTTCAGGGAAGTTTTCAGAAGATGTTTCCTTTGGGTCAGAACTTTCCTTAGATGATATTCTTTCGTGAGATCTCACACTGCTTTGAAATGTTATATATGGCACAAAGCCTTACATGAGAAAATGCTTAGTGTCACAATTTCAAGATATTTTACTGCAAGTTTCTAAGCACTGAAGAATAATTACTTTAATTCATTAAATGCCTTCATAATAATGAAGGACACCTAGCTAATGCACTTAAAAATATAAAATAATAAAAAAAAAAAAAAAAAAAAAGAAACAAACAGGATACAGAAGGAACCAAAGAGGCCTATAATACATGGAGAACGCTATGCCATTAGCATTCATATGCATTTCAATGGAAGTTTCTTGACTGGGGCATGACACTTGCGAAGTATGCAATTTGAATTATGACATCTTTGCATTTATTGCTTTTTGTTTTGTTTTGTTGTACTTTACCCTGGACAGATGGACAGTCTAAACAGTATTTTATTATTTTTTATTTTATTATTATTATTTTTTTCATTTCATTTTATTTTCGCGAAGTATGCAATTTAAATTGTCTTTTTTTTTTTTTTTTTTTTTTTTGCCTTTATTATTTAATTTCATAATTTGATTTACCCTGGACAGATGCTCAGACTATTTTATTTTATTTTATTTTATTTTATTTTATTTTATTTTATTTATTTTATTTTATTTTATTTTATTTTATTTTAATCTGGACAGGTGGCCAGTACATTACATCATTTTATTTTATTTTAGATTTTATTTTATTTTATTATTATTTTATTTTATTTTATTTTATTATTATTTTATTTTTTTATTTTTTAAATTTAAATTTTTAATTTTTTTTATTTTATTTATTTATTTATTTATTTTTTAATTTTTAATTTTATTTCATTTTTTATTTAATTTAAATTCTGTCTTTTTTGCCTTTATTATTTTATTTTATAATTTAATTTACCCTGGACAGATGGTCAGACCATTACAGTTTATTTATTTATTTATTTTTTGTTTTGTTTTGTTTTGTTTTATTTAATTTTATTTTATTTAATTTTATTATTTTATTTTATTTTATTTTGAGCCAGTCCACTGAGCCTAAATGCCTTGTGACTAATTGCTCTGGAGCTAAAAATGACATGAATTTTATTTTATTTTATTTTATTTTATTTTATTTTTAATTTAATTTGCACAAGTTTACAGTACATTACAGCATTATTTTATTTTATTTTATTTTATTTTATTTTATTTTATTTTATTTTATTATTTTGAGCCAGTCTACTGAGCCTAAATGCCATGTGACTAATTGCTCTGTAGCTAAAAATGACAGTGAAATTACAAAAATGAAAAAGCTGATAGCACTACAATAATGGATTTAAGAGCCCTCCAAAAAATGAGTCACTAAATCATCTTTTGTAATATTATGAGATATTCAAAACTTACATATTGCTTGCAAAACACGGGTCTTCTGTCTGTGGCTGACAATAGAGAAAGAGGCTTTTTCCTCCAGGGTAGTGTAGTTATCGACATCTACCAGCAGAGGCTAACTGGATCATGCTAACCAGCCAAACCCTGACTCCTTGGAAGGAACACAAATCAATGTCAGTTCCCCAAAAGCCTTTGATCTTTCCCTGGTGTCTAACCCAGCACCTCCCCTGGGAACCGAAAGAGCCTTCCGGACTGCCAGCTCATCTGCATTCAGCATTGATCACCACACAAAACCACCCACTCTGTCATCTGTCATTTAAGGTCTGGAGCACAGACTCCCCAAGGTCATTCCTGGCATTCTGACATCACTCAGAACAGCCCACAGGAATATGGCCTAATCTAATTAGACTGATTATTTCAAACTTGGATCGCTTCATCATATGGAAGGGCCCTAAAGTGTGTATCTACATTAGCGTGTTGTGATCCGGATTGATTACTCACTTTATGCACACAGTGGAAACATCAGCGGAAATGGAAGAGCTGGAGGTATTTTCAAGTGGTCAAGGGCTGGCTGGCTGGTTAGCATGGCCCCATTAGCCTCTGTTAGCAGATGTCGTGACTATACACTCTGCTTCTAAAAAAAACCCAAAAAACCCCCGAATGTTTATTCATAATTTGCATGTATTCTGACTGTTTTTATTTATTTATGTGAAAGCAACATATATCAGTAAATTTTTCATTATGGAAGGCTCTTAAAGTCGACATGAAATGGGAATTTTCTAAATGCATGCTATTGATATTATTGTGATTTATTCATCCATGCATATGTTTATTTTTCTTTTTACACTAATTTTTAATCAAAATGTCATAACTTGATCTTCCGCTATGCCATACTTCTCCAATCATTTCGTCCGCTTAAACCCGCCCCTTTCTGTGCAAGCTCACATTCAGTTCTGCCTCCATTCAATTAACAACCAATGAACTGACCAAGTCTCCGCCCTACATTTTTGCTACATTACGTCACAATACAGAAGAAGTCTCTACTTCTTCTTTCTCCAGTTAGATTTTTTTGTTACATCTTTGGAGGCAAAATGTCTGGGAAAATAAATATTGGGCTATATAAAAATAAAGAAATAAAGATTAAGAAGCTAAGAGTGAAATCCAATGGCATTAGGCATTAATTTACTTGGCCCTGTGTCAGGTAGATAGTTGAAAGAGTAAACATTTGCTGGAAGATTAAGGGAAAACTCATTAGGGCTGACAAAGTGGGTTTGTTTCAGATAGTTCCCTTTGTCGGAAAATTAACTATTTAACTCTTCATTATGTTGAGGGGTTATTTTCAGTGATTAGAGCACAGTCATTGTACGCTAATTAGACAAAACAGGCTGCCAAACAGTGCAGCTAATAAATGAAGGATTGTTTTGAATGCAGTGTTTTAACAAGCTTTAGAGGTTCTAGTCACTTTCATTATGCAGTCTTATTTGATTGTGGTTGGATGTTTGTTGAAGGAAGGTCAGAAAATTCCTTCCTCAGTATTGCCAAAGCTGATGCTTATTCCCTCTAACAATCCATAACAAAAATGCTACTGCCAGTAGGTGGCGATAAATGTCTTAATGAGTAAGTCATTGGCTGCGTTCCAGTTCGTTTTTGTATGCCCTTCCTTTGCTAACTTCCCTCTGTCTCGTTGACTCGGATGTACGTCATTGCTTACATTGCACGAGTGCCCACTACTGGCAGAACTCGTGCAATGGGCTGAATTGGAACATCCTAAGCCCTTGATCACTTGGAATCTGCTATGGAGTTGATTTATTATTTTCATTTTTTTCCCTTACGAAACTGTTTAATGCAGCATTCTAAATGTATATAGGTGTGTTTGGGTTGTTTTAGATATTTAAAAAAATAATAATTAATATATCATAGAGTTGTTTGTGGTGGGGTAAATTAAACGCGATATGCGGTAACGTCACAATCGTGTTGCATGATTGTGGTATATGGAGCTGCCTGAAGTAGACTTGCTACCTCTGTCAAAATCGAGGGAGCAAGGGTCTGTCCATATAAACTTCCCTTGTCCACTTCACAAAGTGGAACGCACTTCAAAATTCCCTCAAGGGGAAGTGCTTAGGGAACACAGCCCTTGAGTCATTCATTTATTTGATTCGTTCAAACAGCTGATTCATTCAGAAATTAAGTAAATGGTTCTCTCTATGAATGGGACATTGAATCATTGGTTCACACGAACCAATACTAATATTTTCATAGACAAAATTGAGCAAAAACTATGGAGCCCCGCACATGACATGGAATAAATAAATAAATAAATAAATAAATAAATCGTGCTCACGATTTACTAATTCGTTGTCATACCCATTACCATGCCAAACACTCCGGGAGTTGTCATGACAGAAAGAAATTTTTATTTTTTTTAGAAAATGACAGATCGTTTCGCTAGATAAGACCCTTATTCCTCGCCTGGGATCACGCAGAGCGCTTTAAAGCTGCAATAAACTGCAATTTGGACCTTCAACCCGTTGAACTCCACTGAAGTCCACTATATGAAGAAAAATCCTGGAATGTTTTCCTCAAAAACCTTAATTTCTTTTTGACTGAAGAAAGACATGAACATCTTGGATGACATGGGGGTGAGTAAATTATCAGGAAATTTTAATTCGGAAGTGAACTAATCCTTTAACTATATCATATGATATAAATATGCTATACAAAAACTCATACAGGGGTATTTTTGCCCCAATATCTTAAATTTTAGGGCCATTCTAACTGCATTCTATAGTCCACATAATGCCACATAACGTAGGTCTGGGGTGGGGCGGGGCGGGTATGTAAAATATGTTAATAATTTTTAAGCATTACTTTTTTCACCCATAATTAATTAAAAAAACGCGTTAAATCGACAGCCCTACTTTTAATTCTTTCATTTGAATTATTTAATAAAAATGCTTTTCCCAATGTTTTGGTAAGGTTGGTAATAAATTGTTGTTTTTGTATTGATGTAGTGTTCACTTGATGGTAATATATAATACAATGTTCTATCAGTGTTACTGTAATGTTTTTGTTGTTGTTGTTGTTGTTGTTTTGTTTTGTTTTTCTTTTGGCCAATTCTAAAACATCAAAACATTCTTGGAAAAAAACAAAAAAAAACAAAAAAAAAAACATAAAAAGGCCATGACCTACCAAGCCGATGTCAAAGAACTAGCATCGACGAAAGCCGATTGTGTTGTCACAAAGCCACTTGAAGGCAAGCCTGCCAGAGATAGTCTTATTATTGGGAGATATGAGGGTCCGTGGTCCTATCATTGGAAAAAGCGTAACAGCTAACTTGGATCATGTGTGCCTTGATAACCATGTGTGCCTTGATAACCATGTGTGCCTTGAGAAGTGTGTAAACTGAATCCTACCTGTCACACAATTGTCCGTGACTTCTCTAATAAAACAGCATTTTTTTTTTTTTGGTGTAAACTCTAAAAATAGTGCAATCCACTACAAATGCATAAGAGTAAACATTTTGAAGATTATGAAACATTTTTACTTTAACGTTTATGTAATGTTGCATCAATGTTATTTTAAGGTTGTTTTAATGTTTTTTTATTTCTTTTGTTCATCTTGTTAAGGTAATGTTAAGGAAATACAACAATGCAACTGTGTTTGAAAGAATTTCTTTGTTTAATCACTTTAATGACCTTGTCCTTTCTTAAAATCATGTTTACTACTTACATTTACAGAGGATTTTTTTTATTATTATTATTATTATTTATGCTATTTGCATTCAAATACAATGCTGGACATTATTATTCCAACAAAACAAAGTAAAAACAGAATCTGAGATGCACCTTTGAGAAAATAAGGTCTCTGTGTTGAAAGATGAAATTGAACACAGGTCTTCAGGGAACGCTTAAAAGTGTCTGTCTTCATTGTTTGTGCAGTTGACATTGCTCAAAAAGGTAACTTGGCATTTACTTTTCTTTGTTTGTTTTCTTTGCACTCATACATAAAACATATGATTGAAGTCATCACAATGAGAAACATCAACATCAGAATCGCTTCATATGTCTTATATTTATTAAAAGATGAAACAGTCCCTGACTTTAAGACTTCTATAAACTGGGGAATTAAATTCAGAAAGTCCCTCAGATGTTTGTCTTTTTAGGTCTTGACATGAGTCACCTTCATAAGTAACATAAAGTCCAATATTTCTGAGATGTCCAGGAAGTTGTCAGTTTCCTTTCCTCTTTGAAACTGATAGTCCCTGGACGCAAACAATTTCAAAACAGGAAGCTTCACATGACATGCATGTGTTATCAGTAGCATGCTGTTGTTTAACGGCGTAGATTTTCCTGTAACAATCTATTTTTTTCTCTCTAACAGTGGTGCAGCAAAGCACTACTTTACATACATCAATATGCACACTCTTCTAAAATGTCATCTCTCAATGGAAAGTCTGATTTGTTTTTGTGAATCGATTTGTTCAGATGTTTTTTTGTAAATAAACCAGCTGAGAAATAACCAGTTCATTCTGATTTGAGCCCCTTCACAGAAGTCCCTGTGGGGCTGTATTAAAAAAAAAAAAAAAAAATGTACCCGTGTAAATGTACCCTAAATTATGACTAGCCTGTAACCTAGTGAGCTACAGCTTTCCCCAACACTGCTTTTTAAAAACTTGAAGTGAAGTGACGTGACGTGACGTCCCATACTTTGGAATTTGTGCTGTGCATTTCACCCACTCACTGCATTGAGTATTGAACACACACACACACACACCGTGAACACACACCCGGAGCATTGCGCAGTCATATTTTTCTGCGGTGCCTGGGGAGCGATTGGGGGTTAGGTTCCTTACTCAAGGGCACCTCAGTTGAGGGTAATGAGAGTGGAAAAGAACACTGTTCACTCACTTCTCCCACCTACATTTCCTGCCAGTACTGAGACTTGAACCCACAACCTTCAGTTTACAAGTCCGACTCTTTAACCATTAGGCCACAACTGCACCCACAATTTTGTACCCAGTCCTACTCGGCCCACTCCGAGTGGGATTCGAGACCACAAAGACCGCAGTCTCTAGTGTCAGTCGCTAGTGCGCCTCTTGAGGCCAGGGGAATGAGTGTAATGGAGGCAAGCTAGTAAGAGCTGCATGTGCCCTAATACTATCTTCATGTTGACTTCAAGCCCATTGAGAGATAAAACCAATAAATAAATAAATAGCATGTGATTAAAGTGTGTAGCCCATAAGCTATGATGCAGGCTGAGATAAGTGTGTGTGTGATGCTGATGGAGCTGTGTGAGGTGACTGTTTAATTAGGCTGGCTAATGGGCTGAATAATTGTGTTACTTTTTTTGCCATCTGGACCCGGAGCTCCCAGAAACCCTCACTCTTGTTCAGCTGAACTAGTAAGGAGGCAGTCAGGTGAGAGAAAAACAGAAACCTTTCCAAGTTCCTCAGGGTACACGGTTGAGAGCAGTACAATCACAATCTCTCGCCTTCTTGAGATCCTCAAAATGACCCTGGCAACTCTTTTACGTTTCACTGTAAGTAAACGGTCATTTAGCAGATGCTTTTATCCAAAGTGTCTTACAGTGGACAGTTGCCCCTGGAGCATACTGGGCTTAAATGTTTTGCTTCATGAATCACTGAGGACTATAATACATGAAAGGGTTAGTTCACCTCAAAATGAAAATTACTCACCCTCATGTCGTTCCAAACTTGTGAGACTTTCGTTCATCTTCGGAACACAAATGAAGATCTTTTTGATGAAATCTGAGAGATGTCTGTTCCTCCATTGACTGCCTTTGCAACGACCACTTTGACGCTTCAAAAAGCTTATAAAGAGATCGGAAAACAAATTTATATGAATTGAGAGAGTGATCGAGTCTCTTTGGATATGGATTAAACCGCTTGATTCATATATGAATTAGTTTTCCGATCTCTTTATGAGCTTTTTGAAGTGTCAAAGTCGTAGTTGCAAAAGCAGTAAAAAGGGGAACAGACATCTCTCAGATTTCTTCAAAAAGATCTTCATTTGTGTTCTGAAGATTAACGAAAGTCTTACGGGTGTGGAACGACATGAGGGTGAATAATTAATGATGAATAATTAATAATAAATGTTGAGCTAATCAGCTGAGCTGTACACTATGTGACTTAGTTTACTAAAACTAAAAGCATAAAAAACATTTTTGTTAATTGAAATAAAATTATATAATTTTTTTCCCCCCAATTTAAATTGTTTTCTATTTGAATATATTGTAAAATGTAATTTATTCCTGTGATCAAAGCTGAATTTTCAGGATCATTACTCCAATCTTCAGTGTCACATGATCCTTCAGAAATCAGTCTAATATGATGATTTGCTGCTCAGGTAACATTTCCTATTAATATCAGTGTCGAAAACACTTGTGTTGCCTCATATTTTTAGTGAAAAACAGTTACTTAATAATAATAATAATAATAATAATAATGACAAAAACATACAACAAAACTACAACTAAAATGGAAATAAAAAATATAAAAATAAAAACATTCAAACTATTAATAAAGTATGTCTCAGTTACTGATGTAACCTTTGTTCCCTGGAGGAGGGAACAGAGATGTTACATCATAAGTGACTGACGTATCGAGATCTCAATATGTCAGTCACTTATGACGTAACATCAGACGTGACTGACTGATACTGTATAATAGTATACTAAAATAACTCTGGTGACTTATCACCCTGAAACTGCAGGAAAATGACATGCTGACAACAATGACTGCTGAATAGCACATTTGACTGTAAACTTTACAACCAAAGGCATGTCATTTGTTTATATTCAATTACATTTTACCAGATATATCCCTGACAGGCAGCAAACTGATTCAATCTAAATCCAGTTTAAGCATTACAAGCATTTATTTCATAAGCATTATCTATCAAAGATCCTTATCCCACATTCTCACACATACGCAGAAGGGCCCACACACTGTATTATATTACAAATGGCTCTTAAACTTCTGCATAACTCAAACTTCGCTTGACCTAAAGTGCTCTAGGGCTGCTCAACTCATCTCAGACTATATGTGTATTGTTGCAGGACAGATTGTAAGAGGAGAGAGACCGAGAAGCATGTCAGCACGTAATCTCTCTAGTTATTAATGCTTAAAATTGCACAGGAGGGTATTAGCATGCAAAATATCGTAATCTCCAGAGCACAGCAGGATTATATTTTGAGTTGAATGAATGGATTTTGAAGACGTCAGAGGAAATCGAACATATGTTTTATTTCTGCTCTAGTGGGTAATGTATTCAGACTTTTAACAAACATTGTCTTCTCTGAAATCACACAATCCTTCAAATTACAAGCGAGTTACATAAATTAGAGGTGATTACCATGAAGAGTCATGGGGGGAAATCAAGAATCATTTGCAACTTAAAGGTTTATGCATATAATTTTGTTGCCTATACTGTACTGTGAAAAAAAAATGTTGGCTATTTTTAGCTAACCTAAAATGTGTTTCATAAGGTAACAAACTTAACTGCTTAATGCAAGTGACAAATATTATTTTATATGAATGAATCAGCCTTACTGCATCAGTGAAATTTATTTTAAGGGTCATACACTAGAATGACACTGAAGACTGGAGTAACAATGCTGAAAATTCAGCTTTAACATCACAGGAATACATGGTCAATATAAATGACTGGATTGCTAATTGTGTTCGAAACTGTCAGCAGGCGGTGAAGCCATTGGAAGTGTTCGAGCGGCCATCTTACAATTCCCTGCCAACGGAGGGCATCATTGACTTACAGCCAAAACACTGATCTAAAATCACCTGATTTGCAGCATATCAGTCGCACATGAATAGTTTTTAAGATATGTGTACATTAATTGATAATTTGAACGTTATCTGTAATGTTTATGGTCATTTCAGGCAGGATAAATATATAGAACTTGTTAAAAGGATAGTTCACCCAAAAATGAAAATTCTGTCATTTACTCACCCTCAAGTTGTTCCAAATCTATATGAATTTCTTTCTTCCACTAAACATAAGCGTTTATATTATTTCCTGATGTCTTTTTATTGACCACATCCACTTCAGAATCTTGTAGATTTTGGAAACCATTAAAAAGGCACCGGTCAGCTCAAATTCTATGGCTTTTTAATAGCATGACAGTTTGCATATGAGTACAATTTGTATATTTGTTGACCTAATTATTCATTTAACCAATGTTTGAGTCGTTATCTTTACTGCTTTGACACACATGCTGTTAATGAAAATGTTAAATCTTTTACAGTTACTGTATGAATAAAAACAGTATTACATAACAACATATTAAACCAGAGTGAATAAATATACATGGCAAACTAAGTTGTATGTGTACGCCTTACAAAGCATAAATTTGTATTCAGATTTCAGAAGAATCATTGTGACATTTGTAATATAAATGCTGAGGTGTCTCGTCCATTAGCTGTTCTGATGTTCGCTACTGTAATGAAGTTGAATGTAACTTTTAATAAGCAAAGGAAAATTCTCGACTTTAAACAAATAACCATTTAAATGTTTGGCTATACTTTATTTTACAGTGCTGTAGTTACATTGTAATTACTCAAATAAGTACTAAGTACTATTAATTAACTACATGTACTTACTATAGAGTTACAGTAAGGGTTAAGGTTTGGTTTAGGGTTAGTTACTTGTAATTATGCATAATTTACTATTAATACTATAGTAAGTACATGTAGTAACATGTAACTACGGCACTGTAAAATAAAGTGTTACCGTGTTGTCTCATTAAAATCAGATGATTTCCTATTAATTCAATAGAATGTGAGGGAATATAGGGAATACCAATATGGCGGCACAGTGGCTTGACTTTTTATGATGTCATGAGCAATCCAGTCATTTATGTGTGAATACGTTACATTTTAACATATATTAA
Organism: Mylopharyngodon piceus; assembly: GCA_039654765.1. Taxonomy (NCBI): domain Eukaryota; kingdom Metazoa; phylum Chordata; class Actinopteri; order Cypriniformes; family Xenocyprididae; genus Mylopharyngodon; species Mylopharyngodon piceus. The sequence continues at coordinate 26,617,830 of CM077439.1, read as the reverse complement.
AATAAAGGATATTTCACAATATTACTGTTTTTTACTGCTTTTGATCAAATAAATGCAGCCTTTTAATGTTCAAAATCATTAAAAGTCTTACCGACCCCAGACTTTTGAATGATTTTGAAAGAAGTTCTTTTTTTCCTGCTGTAGATTTTTTTATTATCTTAAAAGTAGACCTATTACCCTTAATCTTACCATCAATTAATCTTAAAAGGATTATGTCTGTTACACGAGACAATGTTTCATATTCATTAGAGAAGTGCAAAGCTTGACTGGCTTCAAATCATCCTCAAATAGTGCAGTGAGGCAGCATAAATGGACTTATTTTCACCCAGTATGATCTTTGAATCATGTATAACCTTTCTAAAGGCCCCCAACGGCTCACTGACATCAGTACAGATTTAGACCTGGGATTTGGCCTATTCATATGGCCTCATTTGCACCTTCCTGCTGACATATAAAAATATAAAAATATTACTTTAAGAAAATGGAGTGAAACCGCACAATGTAAGAGGTTTACAGGAAGTGTTGGACGGTGGTTTTAACGATAGCTTTAAAACAAACTGAAACATCCATCCGTTTTCCAAACCACTTGTCCTATGTAGTGTCGTGGGAATGCTGGAGTCTATCCCAGTGTCTCGGGCTGAAGGCAGGAAACACCCTGGACAGATGGTCAGTCCAAATTGAAACATCACACTGAAATTTGTTTAGTGGAATAAATGCAGTGTGGGACTTGATTTTATACACCAGAATTCAATTGGCTTTTAAAAAAATGGTATTGTAAAAAAAATAAATAAATAAATAAATAAACATAAAAAGTTGCAGAGGTGGAGAAATACAGTAAATTACATTTTGATGGCTGATTATAAACACTTTTATAAACACAATAAACTCCCCTTTTCTTTATAATAATATTTAATGAACTATACAGAACAAGATATTGCACATTTATGACACATGCAGTTTTTATGACATTATGTTATGAATTTATGACTTTTTTTTTTTTTTTTGTAAGCCACAAAAGGAGATGTTTGGTAAGATGTTCACATTGTATTTTTACAATTAAATTATGACTTAGGGGCTGTAATGCTCCAAAACTGATTCAAAAATATCTGAATTATCATTAAAAAAACAACAAAAAAAATTGAATTATCATAAACAATTTGTGATCTATATCCAAATGTTTGTATGAGGAACTAACCACAATATAAGTAATTATACATTTATTTATTTATTTATTTATTTATTTTATTCATTTTTTTCATTAATTTAAATAGACAGATAGACAGACGATCGATCGATCAACAGACAGACAGACAGACAGACAGACAGATAGATAGTTAGACAGGCAAACAGACAGACATACAGACAGACCGATGATAGATAGATAGATAGACAGATAGATAGACAATTGATCGATAGACAGACAGACAGACAATGGATCGATCGACAGACAGACAGACAGACGATCGATCGATAGAAAGACAGACAGATACATAGATAGACAGACAGACAAACAGATAGACAGACGATTGATCAATCGATCGACAGACAGACAGACAGACAGACAGATAGATAGATAAATAGATAGATAGATAGATAGATAGATAGACAGACAGATGGACGATTGATCGATCAACAGACAGACAGACAGATAGACGGATAGGATCCAGTTTACAGTTTGAAGAAAAAAAAAATGTTTGATCAAGAAATTTGGTACATCAGTATGTGTACAGGTATGTCTGTCTTACTGAGTACAGATTTCAGCAGTGAATTCCCTGATGTTCAGCCATTAAGTGTGACCCACAGTGGAGGCTCTGTCACCAGGGATGGACAAGCGAAAAGTTCTGCAGGCCGTGACTGAGCTTTTGGTACCACATTCAGGGCTGCGCACTGAGCCCCCTTAAGAGCAGTTTAAATGGAAAAAGCTAGTCCCAGTCGCAGTCAGCCATGATGATCCGGCTAAACCTGTGCATCTTAACCCAGCACCTGTTATAAATGATTTGGAATTAGAGCAGCACACACTCACCATTAGCAATTTGAGCATTTTGCCAAGCCTGGGTGACCTTGAGTGTATGTATGAGTAGATCATCGCTCTAGATTAGAGCCCCTCTGTTAAACACGGCCGTTAGAATGCATTTTTAATGCAAGCTCCAGGAGCTGCATTCGTCTATAAACCTCATTTTTTCTGCACTAACGGACATAATAGTATTGGTGGGATTACTTCACGTCAGGCAAGGTTAATTTTAGTTTGGCAATCATGAGGTCACACATTAAGGAAGTTGTACTCAGCTTTGAGATTGACAGAGATGTGCAGCCATGCCTGAAATAAAATCTAAAGAGTTCATTAAGAGGTAATCCTGTTGTACTTGTTTGTTTTTCCAAAGAGGAAGAATAAAACAAAGGAGACATTTACATCAGCATTTCTTGAAACACTTCCCAAAAAAAAAAAAAAAAAAAAATCTGATATTTTTTTGTCCTCAGATAAACAACCAGTAGTCTTGAAATTATTTATGACTTAATAAATAATGGATAAAACATAAAATGGGATTCACTGGTTATTTTCTAAACCAGACATTATTGCCAAACAATATTAGGGCAACCTGAAAACTGTGTTGCATTATTTAAAATATTGTTTAGGGGTACATCATAAGATATCTGAGAATCAATTAATAAATATATTTTAAATGTCACAGTGTAGGTCAGTTCAAAGCACTAGGCCAGAGAAATCAGAGACTATATGCTGTAGCTTGCAAAAGCTGAATCAATAAGTGAAATGATATCTTAAGGTCAGCGATATCAATGCAGGTGTCCTCTGAAGGACATGTTCATATGTCTTTTTCATATGTCTCTTTTTATCTGCATTTCAGTGTCTCAGTGTGTCACACATATACAGCTCAATGTTAAATGATTTGACGAGTGAATCACATGCAATTCAATGAATTCTTGTACAATACAGTTATAAGTCCCCTTTAAAGGAGCTATATGTAGAATTCAGAAACCCTTGTTATTAGCGACACCGGTGACCATTAAGTGAACTGCAGCCAGCAAAGTATTGCCAGTGCACACGTAATGTGTAAGAGACTGAACGTGATTCAACGCTTCAGTGACGTTAAGATGAATATGTAATGTGCTGCGCACTTTCCTCTCAATAACAAAATAAACACACAACAAAAATGACAGATGTGGGAAAGCAGCAGTTAAGAAAGAATCTGATCATAGTGATGTGTACATGTTTGCGCCAGCTCTGCAATTCACCGACATCATGTCGACAGATGAGGTAAAATTACACTGTTATGACTGATTATAAAGTATATTTGAGACTATAGACTGTATAGATCTGGCTATGTGAGACTATAGTTTGAATTAATCCTTCCTTTTTTTTTTTTTTTTTTTTTTTTTTTTTTGCATGACACATTGACATTACAGTACAGAGTGGTTCTTTCGGCATTATCCTGAACATTCTGTAAGCGTTAGTTTTTTCATGTGTCACAGAACGGAAGAGAGGCTCAGCACATCCTTTTGATTTTCCCAGCAAAAAGTCCTAAAATCAGTATACAGGCTTTCACAGACAGCCTAGGAAGTCAGGTAAGGTCTTGTTTTTTTAATGTTTCATTACAAGCTGTTCACACATTGGCAAAAAAACAAAAAACAAAACAACAACGACAACAACAACAAAACGATTAATACATGCAAATTCTTACATATTACCCCTTTAAATAGTGTTCATTTTCTTGTTTTTTTAAAAGCCCAGGCTATTCCTGCTAATTCCTGTTTACCTTTACTTCAGTATACTTACTCAAAAGTATAGACATCAGATTAAATAAACTAATGATGTTGCATTAAAATGGCTTTACATGTTCTATTTTAAAGGGGACCTATAGAGACAGAACGCATTTAGGCCACGCCCAACCCTCTCCATTGACTTTGTATTGCGTGAAGCTACCTCCTTGTCATTTCTTGCTTCTAACAAAAGACAGAACAATGCCTGAAAGCTGCTGTGTGACAGGGTGTACAGCAAACAAGCTAAAAAAAAAAAAAAAAAACAGAACTAAGGTTTTATAAGCTACCGAACTGTAAAAGCCAGCCTTTAAGGGGACAAAAGTGGATACAGGCAATAAGACGTGAAGCATCAGCAGGAAGAATGGGTAAATTGTGGGATCCTGACACTCAGTATGCCTACATGTGCAGTAAACATTTTGTCAGTGAACAATTTTGTCATTTTTTGGTTAAAAATAAGGAGTGTTTTTTTTTTTTTGTTTTTTTTTAGCATATCCTGTCGCCGATTACATTCCCCTCCAGTGGGCGTAGTTCTCAGAGTAATATGACATGTTGCGCTCTGTCTCAATTGCCTGTATCCACTTTTGTCTCCTTAAACGCTCGTTTTTCTGGGGGTCGACAGCTTATAAAAACTTTTTTAGCTTAGGTTTTTTAGCTTGTTTGCTGTACACCCTGTCACATAGCAGCTTTTAGACATTGTTCTGTTTTTTTGTTATAAGTCAGAAATGACAAGGAGGCAGCTTCACGCAATACAACGTCAATGGAGAGGGTTCGATTGTTCCCGGTGGGTTTTCAGATTATGGCACGTGTCGCTTTGTCTCTATTATGCCACTTTTTTACAAAATGTAATATAAGTCTCAGGTGTCCCCAGAATGTGTCTGTGATGTTTCAGCTCAAAATACCCCACATATCATTTATTATAACATATTGTAAATGCTCATTTTTGAGTGTAAGGAAAAACATGCTGTTTTCATGCATGTGTCTTTAAATGCAAATGAGCTGCTGCTCCACACCCCGCTTTCCAGAAGAGGGCGGAGCCTGTACAACTCGTGGCTCGAATACTCTGCCAAAAGCTAACAAAACATCTGTTTGGTTTTGATTATCATCTCTTTCACAGCCACGCTCACATGACATTTCAGTTCTTCGTCATAATTAAAGTTAATTATCTGCATGCGTTTAAACAGTTTAAACTTCTGATATATGTTTTTCTGAGCGCACACATCCGAAGCACGCTCACAGAAAGCTGGCTGTCAGACAGTGTGTCCTGTGAGTATTTAACTGATTTCTCTTACACGTTTTATTGCACTTAAACTGTCAAATACACACAAGGTTATGTAAAACACACACAAAGTTCACATAAACACAGTCAGTTATGTTTGTGAACGTAAACAGCAGGGAAAGAAATCGCATGTGTATATTAGATCTATGTATTAAAGTGACAGCAGGCAGCAGCGTAATATACAGTAGGCTACCTAATGCTAATGTATATGCTGTTAATATGAACCAAACGACAAAAGAAAAACAGAAAATCACTCACTGCTCTTGATTAAATAACTTTAGTAGCTTTAATAAGAATACATTTCTGCTGCTGTTAAACACTCTGGCGAGTAGATAAACATGGCCGACTGTATACAGCTCACTCAGGGGAGGAACTAAGCTAATAGGGCAGATTCCCTCGCCAGTCATGGGCGGGGCTTCCCGCTACTCTTACGTAAGCTCATTTGGAGATACTGTTTATGATTTATGGCATTATTAAAAAAATGAGTGGGTGGATTTTTACCATTATAGGCTGGTTGTTCTCATACACTGTAGACTCACATCTGTGTTCAAACACCTTATAAAAGTGAATTTTGCATTATAGGTCCCCTTTAAATATGTTGTCTAGCTTGGTCACATGGGTTGAATTTAATTTCACCTGATGAGAAGGTAATTGCAGATTTCTCATCTGCCTAGTGTTAATTCATTAAACCACGGACATTATCTGTGCCTTGGCGTTCTCTAAAGTCTCTGCTATGACTCATGTATCACACCACAGATATGCATCTTATTAAGCTTTCATTCTAGTTTTGCCAGAAGCAAATTCATAAGCAGTTGATTTCAGGCTTCTATGAGAATGTTAGTGGCTGCATGCCTCTGGTCCAGAAACCTAATATTGTACACAACTGTGAGACGTATTATTGAATTAAAAATACATTAAAATCATTCTTTGCTGCTAATTTTGAAAGGCTGTGGTTTATTAACCTTCCATTGCAGCATTGTCAGAGCTCCTTAGTAATGACAACACTGACGGATTCATTATCAGTTGAACTGCATGTTGGCCAGACGGCGAAATTAAAGTGGAGCTCCTCTCACAGTGACATGCGCATACACACCTGATTTGCTTCACACTGATCTCACTTGAACTGTTAATAAGTTGTTTTGTGGGATCGGTTTTGTGTCTCGGTAAGTGACCGTAATTGAGGGGCAAGATTTCTACTGTTATGCATAATAGCATTTTCTAAGTACAGTACCATCACATGCTTTTATTTCTAAGTGCTGTACTTAAATTTAATAAAATCTAAAAAAAAAAAAAAAAAATGGCTGAGGTATTTTTAGTAAGAAAAAAATTGGATTATATTAACACTAATGGGTGTGCAGTTTGCAGCTTTCATATTAAGGGATGCCAATCTCATGTTAATCTTGAGTACATCTAGAGTAACAATGCATCCTTCATATATCCGAAAAGTCTTTAGTTTTGTCATATTTATAAAAGATAGATACGCTAAACCGAGTCTTTCCGAAAAAAGCCGAGATCCTGGAGGCGTGTCTGCTGTCAGTGCCGTGGGCGGGGCTAAAGAGTCACGAGCGCGCGCAGCTTCTGCGTAGAGATCGCATGCTAGCTGCGACATCATTATAAATAAAATGGGAACAAAAACGTTCGTGTTGTTTACATTATATGCACTTGCGCACTGATTGCCAACAAAACACAGATATCTGATGCAGCTTTACTCACCGCCCCCGATCTGCAAATCCAGCGCTGAACTGGGACTTGTTTACAAAGAATCTGTCACCGAATTCCCGGGAACAAACAAACATACATACACAACTCTGTTGCTGCCCCGGAAAAACAAACTTCATCCACTGTTCCCTTGACGCTGGGTTCTTTGGGAAGCTGAAAAAGGTCATCTTTCCCTCACAACCAAAAACACACTCCTTTGTTGACAGGAGCTGCGTCTCATTTCGGAGGCTGTCCTCAGGGGGTCGCATTTGAAGGCTGCATACGTCATCAAGGATGTCTTATTTAAGAAAAGTAACCATAATAAAATTGACTGATATTCATTGTGAGGTGTAAAATACTGTAATTTCTTTCTTACATTGCAATCTAACGGTTAATTTTCTTAAATGAGACTGCCTCGATGATGTATGCAGCCTTCAAAGGGTGCAGCTCCTGAATTGGGACACAGCCATTGTTGAAAAATCTCTCAGCTTCCGTATCCCTAACGAAATGCGTTGATGGGCGTGCTCTTGCTCTTGTTCTGGGTGATGTGTGTGTGCGCGCTTATCAGGGAGAAGTGCCTATACAAGGAATTCCGCTCTGTTTTGACATCATACAGGACACATTCGAAAAAAACTTTCAGAATCCTGTACCGAAACTGGAAGTAGTGGATTTGGCACAGAAATACTCCATCATACGTCCAGCTCGTGTTTTGAAAACTTTGGCCATGTTTAGCATGAGAATGCAACTCTTTAACAGTGTAAATAAGTCAGAATGCATGAAATAGCATTACCCCCCCCCCCCCCCCCAGTATTTTCTCCAAATTATATTAATGTGTTTTAACACATAATAGCTTTAACATATAATGCACAATTACATTTGACTGGGATTTTGTTGTTATTCTGACTGATGCATTGGAGTAATGACACTTTATTTACCCAATGTGAAAGGAAAATGGCTCATTATAAAATCTGTTGACCATTGGCAACTGAAGCTGAGATTTTTTTCCCCACTCATCTGTGAATAAACTAAGTCTGCGTCCCAAATCGCATACAGTATTTCACTGATGAACAGTAGAGCTGTTTTATTGACATAATGACTTCAAAACTCATTAGTTGAGGTTGCTGGGTTGGGATTTGTTTACACTTTTCAGGGAAATCAACCTACAAATGGCTTACACAGTATACTTACAGTTGACTCTGCACATTCAGATAAAAGAAAGTGTTTTAACACGGGAAATATTGTTCACATCAGCTTTAACTTTAATTCAAGGCCTGTTTTATTGGCATGCACTTGAAAAAGCAGCAGTTCAGTGATACATTTAATTACCTACCTGCTCCATGTTTACGCTCAGTCAACTGGTCAAGGATAATACACAGTTTGTGGGTTTTATCCCATCCTCCAGTGTTGTGTTTGACCCCAGGTTCATCTTGACAGTCCCTGTAATCAGTGTTCTGTATTCTGCTCAATAACAAAGAACATTTACGTACTGATTTTATAAAATGCTAATAGCTTTATCAAATTGAAATGCTAATTTCTTAACTTTTTTCCATAATGCTACATTTTCCATCAAAATTAAGCAATTAACTAGTGTTGTGAATTATGAACACCGTCATTGCTAAAGGGCATTGCTAGGTACAATGCACATGGGCCCGAAACCCCTTTAGCAATGAGTGCATTCACATACTTTTAATATGGCACTGAAGGCCTTTTTGCTGATTAAAACAGTTATTACATTATACAAATATTAATAGTTCCATTGTAATGTTATTTTTTTTAGTAAATTTATTAAGTGCTAACTTTCCAATAGCACATCCTTAGTTGTGAGAATTTTTTTCAGCGACAATTTCTCAGCCCAGGCTAATTAGAAAAACATACCCGTGTCAACATTTTTACAAAACGCAATATACATTGCGTCGTGCATGTTTCGCGACATTTTTAAAGCTAAATGTCCAGTGAGTGGTGCTAAAAGCATGTTTAGTTTTTTTCCAGGACAGATGAACGTGAATATGGCAACGTTTTATTACTTTGGAGTTTGTAGGTGTCACCGCAGTTCTGAATTGAAATGTCCAGTGAGTGGCGCTAAAAGCTTAATACTGCATCATGTTTAATAACGTACACCTACACTAAACCCTAAACCTACCCAGCAGTGTTAACAAAAGCAAATGTGACATTAAAAAAAAACGCAATTGTAACCATGGCATTTTAGCTTGTTTTTGAACTCTTGTCTTTAAACTCTTTTAATGTGACTCATCTTTCATGGGATTCGTTCCCGGGCTCTTCGCATCGCAAGTACAATTCTGTATCAGCTGAGCTACTGAGCAAGCTTGTTATATCAGTAAAACTGAAGATATGGAGCTGGGTAAGCGATGCAAACTCCATAATATATTCATTTACAAATCATGCACTATGGTAAAAAGTGTTTTGAGGTAATAACATTATTGTGCAAGGAGCCGTGTGAAAACAAATCTTTATTAATCCATAATCTGGCCCTGTAATAATAATTGTGTATGAAAATGATTAAAAGTGATTGCTGTTTTACTGCCTCTAGTGTTCATTTCTGCTAGAAACTGCAGTGATATGTACGTATTGGTACGTATTTTGCGTTTTGCAAAAATGCTGACACAGGTATGTTTTTCCAGTGAGCCTGTGTTGCAATTTCTGCAAGTTACACTGGTATGCTAGTGAGAGGCAAGTGATTATCTTAATGAGTGACTCATTAAATCTTTTTTTTCAAACAATTCCTTCAAAATGCTGATTCATTCAGGAGTGAATTGAGGGATGTGAGTCACTGATTCATTCATTCAACCAGTTAAAAACTGCTGATTCATTCATGCATGAGACAAATAACTTTTGTGTCATTGAATAATTCACTGAACTGATGAGTTCAAATTGCTAACTGATTTATTTCAGGAAGAAAAATTAAGTGAAAGTGAATCGCTTCAGTTTGCTGTGGCTGTTTGAACTATTTTCATTAGCAGAGCAAAGACAGACAGGTACCTGCCAATATCGTGTCCAAAAATATAGGTTACTCCAACTATTGGTCTTTTGAACTGTTGTATAAAAGCAATATCATATTTGCAATCATGCTGTTTTTTCCCAAATATCAAAACTGCTTACCTGCGGCCAAATCACAGCTGCTAACAAAGCTTGATAACAATGGCACTCTTGCTTGTGTGATATTGCCTAATTATATACAATAGAAAAATAATAATAATAATAGTTTTATTTTTGGATGCTAATTGGTCAACATAGCGTTCAGCCATCCTAAAAAATGTTTATGTTTATGGCAGATGCTAATGACTCTCAATACATTCAAAGCATTTTTTTTTTTTTTCAGTACGTGTTCCCAGAGAATTTAACCCACAATCTAAGTATTGCTGAAATACACTCTCATGGCAATTTTATGTGAATTGGTGTGATCACATTCATACATTTTCATACAGTCTGCTTTTGCCACTGATGACATTATGGATCCCATTGTACAAACTCATACGAAATTGCCACCTCATAAAATAGGTATGTTTTATGATGAAAATATATTTTCTATTTGTGGTGTCTGTAACTTTTGAATCTCAATTTGAGATTTTGGTTTGAGCATTTTATTCATCCTTTGAGGGTTTTTTTTTTTTTTTTTTTTTTTAAGTATTTGATTTATCATTTTTTATATATATATAATGTATCAGTATTTATAGTTTAATTATGGCAGGGTTGTCTTGGATTGAAAACAAAATATCAAACACAAATTATATTTCATGTTACTTTTGCTAATATTTATGCTACCCTAAATGAGAGAATTAAGAATTTGATTTATTATTTTAGCATCTGAGCATTTGATTAATCATTTGAGCGTCCGTTTTAAGAATTTTATTTTATTATTTTAGCATTTTAACATTGTATTTATTTAAATTTTGTTTGGAAAAACTTCCTTAGCTACCAGTTGAGATACAAGAATGCCAAAAAACGCAATATAGTAACCATATAGTTTACAAAAAAAGCTTTGCCTACACTGTATTGAATGCTGTATTGACCAAATTGGATTACCAGTTTTATGATTTTAATGCAGCGTTCAAAGATAATCAATTCTCAAGTCCGATCCATAGATTACCCACTGCATTTTAACATGACATCCTCTTACATGTTTCATACTTTACATGTTTTGGTTAAGCGCTGAATTTATCTCTTTATTAGTATGGCACAGGGTCCTGTCATCAGACGGCAGTGTACTAGCTCAAATGAATTGCATAGCAAAGCTTGATTGCCTAATTTGAGACAGTAATAGCCTTGAGATACCCCTCACCTGATCCTCTACCCGATAATCAGCGCTTCAGCAATAACACACACACACAGGATCTGCTTGAATGGACGAACACTCCCTATCCCCGCAGGGACAGGTAAATCAACCTCAAAGCCGCGATATGAGAAGCCTTGGATATTTGAACCAGCGTATGTAAATGACAGCTATTTTTAGACTCCAAGTCCTCACACAAAGTAATTCAGGCCCAGAATGTGTGTGTGTGTGTGTGAGGTGAAAAGCAAGCAGTCCAAGTCAGTGATATCAGTGATGTGCAACCCTTTTAAAAGCTACTGAAGTAAAACACTGCAGGAATTGCATGCAGATCTTCGCTGCCTTTTTTTCCACTGAGCTCTCGATGTCTGACAGCTCTTTACTCGTTCACCGCACACGAGTGCTAGTTCCTTTTCTTCACCCCCTGTTTGTCTTTTCTTATTTCGATGAAGTATGTTTGTATCACACTCAATGCACCTGCAAATCATTGATCCCGACCGACAATGAACGGTCTCAGACACTTCTGAATGTGAAGATGGATGGCTACAATGAGGTTAACCATCTATGGTATTGATGCCAGTGCAGGGACTGAGATTGTGCTCACTTTCCGAGGCCGTTCACAATCTCCACAACATAATCCAACAGGGAAATTCCGCTGTTTTTCTTTCTTTCTTTTTTTTTATCAGGCTTATTTTATCTGCATCGACTTCTCTTGACAGACCCTGTTGTCGGAGGGTTGTTGTTTTAGGACAGGGATTCCTCATATTGATATCATGAGAAGCTTGCTTAAACTGTTTAGAAATCATCTAGCCTTTTATTGTTCCTTCATTCTGGGAGCATGTCCCACAACGTGGGAAAAAAGACAGTGAGTGCTTTAAATAGCACTTTCTTTGGATGTTTACTGCACAATGGTGCCTTGAGGACAAAAGTTATTGCTCTTTCATTTTATTGTTCTTTCATCTCCCCGTTCTGGGTTCCATTGTTCCAAATTTGTGGTTTATCTGCTTCTGGGCCACATGGGCACCCTGGGATTCCACAAACAGTTCCAGTGGGGTCAAGGCTCATCTGTAGGCCTATCCAAGAAGATCGGTCATCTTCTTTGGCTAAAAAGAGACATGAAGTTCTCAGTTCTGTTTAATTTGAGGCAAGACATTACAGGCTAAAACATAGGGATAGTCATCCAAAAATGAAAATTCTGTCATCATTTACTTACCCCCAAGTTGTTCCAAACCTGTACAATTGTCTTTGTTCTGTTGAACTAAAAGAAGATATTCTGAAAAATGTTGCTAACCAAATAGCTGCTGGTCCTCATTGGCATCTATAGTATGGAAACAAAACAAAACAAAAAAACACTTGTTTTGTGTTCAGTATAACAAAGAAACTCACAACTTGAGGGTGAGTAAATGATGACCGAATTTTCATTTTTGGGTGAACTTTCCCTTTAAGTGTTTAATTAATTACACTTTTTCTATTAGTGCATGTAGATGCACAAATATGTATTGTTTCAATTACAATATACACTGAGCCAGAAATCTCTACTTCAGCAGCATTTACCAGACATTTTCTATTTTCTGTAATCTGAAGGTTTTTATAGAAGGGTTTGTTTATAACATTTGCTTGATTTTAGACAACATTTTATTCCTAAAAAACATGGTGATTTTTTCTAGTTGTTGACAGTATTTTCTGATTTATGAAGTGATAAAAAAGAGATCCCCTAAATTCCCCTCTGTAAAAACTGTTGACTCTGATATGTAAACATAATGAAACAAGAACCTAAACCTAATGAAATTTTGAATCTGGCTTTATCCAACGTTCAGTTTCTGCTCTGGGAATATATGTAAATTATTGCATATTTAATTAGATAAGAAAAGTCAATTCGTAATCAATCAACTGGGGAAGTATATTCCCCTGGGGTGTCTTACCTTAAAGGGATAGTTCACCCAAAAAATGAAAATTCTGTCATCATTTACTCACCCTCAAGTTGTTCCAAACCTGTATACATTTCTTTGTTCTGCTATAGGAAGATATTTAGAAGAATGTTTGTAACCAAGCAGATCTCGCCCCCCATTGACTACCATAGTAGGAAAAAAAATACTTAAAATTCCTTTGGATAAATAAAAATTGATAAAATGAGGCAACTGTTAAAATACAATGAATGTATAGAGCTATAAATGGTAACACTTTCTTTTAACATAACATAGCTACCCATGTTACATGTGCTTACTATAGTAATATTAAATAATACATAACAACAAGCAATAAGCCCTAAACTAAACCTATATATATATATAAACCTAAATATATATAACAAGTACATGCTAATTCTTTTTTATTTAGAACTTATGGTAACACTTTATTTTAGGGTCTTTTAACTAGTTGCTTATTAGCATGCAAATTACTAGAATATTGGCTGTTTATTAGTAATTATTAAGCACATATTAATGCCTTATTCTGCAATACCTTATTCTACAACCTTACTATTAATAAGCAGTAAATTAGGAGTTTATTGAGGGAAAAGTCATAGTTAATAGTGAATACATATTTCCTATACTAAAGTGTTACTGAACTTATTTGTGTAATTACACTGTAACAACATAACCTTAAAATAAAGTGTAACCCAAGTGATTTTGGAAGGTGTTAGTTGGTCTCAGATGCACTGGATGAGTTAATGAAATCACTGACATATGCCAAAAAGTCTGCTATCACAAGTTTTGACATTGTTGTGACATTTTTCTGAAACTGTAGAGGAGAAACAAGTCATATTAGTATTTTTGTTTTTCTCAAGAGAAAAATCTGAGATGCAGGAACCTTTCAGTCATCAGAAGTGGACAGAAGAACTTCAGGTCCAAAAAAAAAAAAGTGTTTTCTTATGTCATTGCATCATTCAAAGTGTTATTTGATAGTTGTGGAGGGTTGATGTGGAATGTCCCTCTAACCTTGGCACTTTTCAAGCACAGACACAAAGAGCTCTTCCCCTCCTGGAACAGTCTATTCGATGAAGGTGTATTCTTATACATAAGCTTCTTTACTACCATATTTCAAGTCCTATCTTGAAACTGCAGAGTAATGTAACCCCGGTCACATAACATATTTCCCAAGGCTCAGACGTGTTTTGAAAACTAGAAACCACACAGTCTGTCTCCGTCTGTCAGTCTGAGCTGACTCTCATTTACTTTGGTCAGCATCACAGCTTTAGCATATCACCTTGTTATGTAATTTCCCTACAGAGAGCAGGAAGCGAGAGATGCTAGCTTGAAAATGTAGAGGTCAGATTTAGTTCACAGTCAGAAAATGGGTTGTCTAAGTGTGAAAACAACAACAACTGTTTTAGCACTTTTATCAGATTTCCCCTCCTCTTTACAATCTTTTCTGCCTGCCGTGTGAATAACTGGCCATATGAATTTCGGTTACTTGTCATTTATCTTTTTTTTTTTTTTTTTCTTTTTTACATAATTTCCTTTCACTCCTTTCCATTGTCGCACTGACATATGATTAATGCAGCTGTTCCTACTTTGTCAAGCAACTTTTTATAAAAATTTGCTGGAATAATGGATCTGTAATTAAGCGGTAAAATGACCCTTTGTGAAGGCTCAGAGCATCGTGATTACATGTCAGAGGAGGTCCATTGTTACCCAGACAAATTGGAAGTTCTGATTAGCACTCAGTAAAGTCTTTTTCTTTCTTTCTTTCTTTCTTTCTTTCTTTCTTTCTTTCTTTCTTTCTTTCTTTCTTTCTTTCATGGTACTTTGAGAACTGAATGCTGGTAATGTTTTATCACTGTATTTTTCAAGAATAACTTAATCTTCAGTTTAATATAGATTTATTTTACCAGTGTATCCATTACATTGATTTTACCGTAGCAAGGGGTGTGTTCTATGTTCTTATGACAAGTCAAAAATGACCTGTGTCAATTAGATTTATAATATAATTGAGTCAGATACTGTATAATTAAACTAAAAGTTCACAAAGGCCAATGCTACATTAATACACATAGTCT
Source organism: Mylopharyngodon piceus (assembly GCA_039654765.1). Classification (NCBI taxonomy): domain Eukaryota; kingdom Metazoa; phylum Chordata; class Actinopteri; order Cypriniformes; family Xenocyprididae; genus Mylopharyngodon; species Mylopharyngodon piceus. The sequence goes on along the minus strand of CM077439.1, from coordinate 26,602,797 downwards.
GTATAATTGTAAGGGAGGTATGTGATAATTACAGTAAATGAAAACACTATAATATATATGTAAATGAGCCCAACCTGCCGTTGTGGTTGATGTTTTAAACAAAATCCATAAAAGGAGGTATATGTTTACATATTTGAAGTATAATGCGGTATGGGAGGAGGCATGTGTATTTAGGTTCATTTGTTTCTCATATCAACCAAGCCGCAACCTCCCCCAGTTTCTCTTGAAGCCAATACGGAAGTGACTTTTCATCGACTGGCCACTAGGGACAGGCTCCAAAAGAGAGCAGAATCTCATTGAGTCCCATGTTAAAATGCCCAACTTTACAGCAGAAAAAAACATGTTTACAGCTGGTACAAATTGTGGTTTTGGTCCAATCTGCTAATTTTGCCCTTCATGACAACTCAGAGGGTGGTGAATTTTTTTATAACTCATCCGTTTAAATTATATTAAGCCTTAAAGTTCTGCATAATTAAGGGCGTGGTCACTTGAGTGACAGGTCAGTTGCCGCTGCTGTCTGTGAGCCATCACTTTACCTCAGCTAATTTCAGCCGCTGAACTTGGCATCTCTGCCGTGTTTGTGCTTTTTTCGAGATTATTTTATACAATTATAAAATAATATGGCTTGCTGCGTTAATGGTCGAGACTCGAGACAGATGTGTGTCTGTATAGATGTGCACGCATGCGGAAGATAAACAGAACACACGTTGTTGGATCGTGGCATTGGCTAAAAGTTTTGTTCGTGAGATTTACTACAATGACAATGGTGGGAGGATATAAAATTCCGACAGCACTGCTTGGATATTATAACTAAAACTGCTGCATTTTGAAAAGTTATACTTTGGACACGGGCTCATTTGTTTGTGAGATATATACGATCATATACAGTTTTACAACACAAACACTGCTCAGATTGCATAATTTCTTGAAGAACGATGATGGAGAGCAGATCATTCAGAAGAAATGTGATGCAAACAATGGATAATATATCAATATTTCAGGGATTTAACACTTTTGTGGACAAAAAGTACTGTTTTTTGTTTTTCAGTGGACACTCGTGGACATTTTACCCAAGTGCCATGGATTGGATTCATCTTGCGATCGCTATTTCATTATAAAGGTATGAAGTCCCATTTGATTTTACGTGTTGTCATTTGCACACCCGACACAAATTACAATTACTGGTGCTGGAGCATCTATATCGTAAAAAAATACACCGTAGATTGACAGTAAACCTTTAGAACTTTCTAATGATATAACATATCTTTATTAATATTTTAGATAGTATCTAAGATAGATAGATAGATAGCTCCTTAGCCTGCTAACATGATCACCTTGTGCTTGGCGGGCGTGGTTTCAGCAACCAGGCACCCACGTCCCGCCTCTTTGCCCATTTTCAGTTATCCGGGAGTGACATGCGGTGACACGCTGCTAAGATGGTAGGGGCCTCATTTTGGCTTCAAAAATGCTCTTCTGAAATGATATCAACAGAAAATTCATCCTCAGACTACATATAAACACACAGCAATGATAAATAAAGTTGATATGGAAAACACATAATTTAAATGCACAGTGACATCAGCAAATGCAGATTGTCATCAGATTGGCATCCTTCACCTGACAGTTTCAGCAGAACATGCATAAACCTGTGTTTCTGCTGACCTAGAGCAAGAAGTATTGTTTGTGGAGAGTGGAGACATTGCATATTTTTCAAAATACTGCTATAAATTAAACTAGGGACAGATAATGGTTTTAATAATCGATGTGATCTGTGGATAACAAAAATCTTATAATCAAAAAATTGCATAGGACATTTTCCTATAGACATCCCTAGTCTATAGGGACATGATTCACTCTTGGGGTGTGAGAGGTCCGGGGTTCAAATCCCAGATAAGCCCATAATTTTATGTTACTTTCCCGGTCTAGGGTCAGGGAAATTACCACAGTACAAAATGGAAACAAATTTAAATTCCGGGTTGGGCAAAGGCCAAAATAACAAACAAAACCAAATCTATCTTCCCACAAAAACAACAAACTACTCTAATGAAAAGAAAATTGAACAAAAGAAAATAAAGGAACTAATCTGACTTTCTGACTAAAATAATAATAATAATAATAATAATACATATTAAAAATATAATAAAAATATAATAAAAAATAAATGGGCACCCAACACCTACAACTTTCATGGTGAAAATGATGTGATATTACAGTATGTACACTATTTACAACAACGGGCGAACATTCAGCCATGTTACAAAAAAAAAAAAATAATAATAATAATACAAAAGAAACTACAACAACAAAACAGAATATTGTTTCTGTTTATTTAATGAGCAGAACTGATGTCTATCTGTTGGAGATGTTCATGGAGGAACAGCTGTTTCAAATCAGATTGTAGACCCACATCTGTTGACTTGAAATTAATTCACCGATATTTAATATTGTTTTAATAACACTGCCTGGACATGAGCCATATGTGTTTAGATTGATATGAAATTACCCACCTCTAAAAAATCACAGGTATTACCTTGAATAGCATTGGCAATTAGCCAACTTACAGTAATTTGCTCAATTGAGCTAGGTCCTCGGTAATGAGATAATAGAGAGATACAAAAGAGAGTTCTCTAAACAGTGCTGACCTGAAGAGAGCTGCTAATAAAGTGTAACGTTTATAAAGCAGGACTTACACATGCATAACATGACTTTTTGTTCAGCTAAATTGTCATGCACACACACACACACACACACACACACACACACACACACACACACAAATACCTCAGAAATTGCTAGTAAATTCCAGAAATAATTACAATGAAACAAGTAACACATTGAATTAAACATGAAATTTTGAAGCAGAAAGACTGAAATAGTATTTTCCTGTAAAAAGTACTCCAATAATCTTAGTTTTATTTACAACTTGGAAAAAAAAAAGTTTCAGTTTCACAATAAAACTGTTAGTTCCTCAACATAATCCTTATTGCAAAAGTACATTTGTCTACATATGTCTTTTGACTTTCTATAGATAATCTTGTAATGTTGTAAAGATGTGCAGGTGCAATATCATACTATTGAAAACCGCATCCCTTATCATATTCATGTGCAGCTACTAAAGTGGATTAAGGCAGCAAGAACAGCTTTCCACATTGAAACTGCTGCCATGTGAAAGAGAGAGAGAGAAATAAAGGATTTTCCTTTACACTATGTATTGTAATTTCAATGAGATGCTAATATGACTATTCCTGATTTATGTAAATATTAGCTATTAGAAGCGTTTAGGTTTTATTGCATTTCTATTTTAATACCTACAATGTTAACTTTCCTCTCACATGTGCCCGCCAGTGTGCAGAGATGTTTCTACCTGCCCTCTCTTGCACAATAATGTATGACCTTTCACAACTTCCAGCAGATTTTTACACAATGTCTCCTACATGTTGTGCATACTCTATCCCTGGTGGAAACAGAAGCACTCCAGCCCAAGTCTTCTTTAAAAATATATTTAAACAAAAGTTATGAAAAGGACTAAAAATGCTGTATTATGCATGCCAGACCAGTAGTTGGCAATGTCACTTTGTAAAGAAAAACTATGCGCCTACAGACTGAACACAGGGCTTGACATTAACACCTGCCAACCTGCCAAATGTGGGTGGATTTCAGCAGTGGCGTGTAACGCAGTGTCTACCAGCCACTTCAGCGGGTTGAATTTTATATAATATACCCATTTTTCAATAGTAGTCTTTTAAATAGGCAATAAACTAAGTGCAATGTAGTGTTACAAAAATATAGATTTTTCGATACATATCGATACTGAAATACACTTCCAATACTCATTTTCCACAGAATAGATACACAATACCTGCCTCCTCATTTCATTTTCTCCGGATGAATATTGTTGGTGTTACAGGGCTTGAATTTTGGCGTGGGACTGTGCGCATTGCGCATAATTTTACTTATTCCTGCAGATTTTGTGCTCACACCCAAAGTATGCACACATAAAGCCACCTCTTAGTACTAAATTGAGTTCTTTTTTGCTGCTTATTGCACTTAAACTGTCAAATACACAAAATATAATGTCAAAATGCCAGTCTTGACGAGTATTCACGTAAACACAGTCAGTTATGTTTTAAGTGAACATAAACAGTTGGAAAAGTAAACGCATGTGTAACAGTATAATGGATCTGTTCATCAGGTCGTAAAGTGACAGCAGCCTAATATACCTGCTGCTAAATTATCAAATAATATCAAAAACATCTATATTGCACTTTTTCCCCATCAATGTTAAAATTGTGGCCAAAAGTTTTGTTTTTAGTTGAAAACGATGTCATGTAAACGGCCCCTAAGTCTTCTTAGCTATCAAAACATTGTTTGTTTGAGCATCCTGACCAGCCTGACACAGCAACACTTATCCAACCAATGCCGTAAGTTTGGGGTGGGGCTATCTGTGGTTTTCTGATCAATGGCAAATGGAGAGTGCTGGAATACAATTCAAATTACATTATTAAAAAAAAAAAAAAAAATGCAGCACAGACATGACACATTTCACCTTTTGTTTAGACAACTTATTATGTCAGTTTGATCCAAATCGATTTTTAAGTTGTTGGAAATACTGGTAAACCTATTTTTTATTTATTTATTTATTTTTATTTTGTTTGTGCCAGCTTCTCAAATACCTTTTGGGTATTTACATTTATGCATTTGACAGATGCTTTTATCCTAATAAATGTGCAATGTGTTGAAGGTATGTTTTTATCAATTCATGCATGTTTATTTAAGAGACTTCCCTCCTCTAAAAAACGACCCTATAATAAGCACCTTATTACGACCTATATTTACATTTTAAAGTCATGCGCCCTCTAGCTGGCGTAAAAATAATGACAGTGTCGTATTACGTCTGTCGCCATGAAATGACATATGACCGTCATAACCAATCAAAATGCGTGTTCATTTAAATGCAATGTGTGGACTTTTTACACTGTCCCTTACCCGCCATTTGTCCTATTTCCATTTAGCAAAACTATTAACGACTACACCTAACCGAACCCTAAACCTACCCTTAGTGATTTATAGTGCATATACACGTTATGAGCACATGCGTTCCCTGGGATCGAACCAACGATCGCATGATCACATGATTGCATATTGTTGTATATTGCAATACTCTACAAATTGAGCTACGCGAAACACGAAATATGACGCAGATAAAAGGGTACAATGCATTAAAATGAAAGTGTCCTGTTGTCGATAGGGGCGCAACTTTAGTAAACGCTCCTATGGGTTGTATTTCAGGGAAGTGACAAACGACCTATATGGGCGTATTGGTTGGAGAACATGTTGTAATTTAACTGGGAATTGAACACATGATCTTGGTGTTGCTAGCTATTGACCTTCAGGAAAGCACATAGAAAAAGTGCTTTTCCACACTTCTTCGTTTTACAATGTTAAAATGTTTCAATCAATCAATCAATCAATCAATCAATCAATAAAAATAGTGATATTTGTCACGTTCATGTCATGTTTAGTTTTATTATTATGTCTTGTGTAGTTTAATAGTTTTATTGTTATGTATTTAAGCTTTCGGTTTTCTCTGTTTTGTGTTCATTAAAGTTGATGTTAGATATGTAGTGTGCTAGTGTGTGTAAAAAAAAAAAAATGGTACCCAGAATTTGAACATAATATTAGGGTTAAGACATTTACAACATTGTAATAATTTTAAAGGAAGATAACCCCTGATACAGTTTTCATATTCTAGGTAAAGTACAGAGACTATTTTCTTGCATATTATATATTTTAGACCCCTGACTGGAGTGGTAGTGTTATATTAAGCTTGTGGATTACATTTCATTCATTCAGGTAGCAAACTTTTTATAGCATATTCTAGCAACAGGATTTCCTATTTCTGTTATCCAAGGAAAAATAGTTACATCCACAAATGAATACTTTGTAAGGTAGGTCATGATGTGCATCTCAAACTGATGTTGTTCAGCTTCCAATATTAGGAAAATGCACAGATGGATCCATCCCTCATATAGAAAGACATGCTCTACTGCCTCTCACAGATGAGGTTATTAGTCCTTAGTGCAAACACACTCACACAATCACTCATACACACTCTTCTCATAATCAACATTGAGGATGATGGGGATAAAGCATTTATTAACACAGGGCTGAATGAGGATGATGTGCAATATTATTCATCACCATTTTGTTGTGTATGTTGGACAGTGTGGAAATTTCATATCATGCTCAAAGATAAAGGCTTACAGTTTCTATTGTTTCTTCAGTTTCTCAGAAGTCATCATTTACTCACACTCGTGTCATTCTCAACAATTATTACTAACTCTATGTTGCTCAGATTATTGTTTTATGGGCATGACATGACATGACATAACAAAAAAACAAAAAAAACAAAAAAAAAAACATTGAATTCATTAATATCAGTGATTCTGTCTACACTGGATGCGGCACGACACAACAAATCCCCGACAGTTAACTGATGCCTCATTTTATTTCTGACGTACTCCAAGCGCTCACACTACTTCTGACACAAAGGACAAATGGATTTGAAATGTTCCCTTTGTCGTGTCCAGTGTAGACAGGGTGAGATTAAAAATAAATGTACTTACCAGTGTTGCCTCCGAGGACAAAATGCTTGGCACTGCCACATCTTTCAATAAAAGATATTTTGAAACACCGGCAGAATGTTGAGAATAATTCACAAAACATTCCATTGTGAAATTCTCAGGTACGCCATTAAAAATAAACTTCAGCCATGCATTTGTAAATCTCGGATCTTTAGGAAGGCTATCCAAAGTTTTTGGAGGTGCAGCTTCTTTACAACCACTGAGAGCCTGCTATAGAGCAATTTCAGCAATCCTATAAGATCATTACAAATCACACGACGTGTGTAGACTGTATGATGATGACAAATATTGAATCGCAGGCTACGACGCAAGTTAGTATAGAAAAATAAAACACCATCAGCATGAGCTAGAGGTAAACAAATGGAGCAAGATGAATAGCTCTTCAGTGGTTTTTATGTGTGCTGAAAAAAAGCGGAGGAAGCAAAAGTGGAGAATATGGATGGGGCCATGGCTAGGGAAAAGAGGCCAACTTGACATGTAAATTTTGCAAATGGAGCTAATTTAAAAGCAGTTTTAAATTTTAGCACCATGTCGCAAAGATCAGTACGCCATGTCATGTTGCATTTTTATTGGCTAGTCAGTAGACGTAGGTTGTAGCAGCAAACACACTATCTTCTTTCAGACAAACACAACTGGAGATATATTTAAAAATATCCTGGCTCTTCCAAGCTTTATGGTGGGCGTGATTTTAAAGCCCAAAAAAAATGCATCCATCCATCATAAAAATAATCCATACGGCTCCAGGAGGTTAATAAAGGCCTTCTGAAGCGAAGCGATGGGTTTTTGTTAGAAAAATATCCATATTTAAAAATTTAAAAACTAAAATAACTAGCTTCCGGCAGATGACCATATACATACTACGCAAGTCGACTTGTGCCACAAGAGTGTACCGTGATGCGATGTATGACGTAGGGTGTAGGAATATCGTAAGCTTAGATGCCTCTCCCAGGTTAAAAAAAAAAATAGGGCTGGGCAACAAACTCTAACTCCTCTTCTCTTATATCATAATCCTCCAACATTTCTCTTTAAAAATTCTCGTTTTAGACTTCTAATGACTGGTGTTTTGTTTTGCTCTATCCTCTGCACTTCCGCATTCATCATTGGGTTAGGGGTCAGGGGTCACTCTTCTGACGCAAATCGATGCATATTATAATCGATGTTATATCATATTATTAATCGATGCTAGATATTATAGTTAATGAAGTTTTAAATATGGATATTTTTCTTACAAAAACCCATCGCTTCATTTCAGAAGGCATTTATTAAACCCCTGGAGCCATATGGATTATTTTTATGATGGATGGATAAATTTTTTGGGCTTCAAAATCATGCCCCCCATTCACTACCATTATAACGCTTGGAAGAGCCAGGTTATATTTAAATAATTCTCAGATTGTGTTCACCTGGAAGAAGACAGTCATACACACTTAGGATGGCTTGAGGGTGAGTAAATCATGGGATAATTTTCATTTTTGGATGAACTATCCCTTTAAGGGGTGTGTCGGGGAGAAGCGTGACGTCACAATTCTCCCGATTTCAAATTTAGCCATTTTAGAAGGGTAGAAAAGAATAATTAATATTTTAAACTGGGGAGTTAGTTTTGAATTCTAATACATGCAGTATGTTTTATTGTAGAGTAATCTCTTATATGGGTACATTTCAAGAACATTTTGTTTCTCCATTTCATGACCCCTTTAAAACACCTGAACTTGAGCAAAAAAGGTGTTTTCAGTCTGAAGCTATCTGGATGATTTGGTACTGTACCTAATGGAGGAATCAAGATCATAATGGTTTATTAACATGACTTGATTTGAAGATTTTCTAACGCAACTTGCCTGCAATGTGAACAATCTTCAGAATGCCTCTGGCGTTTCATTACATTTCTCTTTTCTTCCTGTTTGCCTTATTTTTCCATTTCCATGTTAGTGGGAAATAGTTAAAGACAGTTTTTCTCTTGGTATAACAGCGAGTTCTGTGCATACTGTTGCCAACCTCTTTGGCAAGTTGGAGCAGAGATATTTGGGCTATTTTCTTCTATGTGGTAGCAGTGGATAACCTTTCAAGGGGGCGGGTGTAGGCAACCTCTCCTGCACACCTTTGCACATACATATAACATTACAGTTTATTTTAAGAGATTTATGTTTTTACTGCCACTTGATGTAACTGTTAAAGCTGAAGGATAAAATGTTGTACCTTCATGCATCCCTGAAAATGTGAGTTAAAGCTTTTATCGCTTTTACTTCTGACACATTCAGATGATTCTTAAAACTTGATTGCTACCCTTTAGTTACATTTTTAGCAATTTATGGAGGCTCATGTGAAAGTTTTATTGATTAAACATTTTAATTGAATTAATTACATGACATGTAGATGATTTCTTGTATTCTGTCAGCAATATTTTGCAGACTGACGTCTTTGGTAATTGTGTTTGGTGAGGCAGTTTAAAAGGATAGTTCACCCAGAAATGACAGTTTTGTCATCGATTACTCAGCCTCATGTTGTTCCAAATCCATTAGAGTTCATTTCATCTTTGGAACACAAATTAAGATATTTTTTTAATTTTCTCCAATCATTTTTGTCTATGCATAGAAAGTTCAAGTAACCAAAACTTTCAGACATCAAAACATACAAAAAGACTTCGTAAAAGTAATCTATATGATGCGCGGAAACCAATGAGATTTGTTCCCTTTCATCAAGCAAGTGCGTTTGAGCTTCCGTGTTAATCATATTTGATGTGTTTTATGTATGTGCATCCTAAATTAAATCTGTTCATCATATAAAGCAATCTCTTCAGAAGACTTGGATTAAACACTTGCTCCATATGGATTACTTTTAAAATGTATTTATGAAGTTCTTGATGCTGTAAAGTTTTGGTTATGTGGACTTTCAATAGATCGAATAAAATGATGGAAGAATATTAAATGTAACTTCATTTTTGTTCTAAAGATGAAAGAAAGTTCAATTGGTTTGAATGACATGAGGGTCAGTAAATAAATACCAAATTAAAATTTTTGGGTGAAGTAATCATTTCAACAATGTATCGGTAAAATTATTTTTTTTCTACTTGTCCAAAATCAGACAAACTCCCTGCGGGTTTTGAAACTAATTGTCCCCCAACTGTCATCCGCTTCAGAACGTCAAGAAATTTCATTGGTATGTTTACTCAATTCTTGTTGGCTTGTGCAAATCCTGGGATATTTAGAATAAAACAACAACAACAACAACAATCTGTTTCAAAGTGGCTATTCATAGGCTTTGTACTTTGTCTCATATCAAAATGGGTGCTGGTGGTAATTTGTCTGTCCTCATCTATAGAAGTGTAAACTATGTGCAAACCTGCAACAGAATGATCTAAATGAAAGGGACACAAAATCAATGAGGGCAAAATTAAGTGGATCAGTTCAGGCGGTACAGGCTCAATTTAGCAAAGCTGCGATATTCACTCTGAAAACACAGTGAAACAATTAAAAGGAAGGAAGGTGCTGATTAAAGGTAAAGAATATTGACAAGGCCACTCCAAAGACCCATCTACTCAACATCCTCCAGTAAAAAGACAACTAGAAGTGTACTCAAAAGAGTAGACTTGGGATTCAGTTGTATGCTTATCTCTTTTTTAGCATACAATGGATCCAAGATAAAGTTCTGCAAAGTTGTTTGCCTGCATGGAAACTGTTTGAGCGACAATTTACCTCAGGAATGATGCCTCAGCCTAGGCTGTGGGTGTTTGACTTGTGTGAGGAAGACAATAAGCTGACAATAAGCCAAACAGATTTTATAAATGTGGAAATTGAGAAGAGGCTTAACTCGATGACAGGAAGCTGGGAATGGAAACACAAATCAACTGCATATTCAACTGTGTAAAGAGTCATTTCTTGTACGAAAGACCTTATTTAAAGTTTAGCTTTATACATATTGTTTTACTCATTGAAAAAAATATATATCTTATTACCTGGACACTCTGTGTTGTGATGACAGTATTCATAACTTGTATTGTGACAAGCTAATTTACTTGAGTCTCATGAAATTGTGTGAAGGCATTCAAAAAGTGCATAATATAGACCAGGGGTTCTTAAATGTTTGTGTCAACCTCTCGGACGTAAAATATTTACTTGAAGAACCTCCTGAGATTTTAAGATAATATTTCAATAATTCAGTGACACATCTGCATGCTCACGGTTCTCTGATGACAGTTAATGGTCACATGACATGCAAGTAGACAGATAAAATATCTTTTTTTTTTAAAACTCACCAGCCACTTAGTACCCCTTGCTAGTACCAGGTTGGACCCTATTTTGCCTTCAGAAATGCCTTAATTCTTCATGGCATAGATTCAACAAGGTGCTGGAAACATTCCTCAGAAATTTGGTCCATATTGACATGATAGCATCACGCAGTTTCTGCAGATTTGTCGTCTGCACATCCATGATGCGCGTCTCCCAAAGGTGCTTTATTAGATTGAGATCTGGTGACTGTGGAGACCATTTGAGTATAGTGAACTCCTTGTCATGTTCAAGAAACCAGTTTGAGATGATTTGAGCTTTGTGACATCGTTATCCTGGTGCGTTATCCTGACTTCAGAAGATGGGCAGACTATGGTCATAAAGGGACGGACATGGTCAGCAAAAATACTCAAGTAGGCTGTGGCTTTCATGTTGTTTACACCAAATTCTGACCCTGCTATCTGATTGTTGAGCCGAAATTGACCAGGCAATGTTTTTCCAATCTTCTATTGTACAATTTTGGTGAGCTCATGCAAATTGTAGCCTGAGTTTCCTGTTCTTAGCTGACAGGAGTGACACTGATGTGTCTTCTGCTGCTGTAGCTCATCTGCTTCAAGATTTGACATGTTGTGCGTTCAGAGATGCTCTTCTGCAGACCTCGGTTGTAAGGAATAGTTATTTGAGTTACTGTTGCCTTTCAATCAGCTCAAAACAACATCAACAAGTCATTTTCGCCCACATAACTACCGCTCACTGAATATTTTCTCTTTTTAAGACCGTTCTCTATAAACCCTAGATATGATTGCACATGAATATCCCAGTAGATTTCAGCAGTTTCTGAAATACTCAGATCCGCCCATCTGCCACCGACAACCATGCCACATTCAAAGTCACTTAAATCACCTTTCTTCCCCATTTCTTCCCTCAGTTTGAACTTTAGCCATGAATTGCTGCCATGTGATTGGCTGATTAGATATTTGTGTTAATGAGCAGGTGTACCTAATAAAGTGACCAGTGAGTGTGTGTGTGTGTACAGTATATATATATATATATATATATATATATATATATACAAACCCGATTCCAAAAAAGTTGGGACACTGTACAAATTGTGAATAAAAAAAGGAATGCAATAATTTACAAATCTTATAAACTTATATTTTATTCACAATAGAATATAGATAACATATCAAATGTTGAAAGTGAGACATTTTGAAATGTCATGCCAAATATTGGCTCATTTTGGATTTCATGAGAGCTACACATTTCAAAAAAGTTGGGACAGGTAGCAATAAGAGGCCGGAAAAGTTAAATGTACATATAAGGAACAGCTGGAGGAATAAGCTGCAACTTATTAGGTCAACTGGCAACATGATTGGGTATAAAAAGAGCCTCTCAGAGTGGCAGTGTCTCTCAGAAGTCAAGATGGGCAGAGGATCACCAATTCCCCCAATGCTGTGGCAAAAAATAGTGGAGCAATATCAGAAAGGAGTTTCTCAGAGAAAAATTGCAAAGAGTTTGAAGTTATCATCATCTACAGTGCATAATGTCATCCAAAGATTCAGAGAATCTGAAACAATCTCTGTGCGTAAGGGTCAAGGCCGGAAAACCATACTGGATGCCCGTGATCTTCGGGCCCTTAGACGGCACTGCATCACATACAGGAATGCTACTGTAATGGAAATCACAACATGGGCTCAGGAATACTTCCAGAAAACATTGTCGGTGAACACAATCCACCGTGCCATTCGCCGTTGCCGGCTAAAATTCTATAGGTCAAAAAAGAAGCCATATCTAAACATGATCCAGAAGCGCAGGCGTTTTCTCTGGGCCAAGGCTCATTTAAAATGGACTGTGGCAAAGTGGAAAACTGTTCTGTGGTCAGACGAATCAAAATTTGAAGTTCTTTTTGGAAAACTGGGACGCCATGTCATCCGGACTAAAGAGGACAAGGACAACCCAAGTTGTTATCAGCGCTCACTTCAGAAGCCTGCATCTCTGATGGTATGGGGTTGCATGAGTGCGTGTGGCATGGGCAGCTTACACATCTGGAAAGGCACCATCAATGCTGAAAGGTATATCCAAGTTCTAGAACAACATATGCTCCCATCCAGACGTCGTCTCTTTCAGGGAAGACCTTGCATTTTCCAACATGACAATGCCAGACCACATACTGCATCAATTACAACATCATGGCTGCGTAGAAGAAGGATCCGGGTACTGAAATGGCCAGCCTGCAGTCCAGATCTTTCACCCATAGAAAACATTTGGCGCATCATAAAGAGGAAGATGCGACAAACTAGTTGAGCAACTAGAAGCCTGTATTAGACAAGAATGGGACAATATACCTATTCCTAAACTTGAGCAACTTGTCTCCTCAGTCCCCAGATGTTTGCAGACTGTTATAAAAAGAAGAGGGGATGCCACACAGTGGTAAACATGGCCTTGTCCCAACTTTTTTGAGATGTGTTGATGCCATGAAATTTTTAAATCAATTTATTTTTCCCTTAAAATGATACATTTTCTCAGTTTAAACATTTGATATGTCATCTATGTTGTATTCTGAATAAAATATTGAAATTTGAAACTTCCACATCATTGCATTCCTTTTTTATTCACAATTTGTACAGTGTCCCAACTTTTTTGGAATCGGGTTTATATATATATATATATATATATATATATATATATATACACACACACACACACTTTGACAAAAATGGCCATTATATTGAGATTATTTTCTCATGTATTGCAATTGTTATTCGAAATGCGATGACATTTCATTTCATATGAAATTATCTCATATTGCTTCTGCTGAGATATTCACAAGGAACATAAACTCTGCTCCTAACACTACAAGTTATTATACAAATATTAAATTGTTCACTGTCAAATGTTTTATTATTATTATTATTATTTAATTTACTTTTTTGGCAAAATATTGGTGGAAGAAGAAGAAGAAGAAGAAGAAGAAGAAGAAGAAGAAGAAGAAGAAAGTCAGTCTGGCGCAAAACTGTGTTCCCAAATGCACATTAAACTCACAGCACTTGTATATGGAGTTCATGAGACTCATACTGTGAACTAAGACAGTCTGAAAACACTGTTATCAGTTCATGAACCCCTGTTTTGGGAAACCCTGATATAGACTTTATGGAGGTCATGGGCCCTGATTCCCTACTTTTGTTGGGGGAAAAAAAAAAAAAAAAAAAAAAGTTATTTATGCACATTCAGATATTTCTAAGTATTCAACATGGCACTTTACTAATAATCATACAAGATAAGAATGCATCCTTACACACTTTTGTATCGATCACACACAAAACAGACCTTAAACATGGCTCTAAATTTTAATAGATATATTTATCATCCCAAACAGTCCATGTTTGCCTCATCTCCCCTGAGACATACCACATGGAGGTCAGCGAAAATATGCAGAGGTTAGAAAAATGCAACCTCTGTCCTCTTTCACAAAGCAAACACAGACAGAACAACTCCATACCACCAGAAAAATTATACTGACCTTTAGTCCTCTTACTGTTATCCCTCTTCTCTCCATATCTCCTGCCATTTCCAGGGAAGGCTGAACGTCGTACAATTACTGTCACTCAGGGCATAATATAGCAAGAGTTGCTGGCTTACTCTGCTCTGGATGTGGCATGATAATGGAAGCTCTCTGCGATGCAGTGTGCATATCTTAATAACTATTGGGATTTCCATACACAGACCAGGGAGACAATTAGTTGACTACCAAGCAAGCAAGACAGTTTCCCAAAATGAAGTGTCAGAGTGGTTTGTAACAAGCTATCTGGTTTTATTCGAAATAAAACGGTCGGTAACATATGAAACTTGCAGACTTTTTTTGGTTTGTAAGTGGTTTGTAAGTGTCCTTAAAAAATATACGCACTGTGACAGTAACGTGGGACAGTGATGGTATCAGACAGTAATACCATGGCACTTTGTTATAGTACTGAATAATCATCATATTCACATACCATGGTATTTACTTGGTACTCCATGGTACTTGTAAAAAAAAAAAAAAAAAAAAAAAAAAAATGACGATACCATGTTCAAAAAAACATGGCAAACAGGCATGAAAAGTTTTGAAAACACGCACACACGCACACATTATACTAAGTTGCCTCACATTTCTAGGACTGTCATTCACAATTCATTCAAGCCGTGACTCATGCATTTCTCTTCATAATTTCCTTTTAATGGATTCATCTGTAGTTCTCCAGTCTAACTTGTCTGAGTGAGTTTTACCTCACAGCTGTAGATCCATTGCATATGATTTATGTATTGTGGACAAAAGTAATGTGGTTATCACGAGGCATATGTGATGGAAATTATAGCACATCTACAAGCTTTTTTACAAGAATTCAAAATATTTAAAGCACGTTAAAAAAAAAGCGTGTGATTAATAATGATTATTCTACTCTGAAAGACAGGGCACAATTAAGTGCCAAAGTAAAATTAGTATGTTTGAGCAATATCAACTTAATGGTTCAAATCCTTATGGGCCGCAAATGGAGGAAAGCGGTAGAAATGAATATGAAAAATGGCAATGCTTAGCAGGAAAATATGTTCTACCTTTCATTTAAAAAAGACAATTGCCTTATTGGTAAAGACTTTGCCTGCTCTTTATATTCTAGAACAGGGGTGTCCAAACCTGCTCCTGGAGGGCCACTGTCCTGCAGAGTTTAGCTCTAATTTGCCTCAACACACCTGCCTGGAAGTTTCTAGTATGTCTAGTAAGACCTTGATTTGCTGGTGCAGGTGTGTTTATTTGGGGTTGGAGCTAAACTCTGCAGGAGAGTGGTCCTCCATGAGCAGGTTTGGACCCCCCTGTTCTAGAAAGTTTATGCATATTAGCATAACTAACCTGAAAAATAAAGTTTGAGTTAAACCCACCCAACAAAAATATGTTCTAAGAACATTTTGCAAACATTCCCATTAAGTTGTGAAAACCTTATTTCTATTGCATTCTATTCCATTACTGGTGTGCATCTTGAGACAAAACAATGGCACTGACATATTTTACAGCTGCAGTCCGTAAGTTTTGCCTCTTTGTCGCCATCTCTGTTTGAAACCTGCAATTGCAGTTATTTGTGGAATTATCATTTTTACATTCCATTTTATCATTTTGCAAAAATTATGAGAACATTTCTTTTGAATGTTCTCATAACATTCTGAAACAAGTAGTAACATTTTAAAAAATTTAGGAAAAAAAAAAAAAAAAGGTCCATGAACAATGTAAACAATGTATACAGTTGCAAGAAAAAGTATGTGAACCACTTGCAGAATCTGTGAAACTGTGAATAATTTTAGCAAAATAAGAGAGATCATACAAAATGCATGTTATTTTTTATTTAGTACTGTCCCGAGTAAGATATTTTACATAAAATATGTTTACATATAATCCACAAGACAAAAAAAATAGCTGAATTTATTAAAATAACCCAGTTCAAAAGTTTGTGAACCATTGATTCTTAATACTGTGTGTGGTTACCTGGATGATCTACGACTGTTTTTTTTTTGTTTGTTTTGTTTTGTGATGGTTGTTCATGAGTCCCTTGTTTGTTCTGAGCAGTTAAACTGAGCTCTGTTCTTCAGAAAAAATCTCCAGGTCCTGCAGATTCTTCAGTTTTCAAGCATTATTTGCATATTTGAACCCTTTACAGCAGTGACTGAATGATTTTGAGATCCATCTTTTCACACTGAGGACAACTGAGGGACTCAAACACAACTATTTAAAAAGGTTCAAACATTCACTGATGCTCCAGAAGGAAACACGATGCATTAAGAGTCGGGGGGTGAAAACTTTTTGAATTCGAAGATCAAGGTAAATTGTACTTATTTGTCTTCCGGGAAACATGCAAGTATCTTCTGTTGCTTCCGAAGGGCAGTACTAAATGAAAAAAAAAATGATATTTAAACGAAATAAGAAAAATTTGGACATCTTCATCCTGTTCAAAAGTTTTCACCCCCTGACTCTTAATGCATCGTGTTTCCTTCTGGAGTATCAGTGAATGTTTGAACCTTTTTTAATAGTTGTGTTTGAGTCCCTCAATTGTCCTCAGTGTGAAAAGATGGATCTCAAAATCATACAGTCACTGCTGGAAAGGGTTCAAATATGCAAAAAATGCTGGAAAACTGAAGAATCTGCAGGACCTGGAGGACTTTTCTGAAGAACAGAGCTCAGTTTAACTGCTCAGAACAAACAAGGGACTCATGAACAACCATCACAAAACAAAACAAAACAGTCGTAGATCATCCAGGTAACCACACACAGTATTAAGAATCAATGGTTCACAAACTTTTGAATGGGCTAATTTTAATAAATTCAGCTATTTTTTTGTCTTATGGATTATATGTAAACATCTTTTATGCAAAATATCTTACTCAGGACAGTACTAAATAAAAAATAACATGCATTTTGTATGATCTCTCTTATTTTGTCAAAATTTTTCACATTTTCACAGATTCTGCAAGTGGTTCACATACTTTTTCTTGCAACTGTAGATAATGTTTTTGTGTTAACATTTTGAGAGCATTATTAAAGACCAGATAACTTTAAACAAACATTCTATTGATGTTAAATGTTTGTTTATAACTTTGAGAGAATCTTGTCAGAACGTTCGCCAAAGTTCTGAGAACATTATATCATATTATTGTTTATATGTTGATATGCTAACTAGCCAAACCTCACCTAGACTTGGTGAGTTGTATGATCGGAAACACTGTAGCTGACAGGGGCTGTGTTTAACTCCAATTTTAGACATACTCACAAACCTAAGCACTTCCCCTCTGGGGAATCCATGCCGCCATTTTGAAGTGCGTTCAACTTCGTCAAGTGAGCGAGGGAAGTTTATTGGACAGACCCTCATCCCCTCAATTTTGACCAAGGGTGCGAGTTTACTCAATATGTACACTTCATGCAGACCCATAGACCACAATGCAACATGATTGTCACATTACAGCAGACCGTGCTTAATTTACCCCCACCCCACACAACTCTAGTGTATGATATTGGAGTTATTTTGACATTTAACCGCATAATACTTGTCTAATCTAATTAATCTAACATTAAGCTGACTGTTATAGTTTATTGTATTTTTATCATTTTCATCTGTGTAATTTTTTATATTCTCTCCAACAGCCCAAGCATACATACAGAATGGTGCGTAAAACAAATTCATAAAGGGAAAAAATGTAAATAAAAAATCAGCTCCATTGCAGATTCCATTGATCAAGAGCTTAGGGTGTTCCATTTAAACACATTGCAAGGGTTCCGCCAGTAGTGGGCACTTGTGCAACGTAAGTAATGATGTACATCTAAGTGAATGAGATGGAGGAAAGTTGACTAGAGGGAAGGGCATAAAAAATTGGACTTAAACTCAGCCAGGGTGTGTTACCAAGATGGCCTCCGATTTGCCATTTTGACCAACTTGCTTTAGAAGATTGTCTTCTTAAAGACTCATGACTGTTGCATTTTAATCTAACATGATGCTGATGTTTTTAAATTTTGGTTTCTCCCAACAGAGCTGAGAACTGGGCTAGTTTGTGTAGCACCAGTGTAAAAACTTTTAACTCCTGGTGCCCCATCTATTTTGTTCTAATCTAAGAATGCCTAAAGGCAGCCACTTTATTCTCTCTTTCTTTATCTATGTCTTTTCACTCACTCTCTTTCGTTCACCCTAATGTTGATGGACAACACAAACACCTCTTTCCCCCTGCAGCAGCGAGATGACTATTAGCATTCCTTCCTGTGAGGGTCATTAATTTTGCTTGCTTTGGCACAGACAAACTCCTCTCCTTCATCATGTGGAGGACAGTTCACTGATATATCAGCCCAAATTGAGTGATAAAGGAAGAACTTTGCTATCAGCACACACTGATGTCATTCATCGTTATAAAAATGAACATATGAGGTCAGACGTTCAAATCGAATTCAGCAAAAGTTAAAAAGAAAGTGACAGCAGACTACAAACAGTTTACTGCAACCCATTCCACAATTCATTTCTCATCTTGGAGTAGTTTAACTTCTGGTTCTCAGCTGATGGGTTGCAAGGTGTGTTCTGAAAGGAGACAGCAGGGACAAAACAACGCTATATGCAACTAATGAAATGTGATTAAATATATAGTTTGAATCACGAAATAAGTAAGTTCATTGTATTTAATCAGTGGCATTTATTAAACACATTCAGTACCATAATATTTATTTAAAGGAGCCCTTGATTATGATTTCACTTTCTTTTTTTTCTTTTTTTTTGCTTTAGTTAGTGTGTATAATGTTGCTGTTTGAGCATAAACAAAATCTGCAAAGTTACTATGCTCAAAGTTCAATGCAAAGGAAGATATTTTCTTTTACAGAAATCACTTTTTAAGGACTAGAACAAATGGCTGGTAGGGACAACGAGCTTCTTCCCAAGTTGGTGACATCACAAACCCCAAAATTTACATAAACCCTGCCCCCGGGAACACGCAACAAAGGGGGCGAGGCCATGTTGGGCTGCTTTAGAGAAGAGGAAGAGTTGTTGTAGTAGAGTGTTGTTGTGCTGGATTTGCAAAAAAGATTAACATGACGGCACATGCTAGTCGATG
Source organism: Mylopharyngodon piceus (assembly GCA_039654765.1). Lineage (NCBI taxonomy): Eukaryota > Metazoa > Chordata > Actinopteri > Cypriniformes > Xenocyprididae > Mylopharyngodon > Mylopharyngodon piceus. Next base: position 26,583,326 of record CM077439.1, on the reverse strand, counting down.
AGTTGAATCAACTCCACAGCAACGTCATAAAATTATGCACTAACCCTTCAGAAATGACCAGTTGCATTCAAAAATTGTAACTTCTTCCTGAGTCTCTCCATCAGTGTCCGACGGTTTGAACAATGTAAGGCTGAACACCTTTACTGACAATCGTCATTTTGGCTGCGTGAGATTCTCCAGCTTTGTTGTTGTTGAGCAACCGAAGCGTGAGCTGTTAAAGCTCCGCCCTCTTCTGGAAAGGGGGCCGGGAGCAGCAGCTCATTTGCATTTAAAGGGACAAACACAAAAATGGCGTGTTTTTGCTCACACCCAAATAGGGGCAAATTTGAAAAGCTATAATAAATGATCTGTGGGGTATTTTGAGCTGAAACTTCACAGACGCATTCAGGGGAAACCAGAGACTTATATTACATCTTGTAAAAGGGGCATAATAGGTCCCCTTTAATGTATTTACCTAATTTAACATTACCAATTTCATTCTAATCCGTCTAATTTCTGGTGGCATATGAATGAAAATTCTGTCATCATTTATTCATGACTTCACCATTTCTTTTTAATTTTTATTTATTTATTTATTTATTAGCTATGAGACATAAGTGGCTAAATGAATTGACAAACGCTATACAAAATACTGATAACCATAATCCATTCCATATGTGTGGTATTGGAAAAATAGCAATTTGATAGTATATTGTAACTGTACTGACATTTATCTGCCTGCCATTTATCTGTGTTTTTAATAAATATTTTTTTGAGAAGTGATTAGATTTAGGGCTTTAAAGTAAAAATCTATTTGTAATATAATATAAATGATTCATAAGGATTTTTAAGTTTGTAAAGCTTTGCATATGTAACTATCTTTGTTCACTTGCAACAAGGATAAATATGGTTTAGCCAAATACAATGTATTGTTTGCTGTTGATTATTGGCTGAATGCAGAAAGGATTGAAACCACTGAAATTTAAAATTCATTTAGAAACCTACAATTAAACTAGTGAATTTTCCTATTCATCTTATTGTACACCACATTAATAATTTGTTTAATCATTGGCCTATGTAGGTCTTGAAATATTAAAGAAACCAAGGTTTGATTCTAAGGCTATATTTAAACTGTCAGTCCAAATCTAATTTTTGTACATATCCAACTGACATCTGATCAGACTTAGCAAGTGTGAATGGCAAAAAAATCACATTAAATGCTACTTTTACAAATCAGTTTCGAGCTACATTCATATGTGGTTTGAAATTTTCTGAAATCCGTTTCAGTCTGACTGCTCTGATCAGATTTTGTGTGGTTCATGTGACTTTCTCACGCCACGTAAAATGTAAACGTCAGACATTATTATAGGAAATATGCTGAAAGTCGCTGCAGAAACAAGATTGTGTTGTTGCAAAGTGCCGGACGAGCAGAAAATAACAATTTAATGGCATGTTTTGAAACCAGTGGAGATGACAGCATGGAATAAAGCCATACATACCAGCCTCCTATGTTTCTGCCGCTGCTTCAGAAGACACAGAAGTCCTACACATTGTCATGTTGTAAATAAGACAACATCTGCATTGAAAACCCTTCCAAGTTCGGTTGTTGTAGTTGTTTTTTTGGCGTATGCCTACCAATGCAATGCCACTGCCATAGAAACAATGCAGGTATTCTGGAAAATGAAAGAACAGCATGGACACACAAATCGGATCTGCGATACACAATATGTGGGCGTCAATTTTAGAGCAGGTTCCAATCAGATACACAAATAATCAGATTTAGACTGACAGTGTGAACGTAGCCTAAGAATATTTTGTTTACTTTGTACATAAATCATTTTAGTTGTTTTGCCACTTGATGTCAAATATGAAAAATGCATTTTGAAGCAAAAGTAGTTGAGAAGCACCAAATTAACTGATCAAATAATAATTTATATTTAGATGCGCAGTGTAAGATCTCCTGTATGTGGAGGTGGGTTGCATGTACTAAAAGTCAACATGTCCTGCGTGACTGCACGAGGCTACAGATAGAATCGCACAGCCCATGTTCCCCTTTCAGCAATAAAACTGATACAGCGTGAATAAAAGGTGGGGGAAATCATGACTGGAGAGTTGGATACGTGGCTGCAGTTGTCAAAGAGCTGCAGTGAAAACACATTATGATGTCTCGTGGGACCAAACCCTCCACTGCCTCGCCTTTCATAATAGCGAGAAGCTTGTTATTGCCTCTGTGGAGCCAGCCAAGTATTTTCATTTATTTATTTTTTAACATCCCCATCTCCACCAGCACGGCTCTGCCTTGAGCATTATATAGGCTTCAGCTCTATTCGATCTCTTTGGTATTGCTTTGTGATGTTGTTTAAGAGTCCTGTCTTTAGGAAACAGTGGCATGTTTTTTTGGGAGGTGTATTGTGGTTGGCAGGAAGATAATAAGTCATTTGAACTGCTTCCCATTGCCACATCTGAAGAAGATAACAATGAAAGTACAGTAACTGAGCTGCACACTGCCCATGCAAATAAAGGGGCTTTCACACCCAAGGAACCTTTTCATAGTTCCTAGAACTAATGGCGGAAATACCCACTTTTTGGCATATTCTCACTGCAGGAACTGGGAATGATTTTAGTTCTAGGAACGCCTTTTCGGGAACTAAATTAGCTCCTACTTCAGAGTATAGGGTCTAACCCAGCACAATAGAAATTACCAGTGGCATAATTGTACGTTGAATGGCCGAACGCACTCGAAACACCAGCACCCGCCATTTAAAAAAAAAAAAAAAACCTATGTACACACACAGTTTATAGCCTATATATTTACTCCACGAATTCTACGAACATGTAAAACAGTGTTAAATGGACCTCTCAACCTTTACGCTGAGAAGAAAATCCAACGTGACTTTGAAGGGACCAAGTAAAACATGATTACGTAGTTCTGCTCAGCTAGCGACATTGGGTATCACACGGCAAATGCTAATACTTTTTCATATACTGTTTATTTGCTTTGTATATCAGTTCTATCTAATAATGTATTACAAAGGCCTGTTAAACAGATCATAAAACTAATAAAGGCAGAAAACAAGAGTGCTGTGTTCTCAGGCATTCTCAGCACCATCAAAATAAAAGTCACAACAACAAGCGTGGCTTACGTCACTTCAGAGTTCCTACTGGCGGTGCGAATGCAACCAGGAAAATAGCCCTAGGGGAACATTTATTTCTTGGGAAAACACCCTGGTGGCTATGTAGTTCCTATTACTAAGTTCCTATAACTACCTGGTGCTAAAGCCCCTTAAGATACACTTCCAAATACTTGTACTGACAGCTGCATCGTGACAGTACTGACAAACTCTTCATAGATGTCAAATGCATATCAGTAGGGCAAAACTGAATCTTTTGGGGGGAGATTTAGGAAAAATCTGAGAGCATTATACACATTGAAGACCCAGTAAAATGGTTTAATTTTTTCTTTCTTGTGTTGATATACAGTGGTGGCCTTTTTTTACATACATACATTTCTTTACACAAGAGAATTTCTGTACACTTCCTGAACTGGGTCACACTGAGCCGCTGAACCTTTTCTGCCAATGTCCACACGCTGATCATTTTCTCTCATCCTCTTGTACAATCTGTTCAGGATTATGTTCCCAAACATGGTGAGTCTTGTGGTCCAACTAGCATAAGATCCTCGGCTCCATTTGTCCATGATCTCCACAACAAGCACAGTATGGATGCTCAGATAACAGACTGGAGGGGCTCACATACACCAGAGCAGAGATGATAGACAGAGTTTAATTCACTTATGTTGATGGGATTTACAGTTCAATCAAAACAGTCCTTGTGCTTGTCTGCCACAATTCTGCAAAGACCTCTATCAAGGACACTACATGTAAGCTTTGTTTGCAGAAAGTTTGCATAGTAATGTGTATTAAAATGGACACTGTATGCTTTAATTATGTTGATTGTTGCTATGAATGGCCTTTTTTATTTTTGCCCTCTCAAATCCTTATTTTATTATTTTATTTTATTTTTATTTAATTAAATATTTATAAAATATTTGTATTTATATTAGACTACTTTTAACCATTTTTAGAGGTTTAATGCTATTGGATTATTTTGATAAGCAATTAGACTTTTAATTATTTTTTGTGTAATTATTGATGTAAGAAAAAGGTGAGTGGCGTTTATTTATTCATTTATTTTTGTTCAAATTACTTTTGACACTGGGTTATTAGCTGTAGGATGGTTATATAATAAACACAAAAAAGATATAGCTGGCAAGGACCTCTATTTTATGACAGGGAACCTTATTACAATGTTACTTACTGAAATTTTGCATTAGGTCACATTAGGGAAAAACACCTCTGATGCTCTGATTTCAACATTTGCAAAACTATTTAGAATTAAATCTGTTTCCTGTCCTGCAGGGCAACAACACTGAACTGGTATTAAACCAGCGTCTGCTGTTTTGGTAAAAGGAAATAACATCTGCAATCTTGCTCAAGGCATTCTGCAGTGCTCATTTGTTTTCATCATTCTTCATCAAACTAATATTGCCACCAAACAATCCAAAGAACTGTTCAGACAGTAGGAAATTAAAAAGGTTTTTTTTTTTTTTTTCTTTTCATATTGAGCTTCGCACTTCACAGAGCTGAAAGAGACAAATGTGGGATGAAGGATACATTTGTTTTAAGTTTGAACATACAAATGGGTTTGCAAAATCCCTGCGATAAACTGTTTTTATAAAAGCAAAATGGGATAGAATCAAACAATTGGTTTATATTTGAGTTAGACCTGTTTCACATTACACACATAAGAGACAATGCAGCTTTTACACTGGCAGCATTTCTGCTGTTTAAAGTGATTTCTGGCTTAGAACATGGAGTATTTTTTTATAATAATGGTCCGAAATTATAAAATTATTATTGGGAGTTGACCATTGGCCAATTTGATCATTGTGTACTCTAAATATCTTAAATTATGTCAGTGCCATTGTTTTGTCTCAAGATGCACACAGTAATGATTTTTTTTTCTTTTCTTTTCTTTTCATTTCTTTTCTTTTTGACACATTTTAAAAAAGCTACTTAAATGTCCTAATTAAACTAACGCCTAATCCTGGTTACATTGGTGCCGTGACTCGGATGGGAGTGAGGTTTTGGGGGAGTGAGTGTAACGAAGGCCAGCTAGTCGTTGCTGTGCGAGCCTCCTTGTTAGAGCGTCCGACTTCCACGCCGGAGACCCAGGTTCGAGACCCGCGCAGAGCAGGGACTCCCAACTGTGTGCCACTGTGAAACAAGCTTTAGGCTGATACCTTGCTTAAAGTGAAGCTATGGAAGCAGACTAGATCTTCACAGCAAAGGGGCCCTGCAAAGTCGACCATGTCCAATTGCAGCTTTGATAGACTTTGTGGCGGGAGAATTTCAATTGTGTAATTTCCTCAGCAGCAGTTTTTTGTGCAACTTTCCGATTTTCTAGGGAGTGGGAACAAGCTGGTATGAAATGGGATTAGTATTAGAGACAATTTCTCTGACAAAGCCATTCACTTTCTTGTTCTGTCGGAGTTGGCGCTAACTCAGGGATGAGGCTTATATAGACCGATGTGATAAAGAGCTCTCCATCTTCTTCTTTTGTCCTGCATTCCACAGGCAAACGCAAGGAGCTTTCTAAAGGTCATTTTATCGACTGAACACAACTCCATTTTGAGAAGTGGGATGAAAACTACACAGCCTTCAGCTCCTTCGTAGGGGGGAAAAAATCTCATGGTTTCACAGTGAAGTCATTGTGTCTTAACAAATCAGTAATTGAAAGGGTTAATCATCTTTACGTTTGGCACCTCCGAAAGGCTTGACTTATAGTCATATGTATGTGCCATAAAGAAAATATATGCTCTAAAATCCTGACTAATTCATTAAGTAGCACTCCAATTTCTCGCTAAGTGAGATGAATAAGGTTAAGCAGTATTTGACACATTTACACATTAGATACCACACTGAAATCCTGTTCATCAGAATACGTATAACAAAATTAAAAACAAAATTACTATTTCATGTGGAGACAGCCATGGTTAGGTGAACAAGATAGATTTAATGCTTGATTCAGGAAATTTTTACAAATGGGTACATTTAATTAGAAACATCATAAGGAAATCTAAGTGATCAACTGAATGCATGAATAGTGACATTCGCAAAACAAAAGAACCAAAAGAAAAAGAAAAAGAGATTTAAATGCCACATACAGTATGTTCTATGCCCACAAATATATTTTATTTTATTTATAAAATATTTGCATTTACATTAGATTACTTTTAACCATTTTTTAGAGGTTTAATGCTATTGGATTATTTTGATAAAAAATTAGACTATTTTTTTATTATTATTATTATTATTATTATTAATTATTGATGTAAGAGAAAAGTGAGTGGCACTTATAAGGTACAAGGTGCAAAATAAGGTACAAATATTGAACGCTTCAGAAATAACATGCTTAGACCTACACAGACAGTCATGTTAAAATTGCTTATAATTTATTGAAAGATTTTTTTATTAATTAGCATCAGTATTATTTCTTTCTTTTCTTTTCTTTTTTTTTTTTGTAGTACTCTTATCAGTCGTCTTGTTGCTTATTTGTCAGTGTTGCTGTTAGAGGTCTATCTTCACCAGATACACAGCTGTTGGCCTTTATCTGTTTACCTGATGATAAGCCAATCGGATCGATGGATGAAAAAAAAAGTGCATGTGAATGAGGCTGAAATCCGATTTAAGGCTTCGACCTGATTGCTGATATAAATGATATGTCTAATAAGGTGCCAGAGCAGGGTACAGAGCTGGGTTGTTTCAAAGGTGTTCTGATATGTTTCCTCCGCAGTCATTAGAGTATTGCAGCCATGCTCTGAAATAATATGCAAGAGCATATGAAATATAAATGCATGATGGTGGCGTAGAGATTCAGTAGCCACCAATAAATACATGATGAATGTTGTGTTTAGAGCCTTCATTACTTACAGTACACAACAGCTCCAGCCAGCTGTCGTGCAGCACTCTGAGGATGTTTGATGCCTTTTCAAGAGTCCTTAAAGAGAACTTCAGTGTCTTGTAAACAAGAATGAATGCAGAGAATTAATGACAAAACTCTGAGGTTATACAAGTTCATATTAGTGATTTTTGTTTGTGTGTGTGTGTGTGTGTGTGTGTGTGTGTGTGTGTGTGTGTGTGTGTTTGTGGCATTGTGTGCTTTACAGCTATTTACACCAAAATAATTTGGCTGCTTTGAGAATAACAGCATAAATTAACTAGTTTTTTGTTTTTGTTTTTTACATTTTCTGAAGAAATGTTTGCCAATGCAAAACTCAAAGGAGGTTAGGATGTAAGGTGTTGACAGGGTGTTGTTGTGCGGTTGCTAAGGTGTTCCAATTGGTTGCTACAGTTGATATCATGTTTGCTACGGCATCGCTTAGTAGTTGCTATGGTGTTCTGGGTGGTTGCTACCCAGACAGCATCTGGGCCGGATCTGGCCCACATCTGGTACGTGTGGTCTGGGCAGGGATTTGCTAGACTGTTGCTAGGGTACTGAAAGGTGGTTGTTAGGATTTGTTACGTGGTTAAGTACTGAGTACTTGGATGTGACAGCAATGATCAATCATGCAAATGATAAATCTGATTGGTTAGGGTGAAATTCTGGGTGGTACCTTAAAATTGAGTTGGGATAACTCTAAATGTAAATTATATAAATGATGAGTTACAAGTTTTAAGTGAAAAAACATGAGCAGCAATATTAGCGATGTTTTCCTGAGCAAGCAGCACTAAAACTCATGAACTTCTACTGTTTCCAATTAGATGAGAGAAACATAGGTCTAGTATAATTTAGAGCAGTTAGCTTTGACCTCCTTGATCTTTTCCAAATCCATGGTAATTGCCGTTGGAGCTTCACCTCACACATCCATGCACAGTTATTTTAAACTAGAGGCTTGTTGGTCTTCCCTGTGTCATTTTCAGGACCTGTGTGAGAGCAGCCCCTGACTGGGGTCATGTTGTGTGACCATCTGTGTGCTAGTAGTTAATGTGTGCTGGTGTTCAGAACACCCCTGAGGGAACAGCCCAGAATTCCTCCATCTGTGTGTGCAATGGCATTTTGTGACATTAGGGACCACAGGCATGTTTAGACCCGCTGTCTCTCTTCATACATCTGCACAGAGGATATATATACATGGGGTTATCATTATGCTTAGGATGACAGTAATGATGCTTCATCAGCATCAGTATCACAAGAGCAAGTTTTGAGCAAGCATTGTGAAAATGCGTGAAGTGTGAAATACAAACTGAATGGAACACCAAAACATCCCAGAGCTGTATGGCCAGATGATACGCAAACTGTTTTTTCGGCTGAATAAAGAAAACCAATGTCTCGCTAGATTACTGTAATGCTCTACTGGGTGGTTGCCCTGCTCGCTTGATAAACAAACTACAGCTTGTACAAAATGCAGTTCTTACTAGAACCAGGAAGTATGACCATATTAGCCCGGTTCTGTCAACACTGCATTGGCTCCCTGTTAAACATCGTATAGATTTTAAAATTGCTAATTACTTACAAAGCACTAAATGGTTTAGCTGCCCAGTACCTGAGCGAGCTCTTAATGTATCATAGTCCTTCACGTCTATTGCGATCTCAGAATCCAGGCTAGTTGATAATACCTAGAATATCAAAATCAACTGCAGGCGGTAGATCCTTCTCCTATTTGGCATCCTCAACAAACCCTCCCATACAGGCGTGATGAATACAATCCTCAACTAGATGGAACTGGAATAAATACTTTGACTGTTGCGATCCCAATCGGACTTATGAAAGCTGCCTGAATCATAATCGTGCACTGTTCGCTGTTGGCCAGGAGAAAACTGGCACCCCTACCTGGTTTCTCCCAAGGTTTTTTTTCTCCATTTTAACACGTTTGCCATCTGATGTCACCTGTTGGAGTTTGGGTTCCTTGCCGCCGTCGCCTTTGGCTTGCTTAGTTGGGGACACTTGACATTTGATATTCAACAATGTTTTGACCTGCCTGCATCGACACCCTTGTATGCCAACTGAACTGAGTTGGACGATGACATCACTGTTTACTCCAGTGCTGATATAGATAAATTAACTAAATTAATAACTATTGATTCTTACAACAGAATGAATCAATACTGAATTTACTTAAGCTGGACAATGACACCATTTTCTTTAAGAGTTGCTGTGCAGCCAAAATTATATACCAGTTATCACTATAAAGCTGCTTTGACACAATCTGCATTGTAAAAAGCGCTATATAAATAAAGGTGACTTGACTTGACTTAAAGTTTTGATGGACGAGGATTGCAATCATGGTAAAGACAATTGTGGTGACATACAGGAGTCGTACAGTAAGCACAAGTGAGTCCATTATATTGATGCGCAAACAGTTTATGTGTGCACTCGACGAACTGATCACACATTGTATTTATGCACAGACACATTTTAGTACATTCATGTTGTTTCCACACACATTTATGATAGGATGTTTTGATTTGTCATGTGTATGTTGCTGTGTTTAGTAATTCTGAATGGATCCATGTATTTGCAGTCATGTCAAGGTGATTGATTGATTGATTGATTGATTGACATCTCCATGCACATACGATACACTTTTTTTCTGTAATGTTTTCTCTTTTTTTCATGGGTGATTTGGTGTGCATAAATGTATGAATTATATGGACTTCTTATATCACTTGGTTATGTGATGTCCTTTAGGAGTCTCCAAGTGTCCTTTTCTGGAAAGACACCAAAATTTACCTTGAAAAAAGCTTGCAGAAAATACAGTTTCGTGAGAATCACCCTTCAATCTGATGATTTACTTGGCTGGATATAGCAAATGATGAAAAAAAATCTATATATTAAAACATATTAAACAAGATAAATGTATGCTTAAATTCACTATGAGTGAAAAGGGTGTGATTAATCATTATTAAAATTTTAAATCTATTGACAATCCTATATATATATAGCAGTGTTCAACCAGCAGCAGACTAAAAGACACTTTACACTTTAACTGAGACACTCATCAATTCTGTCATATGCTTCAATATCAATCTGTAGATTTGTGACTGCTCAAAACATTGGATTTGCCAGGATTGCCACTAGTGGCGCCTCAAAAAAAACCAAAAAAAAAACAAAAGTAAAATTAAAAAAAATAGGTGCATAGCTGGATTGTTAATTCAAGGGCATTTCTAATGGGGTGGGTTGTGGTTAATGACCCAAACCATATTCGAGTTTGGGTCACCCACACACAAGCACTTCTGTGCAACGTGTTGGAACACGTGCTCTACCCACCAGGCTCCAACGCAATTTTGACTTGTTAAACAGGCAAGCAGCTACACTTCAGGGTTCATTAGCTTATTGAAAATGATCCTACAGCCTGTGAAATGGCAAAAGTGTCAGAATAAGGTTTCAGAGCAGGGAATGGTGCTAATAGAAAGGTAAATACTGTAAAATGAACAGCATGAACAATTCGCAAGTGTGAGAAGGTCTTGAAGTGCTCATATTTTTTCTCCGTTTCAATGACACGTCTGATCACATGAGGTCTATTAGGCCGGATTAATGGTGAAACCCAGCTGTGGAGGTGGTGGACAGATTGAGGGTGGGGCGTCTGGTAGAGGCCAAATAGCTGTAGACTACAGACAGCAGTGAGCTAATTGTTATAGCGGGCCATGGAGCTCTCAGTGGTACATTACTCACAGGATAAGACCGCTGCACCTGGCCGGAGTGGATGAAGCCATAATGTGGGGGATAGTTGAGTTGGGAATAATACACACCCGGCCTCAGATGGCACATCCACTGACATGTCACTGACTATTCATGGACTGTCTGATGCATGTTGCACAAAAAATGTTAGGAAATGAAAGGCTGAAATAGGCTGATTGAATCTGATTGGCTGGCTTCTTCACAATTTTCGTCAGAGTGCACAGGATTTTATCAGTGGGTTTGCATGTTTCCAGGCTGCTAGTGAACGCTTCCAAAGGAAGAATCACTGGATTTACCAAAATATATATCCAATATGTTGTTCTGGGTGGTTGTTAGGGCTTTACTGTATGGTTGCTACTGTAGGTTGTTGGTAGGGTGTACTGGGAGGTTGCTAGGGCATTGAAAAGGTTTATCTGGTGTTCTGTTGTTTCTGGATTGTTGATTGTTGCTAGGGCTTTGCTCTGGCTACTAGGATGGGTGATAGGGTATTGCTAAACAGTTGCTCTGGTGTTTTTTGTTTTTTTTCTGGGTGGTTTCTAGGGCTTCGATATGGTTACTAGGGTGTATTGCTATACTGATGCTTTGGTGTTTCTGGGTGGTTGCTTGGGCTGGTAGCTAGGGTGTACTGGGTGGTTGCTAGGGCTTTGCTCTGGTTACTAGGGTGTATTGCTATACTGATGCTTTGGTGTTTCTGGGTGGTTGCTTGGGCTGGTCGCTAGGGTGTACTGGGTGGTTGCTAGGGCTTTGCTCTGGTTACTAGGATGTACTGAGTGGTTGCTAGGGCTTTGCCCTGGCTACTAGGGTGTACTGGGTGGTTGCTAGGGCTTTGTTTCGTTTACTAGGGTGTATTGCTATACTGATGCTTTGGTGTTTCTGGGTGGTTGTTTGGGCTGGTTGCTAGGGTGTACTGTGTGGTTGCTAGGGCTTTGCTCTGGTTACTAGGGTGTACTAAGTGGTTGCTAGGGCTTTGCCCTAGCTATTAGGGTGTACTGGGTGGTTGCTAGGGTATTGCTAAATGGTAGCTCTGGTGTTTTGTTGTTCTGGGTGGTTGCTAGGGCTTTCCTCGATGGTTGCTAGGGCATACTGTGTAGTTGCTAGGGCTTTACTCTGGTTGATAGGGTGTATTGCTTAACTGCTGCTTTGGTGTTTTGTTGTTTTTGGTGGTTGCTAGAGCTTTCCTCGATGGTTGCTAGGGCATACTGTGTAGTTGCTAGGGCTTTACTCTGGTTAATAGGGTGTACTGGTGGTTGCTAGGTTATTGCTAAATGATTGCTCTGGTGTTTTGTTGTTCTGAGTGGTTGCTTGGGCTGGTCACTAAGGTGTACTGGGTGGTTGCTAGGGCTTTGGTCTGGTTACTAGGGTGTACTGAGTGGTTGCTAGGGCTTTGCTCTGGCTACTAGGGCATACTGGGTGGTTGCTAGGGTGTTGCTAAATGGTTGCTTGGGTGTTTTGTTGTTCTGGGTGGTTGTTAGGGTGTACTGGGTGGTTGCTAGAGCTTTGTCGATGGTTGCTAAGGTGTACTGGGTAGTTGGTAGGGATTTGCTCTGGTTGCTAGGGTGTACTGAGTGGTTATTGCTAAACAGTTGTTCTGGTGTTTTGTTGGTCTGGGTGGTTACTAGGGTTTTTTTCTCTGTTTGCTAGGGTGTACTGAGTGGCTGATGTGTTATTGCTAAATGGTTGTTCTGGTTGGTTACTAGGGCTTTTTTCTCTAATTGCTAGGGTGTACTCAGTGGTTGCTAGGTTATTGCTAAATGGTTGCTCTGGAGTTTTATTGTTCTGGGTTGCTGCTAGGGCTTTGCTCGCTGGTCGCTAGGGTGTACTGGGTGGTTGCTAGGGCTTTTCCCTGGTTACTAGGGTGTACTGGGTGGTTGCTAAAGGCAGGAACACACCAAGCCGACGCCGACGAACTAGTGGCGACTAAAGCAGACTGCGGGTTTTGCTCACGTCAGCAGCGTCTGGGTCCAAAGTTGGCCTGACACACCAAACCAACGCTCGACAGCCGACGGCCAAGTAGCACGTCCGTTCTGCGCCTGCGTAAGATGAAATGCCTTTCCGTACCAGCAGGTGGCAGTAGCTGAACAGCCAATCAGAATGATCAGATGGCCCAATGGACCGATGAGCTCAGACGCCGATTCAACATGTCGAATCGGCCGAAAAAAAGCCGATGAGGACCAACTTCAGCCGATGGTGCAGAACACACTGAGAAAACTTAGTCGGCCGACAAACAAAAACTGCCCGACGGCCGACCGTCAGCTTGGTGTGTTCCTGCCTTTAGGTATTGCTAAATGGTTGGTCTGGTGTACTGGGTGGTTGCTAGGTCAGTTATTGTTTATGTTGAATTTTTGGAAACCACAGCAGCCATTTTTACTGTTAATTTAACAGGACATTTTTTTTTTTTTCAGTGAAGATCAGAAAATGGTCAGCTTGGAAAGAATAAACAAGGTCAACCAGACTTACTATAGTATATATGCTCATAAAGGGTCTAGTGATATGATGGGGAAAAAAAAAACTAGCTTAGCGTGACCTTGTATTGTGTCTTTTTACCGAGTCATAGTGTACTCGGCACAAACAGTGCTGTAGCGCTCTTGCTGTTTACTCAAGACACTGTGTGTGTGTGTGTGTGTGTGTGTTTGTGAAATGAAGCAGGAATGCGGGGTATGGCTGAGATTATGATGTGTCTGCCGGGAAGGGGAATGGAGGCAGCAGGATATAACGGGACAGGCTTGGGCTGCAAAATGGCATGTGTGACAGAGATGGATGAGCTCAGGCCCAACATCAGAGCCCCGTTTAAAGGGCTCGTCCTGCGGAGCGGCGGGAAGCAGTGTTTAACTGTCTCCCACCTGCAGGACACAGGCAACCACCAGCAGACTAAAAGACACTTTACCCTTTAACTGAGACACTCATCAATTCTGTCATACGCTTCAATATCAATCTGCAGATTTGTCAGTGCTGAAAACATGACTCTGGAAATATGCTAATAAAATAGACAAAACAAGAACAGTGACTGTATGTATATATTGCAAAAAATTAAAAGTAGAAATCAACGTGTGTGTGTGGGTAGGTTGGGGTAAGATGTCCCCTGGGGCAAGATGAAACCCCACCCCCAACCATCATTCAAATATGGTTTTGTTTGTCTGTGTACGGATCATAATTTCAAACTCACAGTTTCCCCTTTAGGATGGAACATTATCATGTATATCTAATACAATATATTTTGATTGAAAATAACGAAGGACACAGAGCCAGCTTCTGCCGGATAAGTGCATGATCCTAGTTGTCTTAAACATGAGACGTGCTTTATATTGCTTAAAACTAAATAATAAATGTACTTGGCTTGCCACTAGATGCGTATAGTTTAATGCATTTTCCTCAGTGCACAGCTTACATCTTAAGGTTGTATACTTACCTGTAAATGTTACAAATTCATGCCAGTATTCTCTTTTCGCATAAAGATTTTCCTGACAGCAAGCAAGTCAACGATGCTGAAAATTCAGCTTGGCCATCACTGTATTATACTACACTTGACATTATATTAAAACAGTTATTTTAAGCACTTTACAATTACAATATTGTAATATTATAGTAATAATATCCTGTATCCTGTATTTTTTGATCAAATAAATTCAGCCTTGGTGAGCATAAGAGACTTCCTTCAAAAGCTTTTAGACACTTGTCATTCAGTGTATACATTTTTCATTAGATGCCACACAGAAATATAGCACAAACACACTTCTAAAGCAAAACATTCCACAAAAAGATGTGTTTGTTAGGTTTAAAATGGTACACCTGGTATTAAGATGCATTTTTGTCAGTCCGATCAAAAGTGGACAACGCTAAATACAGGTGTAAACAGGGTCTAAAAAGTTTTGAGCTTGTCCACTTTTGACTATTTCCAGAGGTAGTCAAAAATGCATTTGACCGGATTGCTTTCGTAGTGTAGACGCTCATGTGATCGAATATGTTCAAACAGCCACAAAAGACCGTCTACTCTCCAACTACTGACCTAATGCGTAAACATTATGGGAAGCACGCTAGCCAGATGGGATTTAAACTTTGTCGGATAAAGACACAACTTTGGTTTGAAGATGAAAAATGTACCAAGCACAATGTTCTCTCACCATTCCTGATTTCTAACACACACTCACTGTGTTCGGCGTGGTCTTGCGGCTGTAGGGAAAGCTGCTGTTCTCTGTGTGCATTCATATGTAAATTGCACAAGCTTATTTTGATCGAAAGATCTGAAAAAGCCCATACATTTACCATCCATAGACCCTCCCCTTGAAGAAATCAGGACAGAAATGGTCGAAAGTGGACAAAAGAGACAGATTAAAATACCAGGTGTAAACGGGAATATGTCTGTCGCATCTACTTGTGATCCGATCGACCAAAACGTATCTTAATACCAGGTGGAAATCAAACAGCAGTTGATTAAAAGTCTCTCCAACAATGACTCTGAAAAGTAAGGTGAAGTTTTGAGAAAAGTTTGATTTGATTAGATTTTTGTTATCTGCAATGAAATTCATACATTTTTAAGTGTGACTTCTTTGTCCAAATACATCTCACTATCTTTACTGCAGCTATTCAGAAATATAAGATTAAGGGGCATTTTTTTTTTCGGTGTGAAAAAGATTCCTTTCTGAAATATTTTGAACGGCAGAATATATAATAGCAAACAAAGTCAGAAGCTCCACTGTGACTCTTGAATAACCTTTCTGGATCTTTTTCATATCATGAGTCACACAGGTCTTCCCTCTAAATTCAGATCTGATGTTCATATGAATATAATAGCACATTATCTGGAGACGGAATGTTCCAAAACGTCCCACCAGCAGCTACAAGAAAGAACCGTGCCTGATGGCAAAGCTAGCAATGGGCGTTCTGCGTGAATGCATATCAGTAAATCTGAGTTCAGTGTGGCGAGAGCAGCTGCGAGGACGTCTCAACAGAGCCACGCTGTCTGCCTCACTGTTTATTTCTGTTTACTCAGGTTTGCTTCCTCAGATTAATCTCCAATAACAGCTGTGTCATATTGTCTGCTGTGCTATTAATGGCGCTTGTGTAATTACTTTACGCCCAATCATATGACTTCACCAAGAACGCAAATGAACCTCCCTTTGGGTGCTCATTAAGGCTGCTTTCAATGAGTACACATATCAAAACAACTTAACCATACTTGTCTGGTTTCCTCAAAAAGTCAAGCTGTTGATATTCAGCTGTTCTATAATGTTTGAAATTGTGTGATTTCAGTACTTTAGACAGAGAGTAGGCATCTGGAGGAGATGATAATAGCATTAATAGAGCTAATTATGACATCTCTGTTAATATCAACATAAAATACATTCCTGCTGCAGTTTTTAATCAGTGTCTTTTTAGTGAGGCAAGCCTCTGTTTTGATAATGAACTGCATCATCTGATATCAGACCTGGACTATATGTTCAGATTGGATGCTAGTATAGATACTACACAGTAGGGCTTTTCACACTGCGTTTAACCCCGGGTTATCGTTGTTCTAAACACCGTTTTTAACCCTGGTAAAGGAACCTTTCACACTTGTAATTTATAAGCGGGCTTAGCAAATCTTTTTACCGGGGGTTATGAAACCCTGCTCCGGTGCATGGTTGGCATGGATTTGCGGTGTTAATCCGGCATTGCAGTACCAACCTTGTACAGTGTGAAACAATGCAGTGTTATAATGTTACAACTAGACGCTTAGCAACAGACAACCAATCGCGTACTCATATTAGCCTGCTTTGGACAGTCACAGAAACACTGCACATTGTATATAAACAGTAAATTCAGCGTTGGACAGGAAAGATGTCAAATGCTGACAGAAAACACGACAATTTGAGTGAAGAAGAGAACGTTTCTTTCTTACCTTTATAGTCCGAAATGTCCATTCAGTATAAACTCAATAGTACAGTGGTCAATACGAGGATGCGCAACGCTAGAGTTATGTAAACAGGTCGCGTGTTGTGTTCATCCAAAAAATGACTGTTACGATCACCAGCTGGAGTGCCCTTGAGAGCCACAAGAGGGCACCCCACATCAGAATATAATCATTCCCTCACAAACTACATTTTTCATAATTCTCTGCCCGGACTCATCAGCACTCATTGCATTCAATTGTTGCTCATTAGCTCATTACCTCTGCCTATATAAGCCTGGTTTTCTCATTCACTCCTTGCAAAGTCTTGCCTGCCTGTGTTCCTGCCCTGATTTATGTTTGGATTGTTTGCCTGTGTTTTGACCTTTGCCTGTTTTTGGATTTTGATTGTGGATTACCCTTTCAATAAATACTGCGTTTGGATTCACAACCTTCGCGTCTCTGAGCAGTACATGACAATGACACAGCAAATTTGCCAATAAGAACATTAACCCAGGGCTTCAGAATGCACTGAAAACCCAATAAGTTGGGCTAACTCAAAATATTTGAGGTAATCAGTTACATCAAATTTTTTGAGTTATGATGTTCCCAATTTTAAGTAAGCAGAACTACCAAGTTTTGAGTTTGTAGTACTCATGCATGTTAATTGCTCTTAACTTGAAGTACTGAGTTAGCTAACTATTAGCTACATTTTTATCGCAATTAACATAAAAGATTTAGTTAATTAATTTGTTTTTTTTATTTTGAGTTCTTGCAAATCAAATGAGTTATTTACTTCACTGTAAACTCTAATAAGAAAATTCAGAAAATGCCAACTTGCTAATTTGCTAACATGTTAACAATAGCATGGTATAGCACCTACTGAATGAGTACAGCAACTTAAAACATGTAACTTACCTGCTTTCAAACCAAGCTACATGCACCACTTGTCACCATGATGGTAACTCTCCAAAAACCCACATTAACAGAAACTCTTCTAAATTAGCATAACAAAAAAAATAACACTTAATTTTAGCATTTACTCTCCCTTTCGAGTGCCATGGGCAAAGCATGCTGGAAAAATAGAAATTCCAGCCCAGTTTCAGTTAAACTTAAGTTAGTCTAAATTAAAAAGAAATAGGTTCATACAACTCAAAACAATATAACAGTTCAGTTTACTTGAAATATGTCAGTGCTGTGAACTCAAAAGAAAAAGAAAGTTCTAAATACTCGTAACAGTTAATTTAACTGAACTAATTTGTTCAATTTAAGTTTGCCCTACTCAAACCAATTAAGTATTTTGAGCATTAGGGTTTACAGTGTGTACAATGTGAAACAACACCGGGTAAATTATGAGCAGTGCGAAACGTGAGAATTCCCAAGATTCCATTTATCCAGGGTTTAGAATGACCCAGGGTTAACTATTTCAAGTGTGAAAAGCCCTAGTATGTACCGTATACAGCCAGCTGTTCACAAAAATAGTACCCTATGATAAATATTTCAAACAATATGTCTGTAATACCTGGAGAATGCTATCCATTAGCATGCTCCATCAAAATGACGTCATGAACACTGATTGACCCAAGGCACCATAAGAACCCAAACCCTTCAATAGCAGCTCATGAAATATTTGTTAACTTAAATAACATAACTTAATAATAATTTGTTGACTTAAATAACATTTTAAATCAATTTTTTTTATCAGGAAAAAATAAATAAATAAATAAAAAATAAAAAATCACCAAGTCAAGCAGCCCTACTTTTGAATGACCATCAGTGGGAAAAGATGTGTTTTGGTAGTACAATATAGTTCACCAGGACCAGCCAAACCCTGACCCTTTGGTTTCAAACACACACTGTACTTTTTGGTCATTTTCAGCTGTATTTGAATGCACTGCTAATCTGAAACAGGTCTAAAACCTGTTGCCGTCAAGCATTTGTTAGTAAACAGTAATTTAATCTATAAATAGGGTTATTTTGCATTTTTAACATTAGCCAGACTGATCAGTTAATGAATACATGATATAAAATGAAGTTAGGTTGCACTTTATTTTACAGTATGGGTAATAATATAAGGTAACTACATGGGTTAAGGTTAGGTTTAGGGGTAGTGCCTAGTTATTACCCAGTTAATTACTATAATAAGTACATAGGTATGGGAAACAGGACTGTAAAATAAAGTGCTACCGGAAAGTAATAATAAAAGAAAGAGGTGTTAATCACAGTTGATTCCAGTTCATTCATTACATTGTTGTTGTTGTATACTGTTGTTCTTAAATCACTTAAATCCCAAGACCGATCTTGTATACTGTTTTCAGCTGATGCATCAATAAAACTTAACTAAACATAATTTCTAGAGTGACTCCCATTCAATAATTACAATAACCGTTTCTTCTTCTTTTTGTTGTTGTTGTTGTTTTGTCACTTTTCATACGAAACAAACTCTCAGCTTCAAAATTCTGTCACTTTTATCATAAAATTTAATTTTACAAGACAGCACAGTCCAAGCGACATGTGAGCTGCACAAAATAAACATGAATGTATCAAATAAACATGACTAAAATATATCATTTCTCATATAATTGCTCAATTATATGAAAACCATGGAGAGACATCAATAAAATAGCTTGTGAACAACAGGTTTCAGTGTTTACCTCAGGAAACACATTTAGGGTATGTTTACACGACTAAAAACGGAAAAGCTTTTCCTTTGCGTTTTTCGCGTATACAGATGACAACGTTGTCAAAATGTCCCCCGTTCACACGGATCCACGAAACTGACTAAAAACAATGTATCATGCCAGTAGTTGGCGATGCCACTTTGTAAAGAAGCACTACATACCTAGACTGAACATGTAATACACAGACGTATGACATTCACACAATGTTTTTTTTACAAGGAGACGATAACAGTTTTCAAAAACTTGCACTTTGAAACCCATTTGTAAAAGTTGGAGTTTTCAGGCCCCCAAAACGTTGTGTAATCGAACGTCAAAACGCAAATTTTTCGTTTTAGTTGAAAACAGTGTTTGTAGCTTTTAGCTAGCTAGAAAATTATTTCTAGAGAAAAGCATATTGCTGAGTATGATGTCACCTTTATTGTATGTTTGAAAAAATCTTTCATGAAAACAAGTTTTTATGACAGTCATTGTAACAATTTACAACGTTTCATTAGTTATAAGTTTAGTTAACAAATTTAGTTAAACAAATAATGAACAATACTTCTATAGCATTTATTAATCTTAGATAATAAAATCAAAAGTTGTATTTGTTAACAATATTTATACCTTGGTCTGTTTAAATACTCGATTCTGATTGGCTGGAAGGTGTGCAGTAAAACCGTTTAATGCACAGGTACTTCCAGTCAGTTTGATTACAGATCGAAATTATTCCGCCACTATAAACATTGGTAACTATAGTAACACAGTTACACTTGCAAACAGAGTGAGAGACATATGAAGACGTTTATTTAGGTAGGCTAAATGGATGATTCTTGCATATCGTTTAATTTGTACGGTGAATATGGCAATTTTGAGAAATGGGCCCAGGCACAAGACGAAATAGAAGACTTGGAGAAGACGTTGAATGACAAAAAGCGGCACAAAGAATTAACACCGGCAGAGCTAGATAGGATAGAAGACGACAAAGATGAGGTCAATACGAAAAAGACAACTAAATGGGCAGTTAACACTTTCAGTGACTTTTTGCGCCAAAGACAGAACAATTGTGATGTCGAGACCTACTCTGCTTCTCTTAAATGAGACATTGCGGGAGTTTTATGCCTCTGTTCAGTCTACCGTTGGATGCGAATACAGTGTTGCAAGTTTGATGTGTCTCAGAGCAGGTATTAACCGTCACATTACAAAATACAACATCATAAGTGATAAAGACTTCAAGTCAAGCAATGCCGTCTTTAAATCAGTTTTAAAGCGCTACAGGAAAAATGGAAAAGACACCAGCGTTCATCATCCGCGTATTACTGAGTCTGACTTGGAGAAAATTAGAAATGCACCTGCACTCTCCCCTTTCACACCCACAGGACTTGTAAGAAAAGTTTGGTTTGACATACAGCTGTGTTTTGCACGGAGGGGAAGAGAAGGAACTTATCAAAAGAGTCTTTCGTTCTCCGGCAAGACGAGAATGGGAAAGAGTACCTGACCCTGGCGCATAACCCAGAGATAAAAAACCACAAGGATCCCACTGCATCGGATAGAGAAAATTTACGAGGATTTATGTTTGCAAGCCCCGGCGACCCACTTTGTCCCGTGGACAGCTTTAAAAAATATCTGTCAAAGTGTCCAGAAAATGCCGGAGCGTTCTATTTGCATCCGAGACGCATCCCTCTGTGCAAACTCGAGAGCACCGAAGTGTGGTTCACCAGGGAGCCGATGGGGCTCAACTACCTTGGCAATATGCTAAAACATATTTGTGAAGAGGTTGATAATAGATATTTCGTTTTTGCCCATGAATTCAAACTGTGTTTATATTATTTTCCAAATCTAAATTGTATACTTTAAATTCTTGTTGTTCAGGTGGAAGGTATCTCACAAATGTACACAAACCATAGTTTGCGGAGCACTGCCGTTGGACGACTCTCTGATGCAGGACTAAAGTCGCCAGATCATGACAGTGACAGGCCACCGATGCGAGGCGAGTTTGCGGTCATGTTGGGCCCCATCTTTGTCAGAGAGGAGGGCATGGAGTGACATACTGACATCTAGAACCTCAACAAGCAAAGCGAAACATAATTTCACCTCAAAGCCTAAACCTGAAATAACCCTACCCTTTTCCATGTCTAATTTCGCGATAAATGGAAATGTTGAGTTTAACATCAATTAGTATAATGATGAGTAAAACAATCCCCAAACGAAATTTCCAACTGTTTGATTTTTTTTTTTTCATTTAATTTAATGCATTTCAATAAATGTAATGTGTCTTTATATTTATAGTAAACTGTGGTTAGAGACACCGGTTTTATTTCACACTCTACATAATTCATTTAAATAAATTATATGATTAGTTCAAATAAAGATTGCCTTGTCACTGTCAGTGTTGCCTGTCATTCATAAATAATTTTAATAAATCCATTAAAGAATCATTAAGTTAGCCTATGTTAGCTATATGCTTAAGCAACGAGGGGACTTCAGACTGTAGACTTTAAAGAAGAGACGCACACAGTGCAGGTAACTCGCGCACGCATCTCTCTCTCTCTCTCTCTGATCTTTTCTCAGTTCTCTGTCTCTCTCTTTTAATAATGAATTTAAATAAATGTGATAATTCATTAAAATAAAAGCAATCCGATGGCTCTACTTTATTTAAAGCGGACGGAGTGCTAGAACTAACGAGCCGTAACTTAAGAAAATAACCGTCATTTTTACCCGTCTGTTAAAAATTACACTGTAAACATCAGTTACAGCTTTAACTTGTTTTTAACTTGGCAAATAACCAAGGTATAAGCGGGATAATTCATGGCTAGCCATGCATTAAAGGATTTTAATGCATGGCTAGCCGTGGATTATCCCTTACTTAATAAATACTGTAACACATGTATTGCTCATTGTTAGTTCAACAAATGAGACCTTATTGTAAAGTGTTAAGTTAAAAAATGCCTTATGTGCAATTTAAATGTTCTTTGTTTGTTTGTTTGTTTGTTTTTTAAACAAATTTTCTGTTTGAGTGTTGATTATTATATCTAAAAAGAAACAGCAATTGAATTTAATATTTTAGGCTCTATTATTTAATTTAACCTTCACTATTATAGTACCAAAAAAGGGGGTTCCCTGTATAGTTTACAGCATAAGTGGAGATGGATTTGTTTTCCTTAAGAACATGACATGTACATGAACGTGCACATTGTGCCACATTACAAAATCAGCATGAGGATAATTTGCCATTCTGAACATATTCCTGGTTTTACTTATTTTATAAAAGATTCAATCTATAATTTTCTTGTTATTTTTAAACATTTTGTTAAAGAAATGGTTGTAGTCAAATATGTTTTTTTTTTTTGGCTGTCGGCCATCATAACACATGAACATATGAATGTTTGACCATTCAAGCTCTTTGACTTGATTAATGGGTAACATGTTTGTGTATTGATGTGAATTGATCACACCAGATGCCTGTAATCTTTACAAAGTGGAACAGCACTAATATCTCTACACATAACAGATTCATAGAGCACATTTATTGTCCTAATGTGTTCTCGGTGAATGCAGATCACACTAACTTGATTAGTCCTACTTGAAAAGCTGTGCACCTGCGTGTGACACACACACACACACACACATGCTAATATACATGAATGAGTAAACGCTGAGGCAATCACAAAAATGAAGTGTGGCTTTTAGTCATCCCATTTGAAGCTCAAATGCAGCCATTATTGCATACCGGTGCAGTAATATCAAGATTCATTGCTTGTCTGCTTTTGACAGTGATGGTCTATCTCAGCTGTTGAGCATTGTGTTTTAATGTGACCTCATAACATTAAACCAGCCATTTGTGACCATTTGCTCTATGACACTTCTCAAGATATGAAATGCTACTACAAAACCGACCACATTATTTCCTCTGATTACTGTGATTTCAAACCATTTTTCCTGGATGTCAAATTTCAGGTATATTTGTAAAGTTAGTCCCGTTTTAGTGTGAGTGTTCATACTTTAGTATTTTTGCAAAGTCAGTTTTTGGCAAAGTTACTCTACTTATCATGTGCCTTTCAAGTGCATGAACACATTTGGCAGGAAATGTTAATGTTGATGGTACTGAAGTTTTAGTTTTATGTTGATACTGAACTAAAGTTACATGCATAATTTTATCACTATTATTTGATACAAACAGACACAATTATTAATGGACCTTTAACATGTTTGAAGTTTTTTGTTCCATTTTAATTGTTCTCTGTCACTGTTTTCCTGAGTTCTTGTTGCTAGTTTGTATCCATGGTTTCTGATTAAGTTACACACCTGTTTCTTGTTCTGTTATTTATCCCTGTGTGTATTTAAGCCCTCAGTTCTTTTTGTTCATTGTTCAGTGTCGTCTTTTATTTACATGTAGAAAACCTTGTTATCCGCTTTTAGTGTTAGTCTAGTTAAAGGAGACCTATTATACCCCAAGATGTAGTATAAGTCTCTGGTGTCCCCAAAATGTGTCTGTGAAGTTTCAGCTAAAAATACCCCACAGATCATTTATTATAGCTTGTCAAATTTTCCCCTATTTGGGTGTGAGCAAAAACACGCCATTTTTTTGTGTCCCTTTAAATGCAAATGAGCTTCTGCTCTCAGCCCGCTTTCCAAAAGAGGGCGGAGCTTTAACAGCTCGCGCTTCGGTTGCTCAACAACAACAAAACTGGAGAATCTCACGCAGCCAAAATGACGATCAGTAACAGTGTTCAGCCTTACATTGTTCAAACCGGAGTCGGACACTGATGGAGAGACTCAGGAAAAAGTTACAACTTTTAGAATTCAACTGGATATTTCTGAATGGTTAGTGGAAAAATTTATGTAGTTGCTGTGGAGTTGATTCAACTCATCGACTAGCATGTGCCGTCATGTTAATCTTTTGTGCAAAACCTGTGCAAAACCTGTACCACTATAGCGTACCTGTTTGCCAAACAGAGCCATACACACGAGGCTCGTCTGTGCAGCCAATTACAGAACAGTTAGCATGCTTTGCTTGAACTTTGGCCATGGCCTTAGAACTGGTACACCATTTCCGCTTCCGAAAACAAAATGACGGTGCCGTGCGTGGAAACGTGTACATTAAGGGGCGGTAATATTATAATAAGATCCCTACGTCACAAGGGGAGCAAAATCTGAGCAGCTCGTTTTTTTCACATGCTTGCAGAGAAAGGCTTGCCAAAACAAAGTTACTGGGTTGTCCTTTTTCACGTTTTCTGGGTTGGTAGATGGGACTCAATTATAGCACTTAAACATGGAAAAAGTCCGATTTTCATGATATGTCCCCTTCAGATAAAGACAGTTTCTTTTGTTTCCTGCGTTGTGGATGTTGGAAAGCCACAGTGTAGTGTGATAGAACACTGAACCCCAAGAAAGTTAAAAAAAAACAAACAAACAAACAAACAAACAAAAAAACTCAATGGACTTACCATTGCCATGTTTTGAGCAGCATGCAACCAGGAAGAGGACACCACTAGCCCCACTCCGGACCCAGAGCCAAGCCGAACAAAAAGCCTGAGCCCACTGCAGACTCCAAGCCTGATCCTGCCACGAAAACCATGCCAGATGATACGATTAACCGCTTTTCCACTGTCGGGCCAGTGCGAGCCAGGGCTTTCAGCGGGCCAGGCTAGGCTAATAGCCCTGGACTTGTAGCACCGAGCCCAAAAACACACTGCATTTCCACCGTCGGGCCAGAAGCTCCGCAGCGCTTCACCAAAACCCGCCCATAACACGCCTCTCTGGAACAACGTCACACAAACCCGTCATTTCACAAATGGAAGTTTTATCAGAAAAATAATCATAAAGAAATCACTGGAAACTAGCGAGATCGTAAAGTAAACATGATAAAAGCAGGCGTTTGTTGGCATTTTGTTGTTTACTTAAAGATTTAAAAACCCAAGCATCGATGTTTTACCAAACAAATTGATCGTAATGAATTAATTTGTGTCAAGATTAAACATTAGTCACAGAAATAAAGTGGTATTTACTGTTATTTCACAAAAGAAAGAGGACACACGCACTTATTCAGTCGCATCTGTTTCTGTTTATTTGTAGTCATGGGACAGTATGTTTACATCACATTACAAAGAATGATAATTTCTACAAGTCAGTCCGTTAAGAGATGAGATGTGCTGACAAATAAAATAAATACATGATTGTGATAGCCTACGTATATGATTTGTCTGATTTCTTCAAGCCGTCGTATTTACCATGTTTACTATGGTAATAGCGCGCATAGTCTTAGTGATCAGAATCCACATCGGATCACAAACAGAAGTTATTTCAAACACTTGCTGCTGTCTGAAAGTGAGTTGAGCTAAAATGTTTTTAAAAGTCTTTAATGCTGATGTTAGCTGTTCACCTACATGTAATCATCCATGGCGCCTCCGTCTCCATCACAGATTAACTCCGCCTTTGTTCGTAACCACTCCCTCAAGCCCGAGCTGGCCCGCTTTGGACCAAGGTATTCGGCGGGCCGAAAAACCCCTGGCCGTTGACCTCGAGGAAGCCCCGACGAGGCACGATCAAGCCCCGGAAGTGACAGTGGAAACGCGACTGGCCCTGGCACACACTAGCACGCCCGCTTTAGGCCCGACAGTGGAAACGCGGCTATTGAGGCCATTTTCATCCCGGAGCCTGAGCCCCACAGAGAGTCTAGGTGAGTGAACCGGCAACAACGTCCTTATTTATCCCTGTGTGCATTTAAGCCCTCAGTTGTTTCTGTTCATTGTTCAGTGTTGTCTTTTGTTTATATGTGGAAGCCTTGTTATTCGCCTGCAGTTCTCCGTAGTGTTTGTCTAGTTAAATAAGCATAAATTTAAATGAATAAACATAAATATATTTGGTGACTGCTAATTTGGTTACACTTTATTTTGTAGACTCTAGACATTTTGCAGACTCTAGACATTTTACTAGCTTAGTTACTTTGTAACTACATCTACTATCTCAACTAACTAACTCTCAGAGTATTAGTAGACTGTTAAGTTAGGGTTAGTAGAATAAGTTGACATGAAACTTAAAAAGTTACTTATAGTCAGCAGAATGTCTAAAGTGGACTAAAATAAAGTGTCAGCAGATATTGAGCAGACAGTCTACTAATACTCTAATGACTGCTAGTTTAAATGTAGTTGCAAAGTTACTTATAGTTAGTAGATTGTCTAAAGTGGACTATTGAAATAAATTGTTACTGCTAATTTTCTTAATTTCATTTTATCTTTGGTGTTTTAAAGGAAACTGCCATAATTAAATATTTGTTTGATTGTTTGTTTTGCTAGTATACGCAAAACTACACATTAATGTAAATATTACAAAACAAATGTATTATTATTATTATTATTATTATTTATTATTATATATTTTAATCTAATAACATGCATAACATAATTCATTCAAATTATTCAATAAAAGCAGGAATGTGTATTAAGAAAATAAAAGTGGTCATAAAATAATGATTAAATGTAATAATGGTAATAACTAGCCTAAATAAAAAAAATCCTGTATGTTTTGTCAAGGTGTACACGCCAAAAAATACTGATCTGTATTAGGTTGCAGAGAGTTTAACACATATATCCCCTTGAGGTTAAATAGTATATTAAAAAGCTTTTATGCATTTGTGACGCATGTTTGCATACATGTTCGCATGATTGTGTGTGTGTGTGTGTGTGTGTGTGTCTAAAAACTTGCTGCTTAATGGTGAATAATTAGAAATAACAACTCTAGATAATCTATGCAAAGAGAGAGAGAGAGAAAAAGCGGTTATTCCTTGACTATATTTTCCATGTGAAGAGGCACACCAGTGACCTGACTCACACTGAAATCTGCTGAATGTACATCATGCCGGAAATAAGCTTACAAAACCTGCACAATTTTATGGGCCAAACATGTCACACTTTCATATCAGGCTTGTGCTTGCAATTCAGTTCTCACTCTCTCAGTGGGCTGAAATGTAGATCAAAGTCCTACACCAATACAACTTTCTGGCAACAGAAGGAATATTTTTCTGAGGAAAAATTACATTTATTCTTTGTTCTGCTGAAACAAACAAAAACACAGGACTCAGGATTCTGGATGCGATTTATTATTGTGAGTGGCTGTATCAACAATGGTCTCTCAGCTTTGACTGCACAAGCTTCTACAATTTGCACATAGTCTAAACTTTTTTTAATTTATTTTTCTTTTCTGGTCTTTTATTTATTTTTTTGAAAGCTACTTGAAGCTTGAATAACTGTCAGAATATTCAGCATTCAAATAAATGTTTAATAAAGATTTAACATGTGCTTTGAGCTAAACCTGTAATACTTTCAGCCCATATTTTGGAATTCACTTTAAATTTTAGTTAGGTAACAGTTATTATTGCATAACCATACTTTTGCCTTGCAGGATTAGTCCAGTTTGCAGTTTGTTCTTGCTAAGAACTGCACACTTATACAGCAAGAGTAATCTAACAGACAAGTAAAGCAACCAACAGAGTTAATTTTGTTTTAATGTGCCATTTAGGGACAGGCTTCTCTGAAATTGTTGTGCTGTCAAAAATAAAATGAATTCAAATAATTTTACTCTCTGCAAATGGTCGTACAGAGGCACGGAGGAAACTGATTACATGTAGAAATGTTTGGGGCATTTTTCATTTGTTCAGACTGGGAAACTAGCTGCCCAGCTAAAGGCCCATTTGTCCAAGCTAAAAGTCCATGTTAATCCAGTTAAGGCCTGGAAAGTTGTCTCGGTTTGGCACAGACACAATGACAACAGATGTAAAATCAACAAAAGGTAAGTTTATTGTGGAAACGGCAGAAACAGACACAATAGCAGGTAAGTAGAGACTTTGACAGATGATTTCAGAATAATTTGATGGATAGTGATACAGCCTTATCTCGGTTGGACAAAGATGACAACAACACACAAGGGAAGCAGACGAGACAAGGATATAACTGACTTGTCAGGACGATGACTTGGAAGACCTTGAAGGTGACTTGGAAGACTTTGGTTAGGTAACGAAAGGAATCATTTGGTAAGGCAGGTAAGTGAGTCTGCATGCTCTGCGGGGCCAGACGCCAACTGCTGTGTGTGAACGTGTTTTATAGTGCTGCTGACGGGCTGTGATGAGTGACAGGTGCGTGTGATTAAAACTCAGGGGACTGTGATCGCTGGTAGAGTGAGGAAGAGCCTGGTGTGACTGTGGGATTGGTGAGTAGTTTAGGATGTATCTATGTATGTATGTGTTTTTTTCTGCAGGATTGGGTCAACTGAGCCATTGAATTGGTAAACCAGTTTGCAGATTGGTCTGAATGATTCATTAGTGGAGCTTAGTCTGAATAAATAAAATATACATAATTGAATACAATTCATATATAAAATAATATTTAATGGTAACATGTTACTATTGTCACAGTTATGTTCTGTTTGGGACTGTTTACACCTTGTCATGTATTTTTACTAGGGATGTAACGGTACACAAAAATGACGTACCTCAGTATTGAAGTCACGGTTCGGTACAGATTTGGTACAGCAGGAGAGAGAAAAAAAACAGTGGTTTACTGAACAAATTGCGTCTCTGTCGTTAAATAAATTCAATTATGATTAAAATTTTCTTAAGAATAAAAAAATCTCTCTGCTAATGCTATAAACTATATATAAGGAGCCCTTTCTTGGACATTACTATAATATTAAAGGTTACAATTAACAATAGAGCCCAAATTCTTAAATTAAGTTGCGATTTCTTTTTAGATATAATAATCAACACTCACATAAAAATTGTATGCAAACATGTCAATTGCATATAGGGCAGTTTTTGTTTCTACTCCAATTCAATGTTAAAATCTATTCATTTACACAGTGGCCATCATAACTTGTTTTCATGACAGATTTATTTAGACATACAAGGTTAAGTAAGACAGGTTAAGTAAAATATAATGAATATATAGGCTAATATAGTGAGAAAGAGTTAATTTCTCTAGCGAACGAACAAGCTGTGGAGGACACTGAATGGCATTTCTGAGGTAAATGCTATTCGTGCTATTGTTTATAAGCTGTTTCATTGATATCTTTCCGCGGTTGAAACACTGATTGAGCGATTACACGAGATATGTTTCAGTAAGTTCTACTATATCTTTCAACATACCTTCAGATGTTTATTCCGTAACTAGTATTAACAAGGAAGAGAAAAGAGCGTCAAAACGGAATTTGTTGTTTGAAGTTTGTCATAAAATGGACAGAATTTGAGGGATGAGACTTTGTTTCTTATCTAAAGTAACAAAACACAGAGCTTACTGTGATTATTGGTGGTTAATGGTGGTTAAAAGTGGTTAATGGGCTATACAACTCTATTCGTCGGTACACGTGTACCGAACCGAAAGACGCATACCGAAAATTTTCGGTATGAATACGTGTACCGTTACACCCCTAGTTTTTACTGATCAGATAGCTGCACCATCTCCGGGGATTCCCTACTGTGACGTCGAGCCGCAGGTCATGCAACCACCAGCAGTGCCTGTGCGAGAGAATCCTGTGGCTCTGCCTCCGGCTTCTGATCTCTTTGCTCCATCTCGGCCCGTCGACTTGTCGGCTCCTCCCACCTTCGGCTCCACTGGAGACCCTCGGCCTTGCAGCTCCACTGGAGACCCTCGGCCTTGCGGCTCCACCGGGTTCCCTCGTCCCACCAGCTCCCTCTTGGTCAGTCGTCACTCTACTTCCGCCACTAACTTGCGGGTCGTCCGCTGCACTCCGTCCCTCCACCCCTACGGCTGCAGCGGGTTCCTCCTTCCCTTTGAACCAGCTCCGCCTCAGCCCTCGGGTACTCGGGCTCCGCCTCAGACGCTAGTCTGCCTAGGTCTCCAGGGTCAGCGAAGATGCTCATTTCCATCGGCTCTCCATCTGCGCCTATGGATCCATCGGCCTCGTCCTCATCCCTCCCTCGACTCCGCCTTGGCTATCAGCTGTCAGAATGTCTAAAGGGGATCATCAAAATAAAGTGTAACCAAAATTTGTTCTTGGCTTTTGTCAAACACAAATATCTGACAATATCTGAATACTCTGAGTACACAAACCTTGAGAAATCACAAGCTTCTGTTCAAATGTAATCAAGAGTGGAGTTCAGTGTTATTGTATGCAAATAAACCCAATCTTAAAAGAAATGCAAAAAGGATAAATATATTAAAGACTGAAGGCCTCTTCTTTTAACTAGGATTAGAATACAGTGTGTTCTCAGCATGATCAAATACATATTAAATTGAAAC
This sequence comes from Mylopharyngodon piceus, assembly GCA_039654765.1. Lineage (NCBI taxonomy): Eukaryota > Metazoa > Chordata > Actinopteri > Cypriniformes > Xenocyprididae > Mylopharyngodon > Mylopharyngodon piceus. The sequence goes on along the minus strand of CM077439.1, from coordinate 26,552,832 downwards.
TCTTGTTAATAGAATTGCATATCTCAAGAGGTCTCAGTCTGAGGTAACGCTGCTGATTTGTTCACTTGGCAAAGAAAACATTAAGAGAAAATTGGCTCTGCTATTCTGATGAAGCTGTAACATACACATATGGTGTGGAATCTGTGGATAATAAAATATTTCTACCATAAAGACTCAGAGGGCAGGTGAAAGTTTACATGTTATTTATTCCATAAAGTATAAACAGATGGTAGTGAGGTACAAAGTTTTATGTTTAGTTGTACAGAAAAGTTCTTTAGCGTAGGCCCCGTCCTTAGTCTGAATCCTGGGGATGCAGATTTGGCTGATCCTGCCTGAAGATGAAGGCAGGGGCGGAGCCTACCCCTGATGGATGGACAGGGCCAACCTGGTGGTGGTGGGGAGGATGGAGGGGAACGTCAGCGTCATCAACTGCGAATGTGAAACAGAGAATTCAGTGCTCATTTATACAAGGTGTCAAGCAATGATTGGCCAAACTTATTATTACGAATGATGACGTGACATTAAGTCTTCCTGGTAGAACTTGCGCTGGGGCTTTCATTTCTTTATGAATGTTACATATCAGTTCAGAATACATCATACCAGTTTCCTTTGAGCTATGATGGGGGTGGATGCTTGTTTGTTTTCTTGGGGGCACATAACAGTCACAGCCTAATAGTGAATGTGGGTGATAAGTGGGCCACTTGACCACAGGTGAGGCTGGACTGATGTTGGTTTCCAGAAAGCACCGATATGTATTCATTGAAAATGTCATCAGCCAGAGAATGTATGGCCCTCCAGAACCCCACCAGGAATATCTGCTCTCAAAACCACACTCAGCAAAAGTGTGTAATTACTGTTTGCTGAAGGAAAGGAATGACATATTATTTGTGCTATTACTGTTCGGTCAGATGGTAACTGTTGCACAGCCTTGCTAGGTTTATTTATAGAGGACCTATTATGCTTTTTACATTTTCAACTTTCTTTAGTGTGTAATGTTGCTGTTTGAGCATGAAAAAGGTCTGCAAAGTTACAAAGCACAAAAACACTCCAAAGGGACTTATTCTCTATATGAGTAAGCACTGTTTCTGAACTCCCTGAAATACCTCAGTTGTAGTCTTGAGTTTTATTCCGGGCACAAACGTGTCACAATATTCCTCATTGAAATAATTACAAGGCATACACAGAAAAAAGGGCCTGGTTGAGTTAGTTAGCAGTTGACATTTCCAAAACACGCTCAAAGTGGTTGACCAATCACAACACACTTGTCCAGCCGACCAATCAGAGCGACGTCGACTATGGGGAAACGCATCAGCGTGACGGCATCTGAAGCAAGTGTGCAGCTATTCCAATCCTTATTGGCCATGGCGTACGTGAAAGCTCTAAAGGATACCTGGAAAAAAGCAGCATTAGCTTCTGTCTTCAGCAAGCGCTCTTTTCCGTCCATCCTATTTATTGTTCCTTTGTCCCGTAGGCCAAATAAAAATAGTGATATGGCAAATAAGCAGTTTAGATCATGTGTGACTTCCTGCCCCCATTACATTATGGGTGGGGACACATACAATCTTTGTGTAAGCTGCATGGGAGTGGAGCATGCACAGTCAGCACTTGAGGGGGCTGACTGCGCTCACTGTGAGTGCCTGCCACTAAGGACGCTCTGCTCCTGCCTGGCCCTCTTTGATAAGAACGGGCAAGTGGTTTGGGTCATGTGGGTACAGCCCTTTCTTAGCTCTTACCTGCAGGCTCCAGTGCTTTCACCCAGGATCCGGAAGCCTGCTCTACAGCTTCTTCTACCCTAAATGAGATCCCGATATTAGCGTTATCCAGCTCCGAGGAGGTGGATATTGTAAGCATCGAGGCAGGGGAGTTAGAGGATTCGACACCTCTATCCCCTGCTTACGACGAGCTGGTGGAGGTTGTTACTTTTGCTGTGGCTAAGTTAAATATCGACTGGCCGGTCGTAAGAGCAAGATGGACGTCGGGGCCTACCTTTCTTTCCAGACCTCCACACAGAGGTGTTGAGATCTTGGAATAAGCTGTTCTTCTCCTGTATTTCCAACTCCAAAATCTCCAATATGCTTCGATCATGGGGATAAAGGAGTATGGATATGGGATGATGCCCAGGGTTAAAGAGACACTGGTGTGCTATCTCTCCCCTGAGTCTGCATCGTCCCTCAAGGCTCCGACTCTGTCCACCAAACCATGTAGAGCTATTTTTTTTCTTTGGTGGGGAAGGTTTGCATGACAGCAAGTCAGGCTGGTCCATGCCTGCACACAATGGCTATTCTTGCAGCCATATCAGGCTGACCTGCTTAGGGACCTGGACGAAGGCCAGGGGGTCAGCCACGATGCGATTAAAGAGCTGCGTCAGGCCACAGACATGTCTTTCTGGCCCTCTGAGGAGATGGACTCCATGACAGCTCTGGTGGCTACAGAGAGACACCTCTGGTTAAATCTTTATGAAATAAAGGAGAAAGATAAATCATTCCTTCTGGATGCCCGTTGTCTCCTCCTGCCCTCTTCGGTGATGAATTCAGTTCGGTTGTCGAGAGGTTTCATGAAAACGGTTTCACGACAGTCAGTGGCATTCCAGAAATATATCCCTCGCCAGCCCCAGGGGCTGCTGCCAGGGAACGACCCCAGCTATCAGTCTCCAGCTCCTTGCATAGACAACAGGAAGAAGAAGAGTGTTGTTTTTTGAGTGCCCCCTCAACAAGCTTGGGGGTCGAGACAGCACTCTCTCCCGAAGACCCCTCAGGAGAAGGTGGATCTGAGGACTGTCATTATTTTGAGGACGGATTCAGGAAAGAGGTCCTGACACCAGGCTTAGGCCTCTTGGTGTTAGCATGTTGCTAAATTAATGGTGTGTTTCTCTAAAGAGCATAACAATACACAGCCTACATAAATATTGGCAAAAATACTAAACTTACTGACCTACATTTTATAAATATTTTTTTTAGTATTGAATGAAATAAAAAGATACATGCAATACTGCCATAAAACTTGGCTAAAATGAAGTATCTCAGAAGGCAGCATAATTAAGTTGACTTTCTTATGCTGTCTAAGCAGACAGCTCACTAGGTTTTGGAGCAGAGCCATAGTTTGTGTGCTGTTTCATTGTAGTCGATATGATGTGTTAATCTGGTCTTTAAGAAGACAAAACTGAACATAAAATATTGATCAGAATATTAATACTGCATGTGTTTTGAAACATGAACACAGTACAAAATTAATACATTATGACATGATACAACAAAAATGTCCTGACAGTCACTGTACAATTAATGTACACTTTACTTTATTTATTTATTTGTTAGTTACAGGAATAGTTCACCCAATCATTTTTGTTGTTTATTTTTTATCATCATTAGAATTATTTACAGTGCATATGTGGATATTGGAAATAACCACCCAAAAGCCCTTAGCAACCACCTAGCAATGTCCTAGTAACTACTCAGAACACCCTAGCCACCACCCAGAATGCCCTGGCAATGCCCTAGCAACCACCCAGAACACTCTAGCAACCACCTAGCAACACCCTAGTAACAACTCAGAACACCCTAGCCACCACCCAGAATACCATAGCAACCACCTAGCAACACCTTAGCCACCAGCCAGAATACCTTGGCAACTGCCTAACAGCACCATAGCAACCACCCATAACACCCTAGCAACTGTACAACAACATGAATAGGCCATATCTCGGTGCCAGAACATCATGGAGACATGTGGTTGTGCTCTTTTCATTCGGGTGCAAAACCAGTCTGTAAGTATCACTCTGGAAACTCTGTGTCTACACCCTAGCATCCATTTACAGCACCCTAGCAATCATATAGCAACACGAACAAGCCATATCTCCGCACCAGAACATCATACAGACTTGGAGATTGGTTATCTTGCAGTCATGCAGAACCCCTAGCTTTTGGCACGGGAAGCACCACTCACAATTTTTTTTTTTTTTTTTTTTTCAGAAAATATACGTCTAGTTTTTTTTTTTGTTTTTTTATTTTATTTTATTTTATTTTATTTTATTTTATTTTATTTTATTTTATTTTATTTTATTTTTTTTTGCACACTCTTGGAAAAACAGGTTCACTTGGGTTCTTTATAGAACTCTAGGGTTCTTGAGTTATTTTTAAAGAACCCTTTTAAAAAAGATTTAAAAAGGTTCCACTTTATATTAGGTGGCCTTAACTACTATGTACTTACATAAAAAAAAAAAAAAAAAAAAAAAAAAATAAGTACAATGTACTTAAGGTTAGGGACAGGTTTGGAGGTATGGATAGGTTTAAGGGTGGGTTAAGGTGTAAGGGATGGATCAACAGTGTAATTATAAATGTAATTACAGAGATTAATTACAGATGTAATTACATGTAGGTAATTTTTTTTTTTTTAAAATATAAGTACAATGTAAAAACATGTATGTACACAAAAGTGTATTGTAAGTACATAGTAGTTAAGGCCATATAATATTAAGTGGAACCAAAGATTCTATATAAGCAGACATTTCTTAAATGCTTTTTTCTTAAATTTCTTTTAGCTGTTTAATTTATAAATTTTAATTGAAATTAAAAAATTAATTAAAACTAAATGCATAAAATGATCCCATTATGGGATACATAAAAGTTTCTATATATGAAGCGCCTGAAAGAACTATAAAGAAGGGTCTATAAAGAACTATAAAGCTGATCAGCTGTCTGTTTCTGTCAAAACATAGCATTTGCAATGCAGTTTTGTCTCAGTATTTTGTTGTTTTGTATTTGATAGTACTATTTCATATTGGACAGGATGTGATCAGCTTTAGGATATCATACATTTTAAGTCCTAAGTCTTTCATGAGCATTTTCTTGAAGTGTACTGCATTGGCAGCAGCTGCTGTGCAGGCCACTTCTCCACTTTACTGCAGCGCTTCTCAGACCTGCCCTGCAGCTGACTCATGAAAAATGGAGCACTTCACACATATTTTCATCTAATCTGTCCCTCTTGAGTCTTAAAAAGATTTTTTTTTTTTTTCCTCATAAATAGATGTTCAAAAAAGAAATGGAGTAAGGCAAAATATATTGGATCCATACGAATAAGATTTTATTTTCATGATTTGAATCTGTGCATAGCCAACATCAAATTTGTAATGTGTAGTTTTACCTGTTGATAATCAATAACTTTTGCCATTTAATTAGACGTGACCAAAGTAAAAAAAAAAAAAAAAAAAACAACAACAACAACAAAAAACCCTATTAGTTTGTTAGATAAGTGTATAAAGCACAGTGATTAAATTTTCATTTAGCATGCAATACAACTGTTATCTTTTTTTCTTTTTTCTTTTTAACAAAGCAAAACTGAGCTGACATTTAGTGACTCAGACATTCATGCATTTTTAGTGTATGGAAAAGAGCACTGAAGAAAGCTATGGGCTGAAACATTTGCTCTCTCATTTTTAATACACTTTGCACTAAGTAAAATTAAAGACTCAGTTTTAATAGACTTTTTTTTTTTTTTTTTGGTGTCAGATTGCATTTTTTTTTTTTTTTTTTAGTGTGCTATTTGGTTAAAGAGCAGTTCTGACATTTTAATTGGAACTCTATTGTAATATATATAGTTGCATTCATATCTATTCAATTAATTCTTTCCTCTCCATTTTTGATAATTAATAAATATAATCATATACACTCAATATGTTGTTATTATTGCACTCTTTATAATATACTACAATACACTGAGGTGCAAACAGTATCTGCCGTTATTTGTACCAAGTATAAATATAGCAACTAACTACTATTTACACTTAGTGCAAAGAAATACTGCTATTTTCACTTAGTATAAAAAATACTTTTTGTTGCTATTTACTCTTAGTGTAAATAGCATCTAAAGTCTCTGACATTCTTTTCTTAATCAACACACACACACACACACACACACACACACACAAAGCTAAGAACAAAAAGATGAGAAAATCGCATCCAGATCGGATTCAGAATGATGATCAAAACATAGATCAAATGGACTGAGTCCATCAACACCCACAAAGCTTGCACTGTCCTATACCTCTTTGTGGCACCAACATTTTTTCTTGGTAACATTAGGCAGTTTTGATTTATATGCTGTTGAATGTTTGGTGATCAATGTTTGGTGATAGAACATACTTTCTTTGTGGTTGTGAAGTAATTATTTACTCTACTTAAGAGAGTATGCAATCTTGGATGCAGCCCATCTCTCTGCTCCTTCTGGTTTACACAGATCTTCTTCTTCACTAGTTTTTGGATCTGGAGATGCTGTACCATTTCAGAAGATCTGTAATAGCGCCCCCTACCATTTAACAGTGAAAACATGGATTGCCGGAAGAACTCGGCAATGGTGGGGAAGCGTTGTGTCATAAATGACGGAAAATCAAATGACACAACTTAAAATGGTACGTGTCACCTCATCTTGAAGGCACATGACTTTTTCCCATGACTGTAACTTTAGAGTATTTCATCTGCATGTCATACAGTCTGTGTTCCCTGAAACGGATTGGTGCACTGGTGTGCACAGACCCACACCATGACGACTGCAGATTTATTTATTTTCGTCATATGACTCCCTGCAGCTTCCATTATGTGCTAAACTGCAACACTTGACTGCTTGTGGCTCAGCATAAGGAAGATCTCTCTCTCACACACACACAGTCTCTCTCTTCTTCTTCAGCCGGGACAGAAAGCTCTCCTGCAGAGGCGCAGGATTACACCCACATGTGCTTCTTTCCTGTCATGGTTGTAAACATATTGGACCACCACCATGCACACACCGGTGAAAATCCATGTCTCCTACTGCTTTTAGCTGACTGACAGCGGCCCAATTAGAGAAGCCCGCTGTCTCCCCCATAAAGTGCACAGACATGCCAGAGTCAGAGTCTTCCCCACCTCTGCAGGATACTGCATGCAGATATCTCTCCGTACCGTCTAAATATAGTCCAAACTGAAGAATAAGAGCACCGTATCTGACATGAGAGAGGTGCTGAGGTGGAAACAGGGGTGTGCTGAAAGCATTAGTTAGTTTTCATGGCTGAGTGATCTTGACTAGTTGCAAAATATCACTTCATATTAAATAAGCCTCAAAATATCTAGATCCTGTCAGATGGTAACACCATTGCCCACAGCTAAATTCTGCCTTAAAACACCCGTTAAAGAAATATTCCAGGTTCAATGCAATCAATGACACTGCTGAACCACTAAAACAAATTTCAAATTGTCTCTCCTTTTCTTTTAAAAAAGTGAAAGGGGCAAATCGCCATTTAAACTTTAAAATACTCACTGTTTTAAAGGGTTAGTTCACCCAAAAACGAAATTTTTGTCATTAATTACTCACCCTCATGCAATGTTCCCTCTAATTTTTTTTTTCTTGCTGAGCAAAACTTTTCTCTATTGAGCGGACAGTTTTGGCCACCTGAGCAAAAACATTTATTATACCAAAACTGTACAGTGTACGTAAACATGTGAAACACTTTAATGTGCCATTTCGATTTTATTTGATCCTTGATGTAACTTACTGATATATTAGGCTAAATTATTTTTGAAAACAAGCAGTTCAGTAACTAAATTAAGCACATTTTAGGTTACTTAAGTTTTTTTTTTTTTTTAACAGTGCTGTGTTAACTGTACCAGTCTTTACCAAGAAATTCTGTTTTAAAAATCTCACGCAGGACAGTTCAATTCTTTATAATAATAATATGAGCAATTACACAGATTGTTTGGGACAACCGCAATGTGTTTTTTTTACAGTCAATTATTAGCAACAGACAGCATTAAATCATCAAAATTAAATGTTTGTTGAATTTCCAATATTTTCTATATTAGGGGGTTCAAACTTTTTAATGGCAAGGCTTTATTAGGCTTACAATATAATATATTAAAATAAATAAATAAATAAAAATATTTGAAGTATTAAACTGATATATTATATCGGTTCTAACTCTATTTAAACTGATATATTATATCAGTTTAAATGCTTCAATTTCTATTATATTATTATAATATGAAAACAAACTGAAGCATTTAAACAGATAGCTAAAAAAATAAAAAAATCAAGGAAAGTGAACATGTGAACATTTAGTTATCTAAACGTCCCTGAAACCCACACCACACACAAAAATCTATTTAAACAGAGGTATGTAACTGAGGTATTTTGAGTTTGCACGCAACACCTGTGATGGGTGTGTATTCGTAATATCTCAAGAGTTTTGTTAGCATTCTGTGCCCAACTATTTCCACCGCTTAATCCACTCGTCTTTAAAACATGATGACGTTTTATTTCACATGCCTTTGCGTTTCGCGTTGCCTCGCGTATTGAGCTATTTAGTCCACAAACATGACAGTATTCTTACCGCAACTGACTTGGCTCAGGCCCGCTCATACGCGTTCACATCATTCTCTTTCTATGAAACCTGTAAACAGCATTTACCGGTTCTAACTCTATAGCGACAATAACTCTATAGCGGTTGACCAGAGCACTGCAATTATTTCTCATTTAACTATAATTAAATGGATTTCCCCACACATTTCGCGTCTGCGTCTGTCCTCTGCGCGGCATTTATTCTTTCTGCGCGGCCGCGCACGCGCGCAGCTTAGAGGGAACATTGCCCTCATGTCACCCGTAAGACCTTCGTTCATCATCGGAACACAAATTAAGATATTTTTTTTGATGAAATCCGAGGGTTTCTGAACCACACATAGACAGCAAAGGTATAACCACTTTCAAGGCCCAGAAAGGTAGTAAAGACATTGTTAAAATAGTCCATGTGACAGTGGTTCAACCTTAATGTTATGAAGTGACGAGAATACTTGGTAACACTTTAGTATAGGGGACATGTATTCACTATTAACTACGACTTTTCCCTCAATAAACTCCTAATTTACTGCTTATTAATATTTAGTAAGGTAGTTGGTAAGTTTAGGTATTGGGTAGGATTAAGAATGTAGAATAAGGTCATGCAGAATAAGGCATTAATATGTTCTTAATAATTACTAATAAACAGCCAATATTCTAGTAATATGCATGCTAATAAGCAACTAGTTAAAAGACCCTAAAATAAAGTGTTACCGAATACTTTTTGTGCGCAAAAAGTATATTTAACAATTTTTTCCTCTTCCCTGTCATTCTCCTATGCTGTTCACATTGTAAACACAGCGCAGCGTTTCTGGATTCTACATCAGAACGCCAGCTCAGTATTGGCCGATGGAGCGTTATTATTATTATTTTTTTTACTTTTTTTTTTTTTTTTTTTTTTTGCGCAAAAAAAATATACTTGTCGCTTCATAACATTAAGGTTGAACCACTGTAGTCACATGGGCTATTTTACTGATGTCTTTACTACCTTTCTGGGGCTTGAAAGTGGTTATGACGTTGCTGTCTATAGGGAGGTCAAAATGCTCTCGAATTTCATCAAAAATATCTTAATTTGTGCTCCGAAGATGAACGAAGGTCTTACGGGTTTGGAACGACATGAGGGTGAGTAAATAATGACAGAATAACTAACCCTTTAATAGAATAACTGCAAAGACATAAACAACATGCACCATTTCACCACTTACTAACTGTTTCTGTGTAAAGACATATCCAATTTTACAACTTTATTGCCATAACAGCTTAACAGGTGATGCCCCTTTCACCCGTTGCACTTCCCCAACTCAAACATCACAAACATACCGGTGCTTGTGATGGCATGTTTCAACAGGTAAAAGTAGGCTACTCTCAATAAAAGGTCCAACATATTAGCTGTAGCAATACTTTTAGCTGTGTTCCGACGGTATGTGTCATGAGTAAGCAATTGGCAAACATTCTGTCTAGATCGAACGTAAGTGTCTCGCTTATAATAAACCCATCCAACATATCTGCACCAGGCCCATTTTTGACATGAAGTGCCACAACTTTTTGAGGCTGTCTACACTGGACATGTCAAAGTAAATATTATAAACTGGTACATTTGTCTTTCTGAACGGGGGCATGATGATGCTATATGGTATTGAAGCATCCATTGTAGTGTGTAGCACTGCAGTGACCCATTCACTTTGACATGTTCATGAGCTGTTTAATCTTTGAAGGTCTAAATGCTGTGAATTTTGGCTTGATTTTTTTGGCTTGATTTTCTGTAACCGGTTCCCAAACTGGCTAAACACCCTCTGGCTCAGCCTGCTACAGTAGCAAATTCTCACTATTGGTTGAGCTAAAAAGTGATTGACGGATCTGTGCGGACCGCTGTTTTGATGGTCCCTGGGAGGCTCAATGTTTACACTTTTGGGGGAGATTAACCCATAAATAGCATACTAATAGTAGTCAATGGACAATAAACTGGGTTAAGAGAATGCATTTTAATATAAAAAAAAAATATCTTACATAGCCTACTTCACCGTTAACTTGTATTGAGCATGGAATATTCCTTTAAGTGTGGTAAATTCACTGTAACACATGACCTCTTGTGGCGTATTTCTTTAACTTGCACCTGCTGTGCTTTGTAAGCCTGTCATTTTTACATTCAGTACAACATGTAAACACATAAAAACTCTTTTTCCCTTAAAAAGAATGATAAGTTGTCACTGACAGCAGTTGGCAAACATTTGAGAATTGTGAACGCTGAGCCATGCCTACTTAAACAATTATTTGCCAGCTGTACCATCCCTCGCATCAGGGAATACGACCTCTCAATCAATCACAATTTGGATAGGTGCTATATGGTCCGTTTTACTGGCATCCACTTGCTGGTGGGGTTTGTACATTATTTTGGAGTCAGGTACCCTATGACAGTTTCATGTCTACAGCAGGGGAGATTTAGAGCCTGTGCGGTCACGTTGAATTAGAATCGATGACAGATGACACAAAGACAGATGTTAGTGCATCAGACATACATCTTGGCACTGACTTGCAGTTGAGTTGTTCATAAATCTAACTTAGGTTGCCGATGACCACACATGAAACTCTCTAATGGTCGTGTGTTAGTCCTGTATTCACAAGCATAAAGACCTCTAAACAAAAACTATGAGGAATATTCTTTATGTAGATGTGGTCACCATAACGAAATTAAATGGAAACATTGGACTAAGATTGTGTAAAAGCCTTAAATTTTAGATCATGTTCCCATAGTGCCTCTGTTGTAAATTAGTGAGCGTGCTGGCTAATGTTTACATAGCTAACCAAAAATATTTTCTAACAACACTTTGCTAACGTTCACATTAAAGGGCTAGTTCACCCCAAAATGAAAATTCTGTCATTAATTATTCACACTCATGTCGTTCCAAACACGTAAGACTTTTGTTCATCTTCAGAACACAAATGAAGATCTTTTTGATGACAGAATGCTGTCAGATTTCCTTCCATTGACTGCCTTTGTAACTACCATTTTGATGCTTCAAAAACTTCATAAAGAGATCGGAAAACTAATCCACATGAATTGAGTGGTTTAGTCTAAATTTTCTGAAGAGAATCAATCGCTTGTTGTGATGAACAGATTTAATTTAGGCTTTTACTCGCATGTAAACATTGATCAGCGAACATAAGCAGAAGCTCAACCAAACCTGCTTCACGTGCAAGAACAAACCTCTTCCGGAAGCTCAAACGTGCTGCGTAACCAATGTGTTACACAACACGTTTGAGCTTCCGAAAGAGGTTTGTTCTCCTGTGTGAAGCAGGTTTGGTTGAGCTTCTGCTTACAGTGTGTTCGCTGAACAATGTTTACATGCGAGTAAAAGCCTAAATTAAATCTGTTCATCATATAAAGCGATCGATTTTAATATTATGGGAATGTTACTTTTGAATGTTTTCTGAATGTTCTAAAAACACGTAGTAACAAAAAAAAAGAAAAAAGAAAAAAAAAAAGAAAAAAAGACGAACATCCAATTAAAATGCTTCAGAAAAATTATGTTCCATGAACAATGTATAGATAATATGTGGTCCCACTTAATATTAGGTGTCTTTAACCACTATGTACTAACATTTAAATAAATTATTTTATACAATGCACTTATACACTAAATTGCCAAAAGTTTTGGGATGCCTGCCTTTACGTGCATATGAACTTTAATGACATCCCATTCTTAATCCGTAGGGTTTAATATGGAGTTGGCCCACCCTTTGCAGCTATAGCAGGCTCAAATCTTCTGGGAAGGCTTTCCACAAGGTTTATGAGTGTGTTTATGGGAATTTTTGACCATTCTTCTAGAAGCGCATTTGTGAGGTCAGGCAGTGTTGTTGGTGAGAAGGCCTGGCTCACAGTCTTCGCTCTAATTCATCCCAAAGGTGTTCTATCGGGTTGAGGTCAGGACTCTGTGCAGGCCAGTCAAGTTCCTCCACACCAAACTCGCTCATCAATGTCTTAATGGACCTTGCTTTGTGCACTGGTGCACAGTCATGTTGGAACAGGAAGGGGCCATCCCCAAACTGTTCCCACAAAGTTGGGAGCATGAAATTGTCCAAAATGTCTTGGTATGCTGAAGCATTAAGAGTTCCTTTCACTAGAACTAAGGGGCCAAGCCCAACCCCTGAAAAACAACCCCACACCATAATCCCTCCTCCACCAAACTTTACACTTGGCACAATGCAGTCGGGCAAGTACTGTTCTCCTGGCAACGGCCAAACCCAAACTCGTCCATCGGATTGCCAGACAGAGAAGCTGAGACCTGAGCCAGACCTGATTCGTCACTCCAGAGAACACGTCTCCACTGCTCTAGAGTCCAGTGGCAGCATGCTTTACACCACTGCATCCGACGCTTTGCATTGCACTTGGTGATGTAAGGCTTGGATGCAGCTGCTTGGCCATGGAAACCCATTCCATGAAGCTCTCTACGCACTGTTCTTGAGCTAATCTGAAGGAGGCACAAAGTTTGGAGGTCTGTAGCTATTGACTCTGCAGAAAGTTGGTGACTTCTGCGCACTGTGCGCCTCAGCATGCGCTGACCCCGCTCTGTGATTTTACGTGGCGTACCACTTTGTGGCTGAGTTGCTGTTGTTCCCAAGTGCTTCCACTTTTTTCTACTTTTTACATTGTATAATTACCTGCATGCAATTACATCTGTAATTACACTGTTGACTCTTCCCTTCCCTTTTAACCCACCCTTAACACCACAATAAATAACTACAAGTGATGACTAAATCAACAATGGTAGAAAATAAAATCAGCAAATAATATGACAATAATTCTTAAAGTCAGCATAAAACAGAAGTTGTGGTATTCTTTTCTTCCCTATTGTGATGTATATCTGAGTGAAACGCTTCTGGAACAAGACCAAATGTAGGGACTTGATTTTGTCCATGGGGAATTGATTGGATGGTTGTGATTTGCTATTGATGGATCTCATATGAGTGATAGGTTGCCCCGCCCTCATGCCAGTAAACATCTTCAGGGAAGAGATGTTTCTGCAAGAGGGGAAGTTATTTTAATTACGAGGAATTGAGAAAAAAAAAAAAAAAAAAAAAAAAAAAAAAATGGTGTGCACGGATAAATCATTTATAATAAACACTGCAATATTCCATTAAAAAAATTCATTTTATGGTGACTTTAAACAATGACTGCATTTTTTTTTTTTTTTTCTTTTTCTTCTGTAAACTTTGAAACAATATGTATTGTGAAAGTGCACTACAAATATACTTAAACTGAATTGAAATAGATTGTTCATATTCCAGTGCTGGGAGATCACAAACCCTACATCAGAAACAATATTGAATTTTAACTTGTTTGTTCAGACTGCAACTGTCTTTGGCTAGTTGGGGTAATGTTGTTGTTATATAGATTCAAAGTAATCACAAATATTAGTATATGTGACTTTCATAAGCTGGATAAAATGTCATTTCTTTCTTTTACAGTGTAATCATGCTGCAGCAGCATTTGTGTCAGAAGCGCATCTATGATGCCTTTAAATACCGTTTCCATAGGCAGCTCTCTAGATTATAGAACTGAGCCATTATCTCACAATAACATACAGTGTGTGTGTGTGTGTGTGTGTGTGTGTGTGTGTGTGTGATAACACAGAATGTGATGTCTGTCAGAGAGGTGTGGGGTCCAGCGGCGAATGGGCCATTGGGTGAGAGTACTTCAGCTGTGGCTATGATTGAGAGTGGCCATCGGGGACTGTCACCTTGTTGATCAAATCATACAGAATGAAGAAAGCCTGACGGACCTGTCAGGTCTCAGCTCTAACTGGGAACTGAGGGATTATGGGAGGTGTAATGTTACCTTGATGTATTTTTCAATCTCCTTATAGTGCTGCTGCTGTACTTTCCTGAGTGCGCAGGGCTCAGCAAATCAAAGGAAATGCTTTAAACCATGTGACATTGTCTATCATATATTATTAATCTTCAGAGGGGAGGGTGAACACATTTTATTTGTAATCTTTTCGGGTGGAATTATACAACCACTTAACAGCGTAAACCTCAAGAAATGCAGGCCCTGTCCACACGAACACGGGTATTTTCAAAACCGCAGCTTTTTCTATGCGGTTTGGCCGTTCGTCCACATGCAAACGCAGTATGCGGTAACTGAAACCGAACTTTTTTGAAAACTCCGGCCAGGGTGAAGATTTTTAGAAACTCTGGTTACAGCATTGTAGTGTAGACGATGAAACCGGAGATTTTGGCCAGTAACGTCGGAGTGTGCGCTGTTATCTAATTTGTTTGACGTCAGATTGTGTGCCGCTATCTCCTTTGTTTACGTGAGGCGAGACTGTGAAATGAAGGACGTAGCCAAAATATTGCTGCTAATAACTGTGCTAACAGGGCTTATAACATGTATACAGATACATGCACAGTTCTCCCATTATATTGCGAAACAGAGGTGTCAGAATGCAATACTACGCAGGTCACTGCTTATGACAATGTTTCTTTTTTACTTTGAATGAATATGTCTCATTGTATTGTTCTGGTTCATGGAATTATAAATAATAATGGTAACACTTAAGGTTCATACAATAAGGTTAATTAGTTAAACATTAGTTAATGTATTAACTAACATGAACTAACCATGAGCAATACATTTGTTACTGTGTTTACTAATCTTCGTTAACGTTAGTTAATGAAAATACAGTTGTTCATTGTTAATGCACTGTGAACTAACATGAACTAACTAATGTTAACAAGATTTTAATAATGTATGTTGAAATTAACATTAACAAAGATTAATAAATGCTGTATAAGTGCAGTTCATTATTAGTTCATGTTAACTAATGTAGTTAACTAATGTTAACTAATGAACCTTATTGTAAAGTGTTACCATAATAATAATAATAGTAATAAAATGCTTAATAAAATCGGTAATAAACTTTTTCCAGGGTTCTGATTGGCCAACATGACTTTTAACAGCGCTTCATAGCATGTTTTTGCATTTTCATGTGGACGGAGATTTTTTTAAAACCGTGCTTGTGTGGACGCAATTTGTTTTTAAAACGGGAGGAAAAACTCTGTTTATAAAAATACTCGTGTACGTGTGGACTAGGCCTCAGTAATATTTTGTTTAATATTTATCATATGTGGATCCCATTATTGATATAATTCGGACCAGTGTTTCCCAACACTGTTCCTGGAGGCACATAAACAGGAAACATTTTGGGTGTCTCCCTTATCTGACAAACATATAGTCTTGGGCTGAATCCGAAATCGCCCCCTATACCCTCATTCACTATTCCATACATTGGTTCACTAATACTGTACAGTTCATTTGAAGGAGTGACTGAAAACTAGTGAGTGAATTCGGACACTGAGTGGCTGCCGCTTTTGCATAGTTTGTGCTTGCTGTTCAATAATTATTTGAAACTTAGCAAACTGGCAGCTCCAGTAGTAAGATGAAAGGATGTATCTTGAATTTTGTCATGGAAATGATGTATAAACCTTAGATAAGCAATTTAATAATCAATTAAAAATGAATTTATACCTGAATTATATTACGCTGTATGCCGCGGACGAGCGGTTTGTAAAATGAATGAATGTAAAATGGATTATTCCGCTGCAAGCGCCATCTTCTGGCGAGACGCGGGTTAGGCATGCGACTCTCACAGTGCATTATGGGTATTCTCTAGCCATTAAGCGTACATCAGTTGTACACTCGTTATTCTGGTGCATTGTGGGATTGAATGAGTGCACTCGATAATGTCCACTAAGGTTTTGGACACCACTACAAATGGCTGTCCGCTCAAATAGTGCCCTGTTTAAGGGTATAGGGGACGATTTCACAGGGTTGGAGTCTCTACTAATGCGGTAGAGTTTCAGGTGTGTTTTATTAGGAAGAGTTGGAAAATGTGTAGTGTTGATGTGGCTCTAGGAACAGGGTTAACTTGGGATACACTGCATTAAATCTTCTTTAGCAGTATACATCAATTGACATTAAAATATTAGAATAAGGAATAAGAATAAGATTCAGTGGCATACCATAGATCATGAACCTAGGATAAAAAAAAAAAAAATCCAGCAAATACTATTTACTGTTATAATATTAACAATAAATAACAATGACACTAAAGTGGTAGACTGCATAAAAAATACAAATATTGCTGTGGTAACACACCACTTGTTTTCCTCTCTGAAGTGACTATAGGGCCCTTCTAAGCTGGGAAGTGTGAGGCAATGAACTGTAAAAGTAACAGATGAAAGGACTAGCACTCATGTGCACATTAACCTTTGAACTTCTGTTCCACTCACTGCACACTGTCTTCGTAATCCGGGGTTCTGCTTTTGAGAACAAAGGGTTGAAAGATTGTACCCCGGAAGTACTCATGTACACTCTCAGTAAGAGCTGTGTTTTTTTGTTTTTTTTTGTTTTTTTTGTGTGTGTGTGTGTGTGTGTGTGTGTGTGTGAAATAAAATACCATTTATGTGCAGTGGGGCATCGATCACATATGATGAATCAAATGGATAATTAATGAAAATTTCAATCAATCAATCAATCAATCAATATATCTGATGTCTTTGAGTAAATATAACCCAGAGCATCTTTGTTGTGCTTGAATGGGGTGTATGTTTTGTGTATTAAACTGTATCACATCACGTTTTTGTAAAAAAAAAAACAAAAAAAAAAACATCATTGTGTGCACTGATTACTTAATTTCCCCTTGCAACTGAATGTCATGCGACATCCACCACATAAACTTTGTTTGTAAATGAACAAACTGGAATAGTCTTAGTGGTCTGCGGTCATAAAGGATGAGCTGCAAAGCCATTATCGTTTTTCCCCCTCAATATCCTTGCAAATTTCCATAAGCCTCTAATAATGAAAGAAAAACTTGGAGGCTTTCTCCTCTGTGGCTCTTTGATCAAAGGGAATGTATATTAGATGAGACACTCCAGTTAGCATTAATGCAATTCATTTCAAGTGTTTATTCATAACAACTTCCGTTTGTCTCTGCTGTAGTGTTGTAGACATTTGATAATGGAACGTCTACATTAAAACCAGGAAAATTCATTTGTGGTGATGTCACAATGATCCTGAAATCATTATTTACTTACTCTAATGTCAAAACTCATACACTATTCTTTTTTGAATGTGGAATACTTTTTTTTTTTTTTTTTTTTACATTTTCAACTTTCTTTAGTGTGTAATGTTGCTGTTTGAGCATGAAAAAGGTCTGCAAAGTTCCAAAGGGAGTTATTCTCTATATCAGTGCACACTGTTTCTGAAAGTCTTCTTCCGGTAGCAAATACGTCACAATATCCATCATTTAAATAATTCCTGCCCAACGCATGCGCAAAATAAAGGGCAAGGCCTGGTTGAGTTGTGTAATTTGTTGAAACTCACGGTAATGGTAAGGGTAGTGGCATTTCCTAAACACGCTCTGAGCAGTTGACCAATCACAACACACTGGTCCAGCTGACCAATCAGAGCACATTGTGCTTCTCAGAAGGAGGGGCTTCATAGAGACCAGAACTAAACAAAGCTTTACTGACAGACTGGGAAGAGAGGTGCTGCAACAATGTCAAACATGAAAAATAATGAGATTTTTGAACATTCAAGCATGAAAACCTATTCTATTAGACAAATGAATAAATAAATAAAATCAAGACTTCCTAAAAGTGCATAATATGGTCCCTTAAAATATATCTATTATTATTTGTTTCATCACAGAATAAAAGTAGTTATACAACATGAAGATGAATAAATAATAACATAATTTCCATTTGGGGGCAAACTATTCCATTCATTAGGAAATGATTATATTTTCATAAATGAATTTTCACCTGACACATTACTTATTCTGCACACATGCACAGTGTGAAGCTTGATGTAATTACTTTCCTATCATGGCGTTTTGAGGCTAAAGGGGCCTGTGATAGCAAATGAAGCATCTTCAGTTGTGCACATCCAACAGCAGTTAGGAGGATTTGGAGAACAAACAGTGTGTGAATCTTGACTGGAGTTCGAAATAGGTTTGGATGACTGGAATCAGCCTGCAGATGCTCTTCATCAGTGGTGCATTTTATAGCCAGCTGAGACCAGGGGCTCCACTGAAGGCACTGCTAACATTTTGACATATCCATGGCCACAAACGCTAGAAAACACTGAAGAAGATGTACTGAAAACTGTATTTAATTGGTCCCACTTAATATTAAGTGTCTTTAACTACTATGTACTAACATTTAAATTAATAATTTGATACAATGCACTTAATATGTACATATATGTTTTTACATTGTACTTATATTTCAAAAAATACCTGAATGTTATTACATTTACAATTAATTTCTGTAATTACATCGATAATAAATATTCCAGTTGTTTTTAATTTAATTTAATTTAATTAATTTAATCATTTCTATTTTATCTAATCAGTGTTTAATATTTAAAATGTATTTATTTATTTATTTCATGATTAAAATAAATGACTTATTTTAGGTCTTTAATTTTTTTTTTCTTTTCTCTAATCGACATTTAATATTTTTTAAAATAAATTTAAATCGTTTTTTCCATTATTTAAATTAATTTCATAATTAAAATAAATTAATTTACATTAAGAAATATTCCAGTTATTTTCCTTTAATTTAATGATAAAAATAACATTGGTGACATTAAACATGTGACAACAAGGTGTTTCAAATGTATCCAGGAGAACTTATTTAAACTTTAATGGTGTGTCCACAAAATATCAAGTTGATATAATTGATTTTTCAAGTACAGAAGTTGAAGCTGCACTGAATTACAAGGTCGTGTTTTGTTGTTTGTTCAGCCTCACTGTCATTAATTCATTGACTGAAAAGGGCTTTAAATATCCAGAAAGAAAAACCACCTACTGCTGGCCAGAGCCGGCATCTTTCAATCTAATTAGAACCCTGCTCCAAAAAATCTTGAGTATCACTTCCTTCCCAATTTGCTGCAGTCTATACACACTTTTATTCCTTAAATATCCTCCAGACAAAAGCTCGCAAGCCCCATGGATCAAGCTGAAATCTACCTCCTTTAGAAGAGGTAATAAAAGCCGGAGATATCGTAGCATGTCATCCTAGCTCGCCTTGAGTGTCACGTGGGGTGCGATCGCTTCAGCGTGCCAGACATCGCTCACTTGGAACCCAAGATGATACTGCATTGATAATGGGGCCAACACCCTAAGAATGGAAAACATGCAAACATGACATAGAGTTATTCAGTGTCAGGTCTCTCAACCTCAGATGCAATGCCCTGGAGATATGTGATTACAGTGTGTGCCGTTCGCCTCCAATTAGTATATTGGGTGAACAAGGGACGAGAATAAATGCCTAAATAATTTAATCAGCGGATGTCTGCTTCAACTTTGTGTTCTAGGGACGTCACAACAGACTGCTTTGTTCAGAAGGCAATTGGGGAGTGACGGAGGGAGATGATGTCTAAAGTCTGCAGCTCTTAATTGTTTAGGCCAGGTTTTTGAGGGCTGGATGTTGAGTAATTTAATATGTGTGATATATGTGTCCTATTTTTGATAGCTTGGAACATGTTTTTACATGCCCTTACGAAAAAGAAGTTTATTCAAGTGTGCTATTAGTAACTAAAAATAAGAAAGTATACTTTCAGTCTACTTTTTATGTACTTTTCAGAAATATACTTCTCAGGAATACACTGAAAATTGCACTTTATATTTATATATGACTTGTACTGACAGAAATTGTATATTGGACTTGTACTGACAGAAAAGTGTAAGTATATTTGACTTGTACTCAATCTTTTTTCTAAGTATACTTGGCTTGTAGTTGTGTTTACTCTTTTGACTAAATACTTGTTTCACATAGTTTTACACACTGTCTTATAAACTTACATTGCTTGAAAATATTGATTTAGAAAGAAAACAGATATGTTCCTAATTCTGAGTATGTGGATTTTTGTGTACTTAGGCTAGTCAACTAGTATACATAGGAATTTACTTGTCAAATCTAAAACTAAAATCTACTTGTCAAATCAACACTTGTTCAAATCTACTCTTTCCCCGCCATTGACTGATTTTTTTGGCTATCCATGTTTTCACTGTTATGTGGTAGGGGTCGCTATTACGCATCTTCCGAAAGAGTACTGAATCTCTGGATCAAAACACAGGCACAGAAGAAGCAGAAACAAGTGATAGATGGTTGCTTTAAGAGTTATAGTTTTCCAGAGTTACTAGAGCACATTCGCACATGCACAGTCTTTAAAAACTGCACTTTTATTCTCTTGACAAACTAAAAGACAAAGAATTAAGTTTGTATATATATGGAATGATAATATGATGATCGCATTATTTTACATTTGCCTAAACAGTCTTCTATCACTTGTTTCCACTTCTTCTTCACCTGTGTTTTAATCCGGAGATGCTGTAATATTTCAGAAGATGTGTAATAGTGCCCCCTACCATATAACAGTGAAAATATGGCTAGCCGGAAATTCAGTCAATGGCGGGGAAAGAGTAAAGTAGATTTGAAGTAAATTCCTATGTACACTACCAGTGGACTAGCCTACACAAAAATTCAGATACTCAGAATTAGAAACATGTCCTTAGTTGGTTATCAATGCTTTTGAGAAACGCACCCCAAAATGTCCAATGTACAGCGGAAAAAGATTTTGGACCAATGAAATTTCACAAGACAAGGCTACCAGACCAACATTGTAGAAACAGAAACCAAGTGATCGACAAAATGTCCTGTTGTTTGTCATGGAACCCCAACATGAAGCTGAGATGATTCAAAGCAGATCATCCCATGCATTGATTTAATAGTGTAAATATTCCTAGAGGTTGGATTAAGCTGTGAACCAAAAATGTAAAATAGTTCAAGTTTTCTAATTTTCAACAGCTTAACCTGTTAAGTTTAATGTAAATTGTTTTCGTTAGCCATTCAAGTATTTAAGCACCGTCGTGATGCTAGTTACTCAGTCAAACACTTACTTGTGTGCTTGTTTGTCGGTCTAGCAAATTTATACGGTATAACGAGTTACTTCTCTCTTCATTATAATGGAAATTGGGTGCAAAAAGGCAGTGACAGCACAATCCAAATGCACAATCCAATGTAAAACCCCCCACACGGAAAGCCTGGGAAATTGTTTCTTTTACTGAATGAGGTTGTTTGTTTTTTTAAACCACATTTTAAAGCACCCTAACCTTGGGTGTTATCAGCATCAAATAAGACGCCACCTGCCTTAGTTTCCCATTTGTTCAGACCATATTAGAGTGTAGAAAGCAATTTCTTTATGTTATTGTTGATGACTTGCAGAGCTGCATTTTGATATTGTGCTTGAGGAACGAGACATAGATGAATGCCAGCTATGGGCTGAATGTAAATCAGTGGAGTAGTCAAGCTCTCTGCTGCATTTCAATGCACTGGGGAGCTATTAGGAATTACCCACAGAGCCCAGTTTTTTTTCCTCCAGCTCAGTTCTGTGTGTGGCTCTGAGACCAGGCCTTTGCTGCATGTCCTTTTAACTGTAATGAAGGAAGGCACGGTTGGCATTAGCTGAGCACTTTAGTTGCAGTCCACACACTGGGTCCCTGGTGGTTTCTGAGTCACAGCAAAAAGCAGGTTGGAGTCATGTGAAGATTGATCAGTGTGAGTCATGACGGGAAACAGAGAAGGCCTGGAAGCTCGTCATGGAGGTAATGGTGCTGCCACGTGTCAGGGGAACTTACTTGCCTTACTGTTTTGCTCACTTTTGCCTCAGGGAAGTACAAAACCTTCTGTTCATGATACAATTACTCCCAGAAGTGCTATTGCACAGATGTATTATTAGTTCCATTGTTCCCTTCATGAATATCAATAAAATTATACACGGGAAAAAGTCTGACATGGATGCAATGATGAATTATTGTCCTGTGAGACCCAGGGTGAAGTCACCATAAAAATCCAACATGACAACTCAAATTTTTTTTTATGGTAAACTGCAGTTTTTATTATAAATTATTTATCTGTGCACACCATTTTATTTGATTTTTTTATAATTCATGTGCCTTAAATCAAAATATCTTCCCTCCTTCTTGCAGTGTCATCTCTTCTCTAATGACGCGTTTACTGGCGCGGAGGCGGGACAACCTGTCACTCATATGAGATCGACCAATAGCAAACCTCAACCATCCAATCAATTCCCCATGTATAAAACCAAGTCCCGCCCTACATTTTTTCTTGTTTGAGAAGCCGTTTCACTGGGATATACATCACAAAGTTTATCTCAACTTCCATTTCATGCCGACTTTTATGTCCACATTACATGAAATGAGAAATTTGACAAAAAAAGTCACTGTTGAAATTATGAGAATGAACACAAATTGGGTGAAATGTATTACAAAAAAGAAAATCTTGTGTTGTCATATTACGTTATCATCAACCGTCAAAGTTCAATTCCAATACTCAAGAACAGAAGTAAATGGGATGCATGAAAGTACCTGGATGTGTTCTTGATATCAAGGATGCATCGAATGCAGACTTGAGAGAATCGAACCATTAGAAATCCCTTACGGAAGCCTGTAAGCTTTAAACTTCTTGTTCTCACATAAGAGATTCTCACTGCAAGCTTGCAAATACGTGACGGCTTGTGAAAGTAAATATTTGTCCATTTGTTTTACTTAATTTTAATAAAGTGATAAAAACCTGAAGAAAGCCTGCAGTGTTTTTATAGGCATATTAAAAAGAATCTTAACACTGACAAAACATAAGTAACATTAAACTGTAACGGATCTACAACTGGAGGCATTTTAGAATCCATTTGCTGGAGTTTATTAAACAAATCAGCAAGTCCAAGGCAATCTAAACAAACATTAAACAAGAAATCGTAATCAAAGTCCAGGCAGAATTCAAGAAATTCAAATAGGCAGTCCAATAGTGATGTTCGATTCTTGAACGAATCGTTCTTTTGAGCCGGTTCTCAGGAAGTAACCGGTTGAGCTGGTTCACTAATCGAACTGAATCGAACTTTAGTTCCGGGTTGATGACGCAAGACGCACAGCCGAAGTAGCACGTCCGACTCAAAAAGAACCAAATGAGCCATTCAACCAACTGTCGAAGTTTGCCGAGGATTACCGAGGACTCAAAAAGAACCGAATGAGCCGGTCCAACTGACTGTCGAAGTTTGCCAAGGATTACCGAGGAGTCTGACGAGTGAGTTGACTATACTATGCAAGCCTGAGGCACGTACTGTAAATATGCTTAATATGACTACTGTTAAAAAACATTTTATTAAAAACTGCAAAAACCTTTCTGTCGAGAGAGTTTAATCAATTTTTACTCTGGTTTATGGTACATGCAGATTATATTTTAAGTTAAGCGAAATCAATGAGTTTATAAGACTATAGAAGGTTTATTCCTTCTATATACTTTAGACATGTAGAACATATCCGCTTTTGTGCATCAAATGTGTGCCGTAGGCTACTTAATATTGGTCAGTCCTTTCCGACATAAATGATCAGCGAATGAAACTGTGACCACAAACTCCATTAACTTAGGCTAAGTGAATGAAAGGCAATAATCAGCAATATGCGTTCACACAAATAGGCTAACTTTTTATTTGAATTTTTAAAATTGAATTCAATATGCTATGACACAAATGACTTTATTTGAATGTTTCATTGATATAATACGACACTGAGTTATTAGAAAAGAAAGGCATAGTGATATCATTGCATGATGACATCAGGAACCTATGAATCGGCTTTTTGAATCGGTTCATTGAGATGAACTGTCCGAAAAGAACCGGTTCGTGGAAATGAATCGGACTTCGCATCACTACAGTCCAACAGCAAACAAATCCAAAACAGTGCACATGAAACAAGATACAAGAAATAGAAACACTTGGTATGAAGATGAACTGGAAATACTTTGCAAAGATGGCTGTTGAGAGCATGGTTTAAATATCTACAAACAGGAAGTGAACTAGTGCCAAACGGAGCGGATCTAGAATTCTGATGATAGCTCCCTCTGGTGGAGGGATGAATGATCCATGGACTGAGGTGTTACATAAACATACATACTCATTTTCAGAAAAACACAGTAAAATAAAATGATATAAAATGATATGAAAATAATGTCTATAATAATATGAAAGAAATGTTTTAATAAGTTATGACTTATTACATTTGAAAAATCACCATTCACACCTCCTGTAACCCCCGTCTCCCCCACACCTGCAATTCAGTTCAGTGAAGATGACGTGCGCCAGGTCTTCAGAAAGAACAAGAGAAGAAAGGCACCAGGCCCAGTTTCACCAGCCTGTCTGAAAACCTGCGCTGACCAGCTGGCCCCCATCTTCACACAGATCTTCAACAGATCACTGGAGCTGTACGAAGTCCCCTCATGCTTCAAACGCTCCACCATCATCCCCGTCCCAAAGAAACCCAAAATTACTGGACTTAATGACTACAGACCTGTGGCTCTAACATCTGTGGCCATGAAATCATTTGAAAGACTGGTTTTGGCTTATCTGAAGGACATCACTGGACCCTTACTGGACCCCCTGCAGTTTGCTTATCGAGCAAACAGGTCTGTGAATGATGCAGTCAATATGGGACTGCATTATGTTCTGCAGCATCTGGACAGACCAGGGACTTATGTGAGGATCCTGTTTGTGGACTTCAGCTCTGCTTTTAACACCATCATCCCATCACTCCTCCAGCCCAAATTAACTCAGCTCTCCGTGCCCACCTCTGTCTGTCAGTGGATCACCAGCTTCCTGACAGACAGGCAGCAGCTAGTGAGGCTGGGAAAATTCTCATCCAGCACCCGCACCATCAGCACCGGCGCCCCTCAGGGCTGTGTCCTCTCCCCACTGCTCTTCTCCCTCTACACCAACGACTGCACCTCTAAAGACCCCTCTGTCAAGCTCCTGAAGTTTGCAGATGACACCACACTGATCGGCCTCATCCAGGACGGTGATGAGTCTGCTTACAGACTGGAGGTTGAACAGCTGGCTGTCTGGTGCAGTCTCAACAACCTGGAGCTCAACACGCTCAAGACAGTGGAGATGATCGTGGACTTCAGGAGAAACCCCCTGCTCTCCCCCCACTCACCATCATGAACAGCACTGTGACTGCAGTGGAGTCATTCAGATTCCTGGGCACCACAATCTCCCAGGACCTGAAGTGGGACAACCACATTGAGTCCATTGTGAAAAAGGCCCAGCAGAGGTTGTACTTCCTTCGCCAGCTGAGGAAGTTCAACCTACCACAGGAGCTGCTGAAACAGTTCTACTCTGCCATCATTGAATCCATCCTCTGCACTTCTATATCTGTCTGGTTCAGCTCAGCTACCAAATCTGACCTCAGAAGACTACAGAGGGTAGTCCGGTCTGCTGAGCGAATCATTGGTACAACCCTCCCCACTCTCCAAGAACTGTACTTATCCAGAGTGAGAAAAAGGGCAAAGAAAATCACTCTGGACCCCTCACATCCAGCACACTCCCTCTTTGAACTGTTGCCGTCTGGTCGACGCTACAGAGCCCTGAGCACCAGAACGACCAGACACAGGAACAGTTTCTTCCCTCAGGCAATCTATCTCATGAACACTTGACAAACACGGAACACACAACACTATTATACATTATTTACTTAAAACACATACTTATTTATATTTCAAATTTGCACTCATCATAACTGTACATACAAATTGTCTATATTATATATTGGTTTTGGTTTTTTTTTTTTTTTTTTTGCACTTTGTCTATCTTGTATATTTGTATATTATTCTTATTCTTTTTGTTATCTGTGTCCTGTCTTGTCGCTGTCACTCTGTTGCACTGTGGAGCTTCTGTCACTAAAACAAATTCCTAGTATGTGTAAACATACCTGGCAATAAAGCTCTTTCTGATTCTTCTGATTCTGATTCTTGTTTGTTACGTTGTATTTAATGTGCATTAGTCGCTACTTATAATATGCTGGGACGGTCAGTCGAGCAACAAGATCGCAGCACATCTCAATTCTAACAAAGATGCTTTCTGTGTCCTCGCGTCGTTCCGAGTTCGTTCTTTCAACATA
The DNA here is from genome assembly GCA_039654765.1 of Mylopharyngodon piceus. Lineage (NCBI taxonomy): Eukaryota > Metazoa > Chordata > Actinopteri > Cypriniformes > Xenocyprididae > Mylopharyngodon > Mylopharyngodon piceus. The sequence continues at coordinate 26,526,445 of CM077439.1, read as the reverse complement.
GCCTGGCAAGGCCGATCTCCGTGAGAATGCAAGTCCGTTCTTTGCATTCTTGGAATTGAGAAACAGCAATAGTCATACAACTAGTGTACAACATCAAATCTGCAATAAGTCGTTCAGAGGGGACTGAGGAGGGGCCCAGAACAGCCATTTTTCATTTCTCCATTTATTTTACATTGTGGTAACAGTCACTGGCACACATTCAAGTGCTGTTCGTCTATCTGTATCAATTTTCCATCTGCTGTGGCTTGTTTCCAAGTGTTGGGGCAGTCAGAGGTCCCGTGGCACTGGCCCCATTGGCTCAGTATCTTATCCGTCCCTTGCATGGGCAGCAATAAAATGAAAAAGTCTTAAAATCTGATTTTAATCTGATAATTTGATGAGCCACATTCGGAGCTGTTGTAAAAGAGCAGTTATACGTAGTTACCACTTATCAAAATAATTAATGTTATTATTTTCAATAATCCGTCGTGGACAAAATAGACTGTACTTGAGTAAGGGACACTTTTTTTCAATATATAGAGCATTTATTTATTTGATCAAAAATACATTAAAAACAGTAATATTGTGAAATATTGTAATTTTTATAAAAAAAGAACTATTTTGTATTTTAATTTGAAATAAAATAGAAAATAAGTCTTTACTGTCACTTTTGATAAATTTAATGCATCTTTTATTATTATTATTATTATTGTTGCACTTGTAACATCATATTACAGTAAAGATTATTCAGCAACATGGCATATATACCATACATATTATACATTTATACATCATCACTGTGCCATGCTACCACCAGTGTTTTTGTAAGAATCTGAAGATACTGAAGTACCCTCCACAAATATTAAGGATACTACTATAAATCATTTCTAGAAGGTCATGATGAAATCCGCAGCTCTCTGTGCTCTTTTAACAGGCATGCCACAGAGATTATTGGATTTGTGCTGAATTTTGAGTGAGTGACAGGAGTTTATTTTTGAGGTACAGGTCTGTCATGTTGCTGTCTGTCTGGCATGGATACAGGGCTAACTAGAGTATTTGCTCAGGGCCGATTTCCGCTGTGTAGCTTATGCTGATTGGATGATTGTGCTAAAACCAAAGGATGACTGCCAAGAGACATAAATACCCACTAAGATAACAGCCAAAAGGGATGAAATACAGCGGGATGTTTGATAATGCTTTCATAGACTTAACTTTCAGTGATGGATTTATCAAATGCTACATCTTGAGTTCTAGTTGTGAATGCTGATTGGTCATGTATTCATCTTAGGGTCTTTTAATGAATATTTCTGTCCTCACTGTAAATGTGAAGCATATCAATTTTTCAGTGTTAAAATACTTACTTATCTCCTGTGCTATTTTAATATGCAGAGACAAATATGAATTATCCATTAGTATGTTTATTCCCCTGAAAAAAATGTAAACACAGTCTCTGTAGTGTTATCAAAACATTGCTCTGTTTATTTGTGCATACCGACACAGCAACAGTGGCTTAACCAATGATGCAAATTTGGGGCGGGACTCTCAGTTTGTCTGACCAATGGCAGATGGAGGAAGTGTTCAGAAAACCCCTAAACAACTATTTTTTCTCTTACCTTATGGCTTATATTTGGATAAACTGTCTGTGTCCCTCGCTCAATTGTATACTGATGTTAATGTTCAGAATTATGAGTCTCATATTGACCATGGGACTATCAGAGGGCAAAGATATCACACGACAGTTGAATTTCACAAGGATCATGAGAAAGTCGATAAAATTAATGGAAAGGGTGGTGAATTGTCATTCAGCAATATACCACTGTGAAAATTACTAAGAGAGCAGAATAAAGTCTGTGGCCCGAGTCAATGAAATAGCTGAGGAGAGCAATTGTACCTTGGGGGTGTTTCCTGCCACCCCTGCTCTCTAACACACCGGTTTAGATAATAGTATTCTTTTCTTGAACATACAGCACATCTGTTTTAGGTTAAAGCCTAACAGTGCTGCTATCAGAAAATGTACATGTCGTTTGGTTTACTGTAAGCTGTTTGAATGAAATGCAACAACAGTCAATAGTAAAAATGTAAAACTTCTTATTTTTTATTTTTTGCATCTAAAATACATCTAAAAAAATATTGTAAGAATTCTCATCAAGGCTGCATTTATTTGAAAAAATAAATATTATAGTAAAATATTGTTTCAGTTAAGAAAATAACTTTAATACATTTTAGAATGTAATTTATTCCTGTGATAGTAAAGCTGAATTTTCAGAATCATTACTCTAGTCTTCAAATCTAGTTTACAATACATTCATTCATTCATTCATATTATTATTATTATTATTGATGGGATTTATTTACATTCCATGTGACAACAAAGACATTTGATCTGGCAAATAAACATTTGTAATATAGTAACAAAATTTCTTCATTTTATGGCAACACAATAATAAAATGACTAGACCAAAGTACTTAATAGTGTTACAATGTAGGCCGGCAAGGAGGAGAACATGAGGATCTTTTGCAGCTAAGCTTTAATAAAACAAAGAAGGTAATCCAACAGGCAATATATACAGACAAAAAACAAACATAACAGCTTTGTAAGTTAAACAAAGACAATACCCAAAGCAGAGCCATTAGGATTGAGGCCAACGGCAGAACCGATGGAGGGAGAAGCCAGGGTGGAGCCAGGAGCCCAACTGACTGAGGTGGAGCTGGTGGGGAGCCAGGCAAAGCCTAGGAGACGAAGACCCGGGGTGACACCATAGGCCTGGTGGGCCAAAGTCGAGCAGCAGGCTGGCGGGACTGAAGTGGAGAAAGGGACTCGGCAGACCGGGGAGGAGCAGTTGGGAGTGAGGACAAAGGCAGAACCGGAGGGAAGGAGGAGCCCAGCAGAGCCAGATGGGATGATGAATGATGAACAGAAACAAAATCAGGACAAAAACAGAAAGGGGGAAGAGTCCAAGGTGGTATGAGGGGAAATGTCTATAGGGGAATTCAATTCACATTTATTTGTATAGCGCTTTTCACAATACATATTGTTTCAAAGCAGCTTTACAGAAAATGCATGTCAACATTACAATTTAGAGTAATCTGTTGTCAGAGGTGACTGTGTCCAAATTATGTAATTTCAAAAATGTACATATACAGATCACGCAGTTAGGTAACAATGTATTAATTTAAGCAATGTATTAATTTAAGGCAGAAACAATGAGCTCATTGAAGTAATGATTATATTATATCTGAATCACAGGAAGTGTCCATGGGGGAGTCGGCAGAGGGGAGGATCAAGGAGGAGACTTTGGAGGGAGGAGCAAGGGAGCAGATGATGGAGGGCGGAGCCAGGGAGCACACAACAGAGGGAGGAGCCAGAGAGCGACCCAGAGCAGAGGCAGAAACGGCAGAACCAGGGAGGAACCAGGGTGGAGCCAGGAGCCCAACCGACTGAGGTGGAGTTGTGAGGAGTGGTGGAGACCCAGGTGGAGCCGAGGAGACGAAGACCCGGGGTGACACCATAGGCCTGGAGGGCCAAAGCAGGACCGAAGTGGAGACGGGGACTCGGCAGACTGCGGAGGAGCAGCTGGGAGTGAGGACAACGGCAGAAGCGGAGGGAAAAAGGAGCCCGGCAGAGCCAGATGGGTGGAGGGTTGAGGCATAGCCGGAGACCCATAAGTCTGAGGCAAAGCCAGAGCTACGAAGGACCAAGGTGAAGCCAGAGGGATGAGGGAGACTGGGGATGTAGTCTGATGAACGTAATCCAACAGGCAATATATACAGGCAAACATAAACATAACAGCTTTGTAAATTAAACAAGGACAATACCAGATGACGAACAGAAACAAACTTATTAATTTAAGCAATGTATTAATTTAAGGCAGAAACAATGAGCTCATTGAAGTAATGATTATATTATATCTGAATCACAGGAAGTGTCCATGGGGGAGCCGGCAGAGGGAAGGACCAAGGAGGAGACGTTGGAGGGAGGAGCCAGGGAGCAGATGATGGAGGGTGGAGCCAGGGAGCACACGGCAGAGGGAGGAGTCAGAGAGCGACCCAGAGCAGAGCCATTCGAGCTATTGAAGGTCAACTACAGAACTGATGGAGGGAGGAGCCAGGGTAAAGCCAGGAGCCCAACCAACTGAGGTGGAGCTGGTAGAGACCCAGGTGGGGCCGAGGAGATGAAGAGCCAGGATGACACCATAGGCCTGAAGGGCCAAAGCGGAGCAGCAGGTTCGCGGGACCGAAGTGGAGATGGGGACTTGGCAAACCGAGGAGAAGCAGGTGGGAGTGAGGACAATGGCAGAACTGGAGGGAAGGAGGGTTGAGGCGTAGCCAGAGACCCGAAAGTCCGAGGCGAAGCAGGAGCGATGATAGACCAAGGTGAAGCCAGAGATATGAGGAAGACTGGGGATGTAGTCTAATGTCAGGATTTTCACACAAAATTACTTTTTTAAATTTTAGTTTGTGCCACCAAAACTGTAAAACTCAGAATATAAGGCACAAGTTACTTTTATGATAATTCTGTGTCCTTTTTAAAGCTTGGAAGTGAGTCACTATTGACTGCTATTGTATGGGAAAGAGCAACTGGGACATATAATTTTTCCATTTGTTGTCTGCAAAAGAAAGAAAGTCATACGGATACTGATTTTGAACATCATGAGGGAAAGAAAATCATGACAGAATTTTCATTTCTGGGTGAGCAATTCCTTTAAGCGACGATATGACACATAACTCAAAGGAAAGAGCGAACACAACAACAGCAGTGCAAATAAAGCTGAAAACAGTAAACAATGAAGAGGTAATTTGCATGATTTATTCATGCCAGAGTCCAACATTCAGCATGACAGAAATTAGCCCTAAATTAATAGATCCAGACACAATATGAGTGTCACGTCATTGACCTAGATATATTTTGTCACATACCACATTAATGAAAGCAAAAAACCTACAATAGAACCAGGACGGTATCAGTTTCTGACAGTGAGGTGCACTAGTCTTCCTGCTTAATGGACACTGAATGGATACATTGTCTAGTCTGTGTTATCATGCTGTTTATAAATGTACTCATGTATGTGCGAGGTGCCAGGCGATGGGCGGCTCGGGGTGTTCTGCACGAGCCTCCAGGTCTGTAATTACAGTACATTGTTGTCAAGTATCTGAGAGGAGTAATTTCAGAAACTCTTAGAGAAGAGGAAATTGACCTGCCTTTTCATTATCTCACGGGTAATTATGTTCTGCCTTTCTACAGTTTTATCCACCATATTCCCTTTGGTTAATGTAATATACACCACTCTTTGTGAATGCGGCAACTTTGATTCATGCTCTGGCACTCGTATGCTCAGTAAATGTGATTCTTGGCAATGGCTGTGAATTTGTATTTTTGCAACTATGCACTTGGTGCTGCATTTATCGCACCTGACTGCTGCTATCTCCATAATACGCCAAGCAGAAAATATGTATGCGTTTATGTCTACATTTGGTTAAATAGCCCATTTTTGAGCACATTAATGCCCTATGCTGACAAATGTCTATTCACTAAGCATGCATTAAAGGGATACTTTTTTTTTTTTTTTTTTTTTTTTTTCCAATTGAGAATTGCTTTTGCACAGCTCTTTTACAATGCATGTCTGTAAACCTCAAAAAAAAAAAAAAAAAAAAAAAAATCATTAATGTACCATATGACTCATCCATTTTGTGTGACAGCCTGAACTTCAGTTATCCACTGAATATCTTGCCCGCTGTTGTAGCTTTCAAATCTAATTTTAATTTTTTTTTTTTTTTTTTTAAAAAGCAAATAAATAAATATAAAAAATAAAGACAAAAGAACAGAACAAAATTGGTCAAATTTAAACTAAAATTAATGAAAAAAAAAATAAAAAATGATTTAAAATATTAATAATAAAGACTATAATAAATAAATATCTCTGCACATGTTGCACAGCGTGTAATGGAACATTTTTCTTTTGTGTTACACAGAAAAAGTAGAAGAAGAAAAAAAGTAAATAATTAAAAAACAAAACAAAAAAAAAAAAAACAGGCAATGGTAATTTGAATGACCTGAAAGACCCTCATTAACTGAAACAGGCTCTATACATTTTCAGGCTCTATACATTTTCATTTTTACATTTTTTAAATATAAAATGATATCTCTAGTTGTTAAATATAACGTCACTGCTATTATCAAACGACTGTTAACAAGACTCCTGTACTCACTGATCCTGAAATAAAGAGATCATCTTAACCTGAAAATGTATAGAGCCTGTTTCAGTTAATGAGGGTCTTTCAGGTCATTCAAATTACCATTGACTGAAGAACACAGTGAGCTTCAAATAGCATGTCCAGTGACTGTGTTATGCTAACAAAGATCTCAAAATCACTAACTCTGATCTGATTGGCTGGTGCTATAGAGGAATTTAAGTCACATTTACAGTCACTGGAGTCACCAAAATTCTGTCGCCAAATGTAATAACATCCTCAAACAAGTTGGAATTTTCTCAAGCAACTGTAAATGTTCCACTTTGTTTATTATTATATCATCAAAAGTTCTGCTTTACAGTTAAGATTAACAGTTGGTCTTTTACCAGTGAGATAGTTTGTCCCCATCCTAACGGATGGTTCTTGGACAGAAGAAGCTGCGATGTAGACCAAATATTATGCCTTTAGACAAAATAAGGGTCAAATACGCAATATTTATGCTTAGTATTTTAATGCAAAAAATCGTATTTACTTACCAAATTTTAAACCAGGAGCTATGGTAAACGAAATAAACAGCATTGTGAGTATTTGAATTCAATCACTTTTATTCTTTTCAGCACCAACTTACCTATTTTTCTATGTAAAATCAATTGTCTCTTATTCATAAAACTCAGTGCTATTTTCCTGGTGCAATTAACACAGCACTATACAAACAAAAGGCAGGCAGTAAACTGAATTTTGTCTGTTGTGAAGTGGCTATTCAAATGATGGAGAAGAGTGTAATAATTATCACACAATTAGCACAGTTTCAGTCTTATACACAGCTGATTCAGGTGTCTGGGCCGCAGTAGTGGAGCGATGCTGAAGACTGGGAATTACATTTACATTTATTCATTTAGTAGATGCTTTTATCTAAAGCGACTTACAAATGAGGAATACAACAAGCGATTCATCATAAAGAGGCAATAAACACAGGAAATGCAGGTAATACAATATTTCAGACATAGTACAAGCTAGAAGTGCTGACAGAAGAGAAGAGTTTTCAGCTGTTTCTTGAATATTGTCAGGGGCTCTGCATTGAAGATCATTCCACCACCAAGGAACAGTGAACGAAAATGTTCTGGAAAGTGATTTTGTGCCTCTTGCTGAAGGTACCACGAAGTGTTGCTCACTTACCGACCTCTTCTGGAGGGGATGTAGACTCGTAAGGGAGGGTGCAGAGCCCGCGGCTGTTCTATATGCAAGCATCAATGTCTTGAACATGATGCTGCCAGTGCAGAGAGATAAACAGAGGTGTGACATGGGTTCTCTTGGGTTCACTGAAGACCAGTAGTGCTGCTGTGTGTTCTGGATCATTTGTAGAGGTTTGATTGCACCAGTGTTCATTTCGTTGATGAATAATTTTCGTCAACGACATTTTTTCACGGACGAAAACGAGACGATGACTAAATAAAAATGCGTTTTGAATGACTAAAACTATGAACTTCCCTCACCTACTATCCCTCACCTGAACTTAAATGAGCAGCCTGCAACTACAGTATAGACCGCAGACATTTCAGAACAAGAGTCACGGAGTATTTCGGGATGGTTTATTATTATTATTATTTATTATTATTGTTATTTTGTTTACACAATAAACTGTATTTAAATTAATTTAATTTATATTTAATTCATAGTAAACTACTGTATCTTCTGTCACTAGAGACTAAGAACATTTTCTGACACATTATTCAATATAGGGTTATTAGGGTTATTATAGTTAACTAAACCTAAAACCATAAAAAAACTTCATTACTTGAAATAAACGTTAACTGAAATAAAAAATAAATATATAAAAAATGTAAAGTTGTGAAGAGTGTGAAAAAAAAAACCTTTTTGAAAAAAAAAACCTCTTGGATTTCATTAAAAATATCTTAATTTGTGTTCTGAAGATGAATGAAGGTCTTACGGGTTTGGAACGACATGAGGGTGAGTACTTACTGACAGAAATTTCATTTTTGGGTGAACTAACCCTTTCTGACCGAACTTGATAGGATTATTGTTGATGAATTACAAATTCTGTTCAGAACATATTTACCAATCCATTTTGCTGTAATTCCTTTACTGAATAAGGCACTAAAACAACACAGATGCGTGCAAATAAAACTGAGCCAGTGTTAATTTAGTATCTTTGAGATACTGTTATAGTTTTTAATAATATTTTGAATTTGTATTTTTATACATTTTAATTAAATATTTTATATATATATTTTCCATTTTTATTTTCATTTTAGTAAACATTTTAGTATTGTTGTTGCATTTTTTAAGATTTGTATGTTTAATATAGTTTTTATTTATTTTTATTTCAGTTTTAGCTTAGTACACCAAGTTAAACTAAATGAAAAGCTTATTTTATTTCAGTTAAAGAGATAGTTCACCAAAAAATGAAAATTATCCCATGATTTACTCACCCTCAAGCCATCCTAGGTGTATATGACTATCTTCTTTTAGACAAACACAATCAGAGTTATATTATAAAATATCCTGGCTCTTCCGAACTGTATAATGGTAGTGAATTTTGATTTTGAAGTATAAAAAAGTGCATCGATCCATCATAAAAGATACCCATATGGCTCCAGGGGATTAATAAAGGCCTTCTGAAGTGAAGCGATGGGTTTTTGTAAGAAAAATAACTAGCTTCCATCAGACAGCCTAAGCAAATCGACTTGCGCCAAAAGAGTGACCTCTGACTTGACGCATGACGCACTGACGAACGTGGAAGCTCAGAGGATAGCGTAAAACAAAACACCGGTCACAAATTAGAAGACTAAAACGAGAATTTTTAAAGAGAAATATCAGAGGATTTCAATATACTGTAAGAGAAAAAGTGCTTGAGTTTGTTGCCCAGCCCTATTTGATTGAACCGCGAGAGGTGTCTAAGCTTACGTTTCTTCTACATCCTACAATATATGCGATGATAAAAATTACTCTTTTGGCAGAAGTCGACTTAGCTAGTTATTTTAGTTTCTAAAGTTTTAAATATGGATATTTTTCTTACAAAAACCCATCGCTTCACTTCTGAAGGCCTTTATTAAGCCGCTGGAGTTGTATGGATTACTTTTATGATGGATGGATGCACTTTTTTAGACTTCATTTTTTTTTTTTATATATATATAGTTTTAGTTTCATTTAATTATAACCCTACATTGAGCGCAATTCATTCTTAGCGAATTCCCCCTAAAGTGAGTCATGACGCTCAAACACAAGAGCTTGTCTAACTATATATCCAAAAAGTCCCTAAAGAGCGTTGATTCCTCTCCTCCCTTTAGCGTTGAGTGTCACCACCATAATCAAGCCTTCATATTACACTCTCTCATTATACCTCCCATTTTCTTAATTAGGTCCCATATCACAAATGCTCTGAAAATACAATGTGTCTGGTTTCCCAGAACCTGATAAAGAGTAACTGTACACATCGTAACGATTTCTCAGACGGGATGATGCAGACCTCCCAGCTCCAAACTACCCTATATGCTGCGTTTCATGGAAATGAGGCCAGTCATTTATACTTCATGAACTGTTTGTCACTGGTGAAGTAATTATTGATGTCACTACATCTCGGTAAAGCGTCTATCCATCAGCTCTCTACGTGTAAAACAGCAAATCACTTCTATGAATCCTCAGAGAGAGTTGCTGTCAAAATAATGACCCTCGATGGCTTATTATTGAGATCAGTGTCATACAAATTGATCTAATTTTGATTATGAAAATTGCACATGGGCCATGATTTCTCAATATTGAGAAAGACTTTACGTAAGCACGCTTAACCATGGCAGCTAAACAGCAGAAATGATCTGAGGGTACTGGGGATCTGCCGTTAAACTGATAAGTGAACTGAAGTATTCAGTCATGAGGTGCCATTGATTTGATATGAACTCCTAGGGCAGTTTTTCAGAAAGGAGCTCAGTGCCTTTCAATATTCCATTAAGCGCAGCAGTGATAATTCACAAAAGAGCATTATTTTAGATTACATTTCACATTTTGCTTTTAACATGTTATCACAACTTGTTTCAGTTAAAATGTTAAATGTGTGTCAGTCACAGATAAAAACTGCAAAATTACTTTCATCATTTTTATTTGATAAAGGTCACTTACATCACCGTTAGCAACCAGATGTTTTTTTTTTTTTGTTTTTTTTTTTATGGCTCACTACTGTCATTTAAGCAAGATGATAGTCCGCGGCTAAAAAGAAAAAATGATTTTGACAATTTATTTTCTGGTGAAAGACATAAATGAAGAAGCCAAAATATTAAATGTCATGGATGAATATTTACTGAGTAATCCAATATTTTGTAGAGGCGGATGACAATTTTCACCTGAGATTTGCTTTTGGGTCCTTTTAGGGGGGTCTGAGATCATTTGGTTTGTTCACATATACACGCTGAACCGCTCCGAGAGCGTTTGAAAGGGTTAAACGAACTAGGTGTGAAAACACCCTTAGTCTGTGTGCCTGAAATTATTAAAGCGGTCTTAATATCATTTTAGATTTTGGTTTATTCTTAATAAACTTCTCTTTTGGAATCTTCATTTTAAAGTCCCTATATGGTTCAATCCCAGAGATATGAGGATCCCAATGTGACTCCATGTTTAAATAGTTAAATTTTACCCATTTTCCTTGGTTGAAAACCAAATGTACTTATTGTATTTAAAGAATAATTTCTGAAGAACAAATAATGTTGAAAGTAGAAATATATCTTGTTTACCTTCATAGAATAGAACATACCTGTATTAAATCTATTGTTGAGTAACATTTGAATGAGTGAATGAATGAATGAATGAATGAATGAATGAATTGCAGTGTAAATGCAATCAAATTCAAATAATATTTTCTTTAAAACTGAAATAGTCATACAGTGAATAGCACCTCTCTGCCTCACATATTATGAAATAAATGAACGAACGGAAGAACGAACGAATGAATGCATGACATGCATAGAAAAAAAATACAATTCAACAGATGTTCTAAAACTGAACTTGTCATTCAGCAATAAATGCTTAGGGATTTCAGAAGAAACTTCTTGTGGAGCTCAGCGGGGAGGTTATGGTTCCACTACAATGAACAGGCCAGTTGCCATTTAAAAACAGATATTACTTTGATATAAACTCTTTTCCCAAAGGTTGAATTGAAAAAAAAGAAAAAGCTACAGGAAAACAGTTTAAAGATTGCATGTGGCAATGTAGCATTGAGCCTGGTGTGTGCAGCACGAACATCAGTAATAATGGAAAGGTCATTGGTGATCTGCTGCATTCAGTGCCCTAATACCACCTCATTCAACGCACACAGCAACCCAATAAACTCACATACTGCATCTATATTTCATATGCGCTGAGCCATATGGTGGGAGGCTGTGATTATTACCCTCCACAAGAGAAATGAATCTGCGTTAACAGTTCAGCCATTTCAGTGACTCACTGTATATGGTAAATTGTTAATAGCATGCTAGATATAAGAAAATAAGTTTGAAAAGAAATGACAATGTTTTACATCATTCATAATATCACCCACTATACATATCAAATGAATTTAAATGTGACTGACAGTGCATTACGATTCCTTCAGATAGTAATGCATCTCATTTTTGTTGCATCCCATTAACTGTGTCATTGTAAAATGTATTTCACTCTTTACTATGGGCCACTTCCTGTTATACATGCAGACAGCACATGAACTACATACAAAACAACAAAGCCCCTAGATATTTAGCATAATCATGAATTATGTACATCAGCATGCAAGAACTATTAGCCATCAGTGCCATAGTGATGCAAAGAAACTTTTTGATTGCGTGATAGTATGTTCGTATTCAAGACTGAGCCAGCAGGGGGCAGGTGCCCATCTGCCAAAAATGCCCTTTCCACTTACTTGACACCTTTTATCAGATGGGTGAAAGCAGACACAAGGCGGATTCACTTTTACTCCACTGGCCTTGTTCCTTTGACATATACCGTTTGATCTGGAATACCAACTACATGTGTGAGAAACTGTACAGAAATGGAGACATATAACCATCTCTGTAACTTATTCTTCCTGAAGAAGTATTCAGGGGCCTTTTTTGAAACTACCACCGTTCAAAAGCTTGGGGATGGTAAGATTTTTTAATGTTTTTGAAAGAAGTCTATTATGCTCCCCAAGGCTGCATTTATTTGATTAAAAAAAAGTAATAACAGTAATAAACATTACAACCCGAATTCCGGAAAAGTTGGGACGTTTTTTAAATTTGAATAATATGAAAACTAACAGACTTTCAAATCACATGAGCCAATATTTTATTCACAATAGAGCATAGATAACGTAACAAATGTTTAAACAGAGAAATTTTATGCACAAAATTAGCTCATTTCAAATGTGATGCCTGCTACAGGTCTCAAAATAGTTGGGACGGGGGCATATTACTCATGGTGTAGCATCTCCTCTTCTTTTCAAAACAGTTTGAAGACGTCTGGGAATCGAGGTTATGAGTTTCTGGAGTTTTGGTGTTGGAATTTGGTCCCATTCTTGCCTGATATAGGTTTCCAGCTGCTGAAGAGTTCATGGTCGTCTTTCATTTAATGATGCGCCAAATGTTATCTATAGGTGAAAGATCTGGACTGCAGGCAGGCCAATTCAGCACCCGGACTCTTCTACGATGAAGCCATGCTGTTAAAATAGCTGCAGTATGTGGTTTTGAAATAGTCTGAAATAGACGTCGTCTGGAGGGGAGCATATGTTGCTCTAAAACCTTTATATACCTTTCAGCATTCATAGTGCCTTCCAAAACATTCAAGCTGCCCATACCGTATGCAATTACACACCCCCATACCATCAGAGATGCTGGCTTTTGAACTGAATGCTGATAACATGCTGGAAGGTCTCCCTCCTCTTTAGCCTGGAGGACACGGCGTCCGTGATTTCCAACAACAATGTCAAATTTGGACTCGTCTGACCATAGAACACTTTTCCACTTTGAAACAGTCCATTTTAAATGAGCCTTGGCCCACAAGACACGATGGCGCTTCTGGACCATATTCACATATGGCTTCCTTTTTGCATGATAGAGCTTTAGTTGGCATCTGCAGATGGCACAGCGGATTGTGCTTTCCGACAGTGGTTTCTGGAAGTATTCCTGGGTCCATTTAGTAATGTCATTGACACAATCATGCCGATGACTTATGCAGTGATCCCTTTTATAGCTAATCATGTTACAGACCTGATATCAATTAACTTAATTAGTTGCTAGATGTTCTCCCAGTTGAATCTTTTAAAAATTTCTTGCTTTTTCAGCCATTTGTTGCCCCCGTGGCAACTTTTTTGAGACCTGTAGCAGGCATCGAATTTGAAATGAGCTCATTTAGTGGATAAAAGTGTAAACATTTCTTTGTTTAAACATGTATTATGTTATCTATGTTCTATTGAGAATAAAATATTGGCTCATGTGATTTGAAAGTCTTTTAGTTTTCATTTTATTCACATTTAAAAAAACGTCCCAACTTTTTCAGAATTTGGGTTGTATTACAAGTCAAAATAACTGTTTTCTATTTTAGTATATTTTAAAATGTAAAATTCCTGTGATGCAAAGCTGAATTTTCAGTATCATTACTCAACTCTTCAGTGTCATATGTTCATTGAGAAATCATTCTAATATGCTGATTTGAAGCACAAGAAACATTTATTATTATCAATGTTTGTAACATAATAAATACATTTACTGTCACTTTTGAATGATTTAATGTGTCCTTGTTGAATAAAAGTATTATTTTATTTCAAATAAATATCTATGTAGTTCAGTCATGAAACTCTAGAGGGCGCAGGCTGATAGGCCTCTGCTGATCCTGCAGCCAATGAGATTGCTTGCTCAATATTTAAATATTTTGATTCAGTGTTTGCTGTAAGCTAATCCTGCAGCATGCTATCCGAGTTCCACTGAAACCCTCCCTCCTTCCCCAGCTCCACCTGCCTAGATCTGCTATCTCTGTGTATCTATTAGCAGTAGCAAGTCCATATTTGCTCTGCAGCAGCAGCGTAGCAGATCTAGTCCGCCAAGACCAAATACATTAACTTTGCCATATTCAATACCATGCTAAAACTATTCAGAGAGTTGTAATGACTGAAAGAAAGAAAGAAATTACTGACCAAAAACTTTTAAATGTTAGTGTATCCCTATCCCAGATATCGGTATTTATTTATTTATGACTATAGTCATAATTGAACAAGCAGTATTTCTCTGTAAGTCTCAGGGATTTATCATCAACTTCATTGTTTCAAGTTTGGATTAAACACAAGAAATTAATTTTGCATGTCCTTAGAAATGAAAAGCTAAGTACAATGTGATTTAGTACTGCACATAAAATAGTCTGAACATCAAATAATATAGTACAAATTGAAGACGAGTTTATGAAATGGTTGAGGGAATTCAAATTGACTAAATAAGACTAAATAAACACAATCAGAGTTCAATCAGCTGACACTATTCCAAAATAAATTAGTTTTTATAAATGGAAAAATACATGTATGCAAAGAGGAAATGTGTTTCTTTAGAACTTAAGGCCACAACAAACCCTCATTTTCATCTTTGCCAAATGTTCCTTACTTCATGTCTATAATCTTAAAATGTCTCAACAATAGCTTTTTGAATTACACCTCGTGCTTCATCGAGTCTAAGACCATTCGGGTGTGAGAAAAAAAAAAAGAAAAGAAAAAAAAAAGTAAGAATTGTATTGTATCTTAATTATGCTACAAATTGCTTCCAACTAAAATTAATCTATAGTATTTTATACATCATAAGACAACAGCTCTTGAAATGTCCTCTACTTTCTGACTCCTTCACTTAATGTGTCTGATAAAATAGTGTTGATTGAATCATTTTAAAGTAGCAATGCTTTAATGTCATGAATATTTCATGATATGCCAAACCTGCCAATCATTTGACATTATAGTAATTACACTTTAACCTGTCAACTGTTTCAGGGTGGACTTCAACTGGTCATTTTGTTATTTGCAATCAGAGAAATAGGGGAATGGTCTAGAGTTATATACTGTGGGCTTGATTTTGAGTCCATCCATCATGATGTTTTCTAGCAGCACAGGCCTTTTGACTCATAATCTGCAGGTCCTGTTAAGAGCAGCCTTCCTCCCTGGGGTCTGTATATCATTTCTGGCAATCAAGCAGGTACCGCAAGACGTGCTGCGGTGAACCGAGAGTTGCCTTAACCCCAGACCCGATCCATCATAACAGGGAAGGGGCTTTGTGTCAGGCTAAGTGAAACCTCCTGTCACCTTTTCTTTCTCTGAAGACCATGGGGAGCAGCAGTACATGTTCAGGTATTAAATTTGACACAAGCAAACCTATTATTATCAACGAAGAGTGACATGTGGGCCCTCTGATTTTTGAGCTAAAAATTTGGATTTTGAATGCATCTTCCAGAAAAAGTATATTTGTATTTTTGATGAGTTTTGAGTTAAGCTGCCTACCTGTACACATTAAGTAATAATAATAATAATAATAATAAAATAAAACAAAATGCAGTACTGGGCTCTGGGTTTGTGTACCCAAGATCTTGACCAAAAATGAATGCACCTCTCGATGGAAATACATGTTATGATACATGTTATGCTCACCTCTTGACAATGCAAGAGGTGAGCACTCTGTAAAGTCTACTCCAGCACATCCCCAAGACTTACACTGAGGTTAAGATCAGGACTCAGAGGTGCCAATTCAGCCTGGTCTCATTGTTAATACGTAGGTATAATACGTAACTTTCAAAGACACAAAACGTACATTTTTGTACGTTTAGAAAGGTGCTAAAACGTACAATATTGACGTAATTATAGCACTAAAACGTAAAAATAATTACGTTTTTACAGCGAAAAAATGTAAAATATTTACAAATCTTTCATGTCATAAAGATATATGTATAATTTCCATTTTATCGTTTTGTAGATACAGTGCTCAGCTTAAATGAGTACACCCCCTTTGAAAAGTAACATTTTAAACAATATCTCAATGAACACAAATACAATTTCCAAAATGTTGACAAGACTAAGTTTAATATAACATCTGTTTAACTTATAACATGAAAGTAAGTTTAATAATATAACTTAGATTACACATTTTTCAGTTTTACTCAAATTAGGGTGATGCAAAAATGAGTACACCCCAGTGGCGTGCGGTCCATATAAGCTGTGAATGCTCTGCATACCCAAGCCATTCGTGGACTCGGCAATTAATATTAACATTATAAATTACTATTAAATCCCTTGTTTGAGGTGTACCATAAAGCCTACATGATTGGCAATGTGTATGTAACTGTCCGTAATTTATTTATTTGCCAAACGACAGTAATTTTCTTTAAATCTGCCAGTGACGGAGACTTCCGGGTAAGTTGATCTACAGCAGCTTTTGTGCCTTCGCGCTTTTGTTATGGGGCGTCATCAATGTAGCGCGTTCTCATTGGTTTGCTGGCCTATGGCGAATTTCATAAGCAGGATAAGCTGTGAGCTGATAGCGTGCCCAAGAGGAAAAATGAGCTGTTGCTGCCAGATCTCGATCACCGAAAATCACATTGTATTTGATACAAAACTAACTAGACTTAAAGGGGTGGGTGGTTCATTGCGATTTCACTTTTTTAACTTTAGTTAGTGTGTAATGTTGCTGCTTGAGCATAAACAGTATCTGCAAAGTTACAGCATTGAAAGTTCAATGCAAACAGAGTTATTGTCTTTTAAAGTTATGGCAGTTTAATGCCTACAAAAACGACCGGTTTGGACTACAACGAGCTTCTTCCCGGGTTGGTGACATCATAAACCCTGCAAAACACTGCCCCCAGGAACACGCAACAAAGTGGGCAAGGCCATGTCGTGCGGCATATGGAAGCGGGAGAGTTGTGTACACTGGACGCGAGCGGCGCGACGCGTCAAAAGATAATAGAACCCATTATAATAATCAGTGATATTGTCTACACCATAGACTGTAAAAAACACTATCTACACTGGATGCAGCGCAGAAGACAGCTTCCAGAATCTACACGAGTTCAATGCTGGATTTGCACCAAGGCTATTACTGAAAGATGAAGCAGTTCCCACTTTAAAAGCAGAAACTGCTGTTTATGGGCCCCTAACTGTAAGTACGTTTTATTGTTTGTACATGTTTTTTAAATGTATAGTTCTGTTGCTATTTTTTGGTTGCATCAAGGACGTAAACAAAGACCAACACGTTTTTGCTTCGCTAGCCTGTTAGCTAAATTCTATTGCATACTTCTCCAACAAACACCAACAAACTTCTATGTTCATAGACAAACAGTTGTTCATGCTATAAATTAAACGATACCTTTACAAAAATGCTACTACTCAGTCATGTATTCGGCTACAGTAAAGCTTTAATCAGGATAAAACCGTATACTGAAAGCTAACAAACAGCAGTAACATTTACAAGTGACAGCATCTAAACACTTTGACACAAATACAAACGGAAATAAACCATGCTTGCAGAGGTTCTGCTTGACCCTTTTCATCATTACTGCTATCTGGGTCTGATTCGGGCTCAATTTGATAATATAGACGCCATTATTTACATTTCCACTGACGCACATGTAACAACTAATGGTAAGGGGCGTGGCATTTCCGGACGCTTCAGCGAATCACAATACACTGGGCCAGCTAACCAATCTGAGCCCATTGCGTATTTCGGAGGGAGTGGTATCATAGAAGCAGGAAGTCAATCCGGCCGTTCAAATGACAATGGAAACAGCGGTGTAGAATAAATGTAAAATATATGAAAAATACAGCGTTTTTTTTTTATTTTTTTTTAAAAACGAAGCATTAAGACATGTTAAACTGCGCCCCATAAACACAATCAAGCCTAAAAAAAAAAACAGTGAACCACCCCTTTAACCAAATGGGGGAAAAAAAAAATCATAACTAAAACTATTTTCATAGTATTTCATTTTCTCCATAGGGATTTTTTTATGAAAACTTATAAATTGTTTAAGACAGTCCTACTGTAACCAAAGAGTATAGAAGTATAAGTTCTTTGCTGTAACTAGGCCTCAGAGGATGTTAATCAATAGTCTGTGCATTTGTTAAAGTCATCAGTTTGCATAATTTCAACTTATTTTTTAAAGAATACTGATATTTTTATTTATTATAGCCTACTTATATTAATTATAATTACATTTTATTTTTTATTTATAATAGGCTGCTAATACTAATTATGTTATACTTATTTTTAATTATTAATTTAAAAAGTACTGGCATACATTTAAATTGACGCAATGGTGTTTTTTATTTGTCGTGTCTGATTTAGATCTGTGTCCTAAACTGATATGTTTAAAGGTGAAGTATGTCGTTCCCTTTCAGTCGGTCACGTTCGACGTACGTCAGAAGTGAACCGACGAATTGGGATATTGCCAGAGAGCCCTATCACCTTCGAGTGTAACTAAACAAGCCAATGGAATTGGCGTGCGATATTTGCATAGTGTTCTTTGCTGTGTGTCGCACAGCAAAGAAACTAAATATTACAAAATGGTTAAACAATTACAGAAATTTTATTCATAAGGTTTCAAATTGTAGTCTTGTTTAACATTATGTAATCCTCCGAAATGAGTTTGCAGCACAAGTCACGAACAGAAATGTTATTTTCATATTAAGTTGATGAGTAAACTGCATTCAGTAAATTCAATAAAAACATGTATTGATATGACAATTGAATACAACAGATTTAAAACATTAATGCCACGATTTTAATATTAATACATGGGAATTCATATACATTCACACTTTACGTTACATGATTTACGTTTTATTGCTGTTAATACGTAAGTATTTTTACGGTTAGTGCTATAAATACGTCAATGTTGTACGTTTTTGTTTGTATGAAAACGTAAGTGAATATACGTGTGGTAGAACCACATTTTACGTAAAATGAGATCACGTTGGCCAATTCATGTGTGAAAATTATTCTTCATGCTCTCTGAACCATTCTTTCCCAATTATAACCCTGATGAATATTGGCATTGTCTAAAATCAACTAAATCAACAAAATTGTTAAAATCAACTGCAATTTCACATTTTAAAAAAAAAGCTAATTTTAATAAATTCTCATTTTTACACTCCTGATTAGTTTGCAACCCTGTCTCAAGTGTATATGTATGTGATATATGACTGATATGTGCAAAACAAATTGGTACGAAAGCAACAAAGCATTACAGTTAATTAATAGGTTATGTGTAAGAAAAAAGGTATAATCAAACATTCACATGTGGGCTTATTTTCCTTGACAAATAACTGAAAAAGTAATCTTTGTATGCTATAAATTTCTGTGTGCAATTTGTGAAGCACTGAGGAACATTCAGATTAATTTTGTCAAATAAAAAACAAAAAGAAAGGAAACTAATAAGAAATGCAGCACAGGAGAGAAAATAATGAAACTGATTAATTCAAAATTTGAAAAATATTAGTAAAAACAGATCTTGGTGTGCAAAATAATCAAGCCTCCTAGGATGCAACAGGATGTTTTTCTGCCTAGGCAAAGCTCAAAAATGCATAATATTCATGGTCTCTATTGAGTCTGAAACTATTACTACAGCCGTGTCTCTTCTTCGGCACACTATTTTGTGTTTTCGGGAGCTTGAAAGAATGTCCAAACAGTGCAGCAGGGACCAATTTGCGTTCCGGCCAGCAGACACCGTTATATCCCAGCAGGCATTTGGTCCAGGTAATGAGAAAAGATTAGCTGCCTTACATATCATTAAAAGCCCCACTAATGGTGGGAGTCTGGCCATTATTTGCCTCTGTGCATAGCACTGGAATCAATTAGTCACAGAGAGATTGCCACCACGGTAAACTGTTGGGGGAAACAATTACAAACTTTTTGTCTTTTAGTGCAGATACAAAACGGTATACTAGCCAAATTTAGTGCATAATAATCAGGTGTTCCACGAAAGGGACTTTGAATGATGATTCAGGATTAAAACCGGTGGGTTAAATGGAAAGAAATGATTACTATAGCTGAATGCTATAATTATTGTTGAGCTCTGTGAAGTTTTGGATTAAAACTGAAGTATATATAATTTCTTCAGTGTTACAATACTTCCTATCCTAGTTTGATGTGCACTTCTGAGTAAGCCATTTGTAGGATGGTTTCTTTAAAGTATTTAAACACAGATGGAGACAGAGAGGTCATATTTTAATCTCTGGTCAAAAATTCGTAAGAAATGCTTACAGGATTCCTGCTTGGATTTCATCATCGTTTGAAACCAGTCCTAAAGGCTGTGACACACCAAGCTGACGGTCAGCCGTAGGGCAATGTCGGGCCATAGTTGAGCATCTGTCGAC
Source organism: Mylopharyngodon piceus (assembly GCA_039654765.1). Taxonomy (NCBI): domain Eukaryota; kingdom Metazoa; phylum Chordata; class Actinopteri; order Cypriniformes; family Xenocyprididae; genus Mylopharyngodon; species Mylopharyngodon piceus. The sequence continues at coordinate 26,505,930 of CM077439.1, read as the reverse complement.
CCAGTTTTTGCGCTGTGCCATTGGCATTAGTCGGACCCCCATTGGCAGCTTTTTGGACAATTGAGCCCATCAGTGAGAGAGATCACTCTGATTTGCTGTTCAGCTTAAAGGGTTAGTTCACCCCAAAATGAAAATTCTGTCATTAATTACTCACCCTCATGTCGTTCCAAACCCATAAGACTTTTGTTCATCTTCAGAACACAAATGAAGATATTTTTGATGAATTCTGAGAGCTTTCTGTCCTTCCTTAGACAGCTACGCAACTGACACTTTGTCACTTCAACAAGTTCATAAAGAGATTGTAAAACTAATCCAAAAGTATTAAATGGTTTAGGCCAATTTTTTCTAAGAGATTTGATCGCTTTATATAATGAACAGATTGAATTTAGGCTTTTATTCAAATATAAACATTGATCAGTGAACATAAACAGAAGCTCAACCAAATCTGCTTGATGCGCGAGAACAAACCTATTGCGGAAGCTCAAACGTGCTGCGTAACACGAGAATGAACCTCATTGGTTCTAGCATGCGTCAAGCAAACATGCATGAGCATCTGTTTACCACAACTGATGTGTGAGTGGATTAATGTTTATATATGAATATAAGCCTAAATTCAATCTGTTCATCATATAATGTGATTGTGTCTCTTCAAAAAAATTTGGACTAAACCACTCAATTCATATGGATTAGTTTTCCGATCTCTTTATGAACTTTTTGAAGTGTCAAAGTTTCAGCTGCGTAGCTGTCAATGGAGGGACAGAAAGCTCTCAGATTTCAAGTCTTACGGGTTTGGAACGCCATGAGGGTGAATAATTAATGACAGAATTTTCATTTTTGGGTGAACTAACCCTTTAAGGCACTCACACATTACATGATAACCAGGCCGATTTTGGGCCCAATTCTCACCTTCCAACAATCTCAGGTAAAGTCCTGAGTATCTTGATGGTTCTACAGAGTATTTTATCAGATTTTCCTGTGGTGTGAGGTGTGTTAAGAGTGATTGAATCTGCTGGGAAGAACGTTGGGCCACACCAATCTTAAATTGTAACACGTTAAATATTTATGATCAGAAATCTTGTTGTATGGGGGAACCCCGAAGACAAATGCGCACACACGCTGTAGATTTTCACTTGGAACGAAACAATACCAAATCAGAAAGTGAGCTGACGGAAGACAGAAGCATAATACGACTTCATCCAAACCTTTTTCTTAATTTTCCCTAACAATTTTCTGTAAAAAGCCATCCAAACACTATTATCACCATTTCGTTTTGTCCTCTGTCCATGTTTGTTTACTCTAATGTCAGTTTTGACCGCGAGAGATTTTGCGAGATTTCCCATGTTCAGTCAGGAATCTGGTTGTTTGTAAATGCAATCTGTTAGTGTGTGGAGTGCTGACAAAACTTTTAACAAAATGGTTAAGTCTATGATTTATTTATTTATTTTTTTTAATCATGTTTGTGGTCTCTCACATTTTGAAAATCTGCTAAGATTTTAAAAATCTTTTTTAGTGTGGGCCACCCTTTAGCAAGAGAAGAAAATCAAAAGCGACAAAAGAATACAGTCTACTGCCACCTGCTGGTATGGAGAGTTATTTCCTCTCATAGTTGGTTGTAGTGTGTTCAATTGCAGTTTTTTTGGCCAAGACACAGGCGATGTGAGGCAACACCACAGTTGGGCTTCATCGCCGTTTCTTCTTTGTTGTTGGTTTGGTGTGTCAGGGCCTTAGAAAATCCAAACGGGATCAAATAAGAATCCTCAAAGAATCCTACTAGATAAACCAAAATTCCTACAGGATTTGTGTTCTTATCTGCAAGAATTCTATTGGTTATTGTGTAATCTTTATCAGAAACCTACTTGTCGAACTGGACTGACATTTTGCTATGGAAGAGTTAAAGAAAAACTCACTGGCAGCTTTAAAATCTAAAGGATTTTGTTGAAATTCTTTTGAACATTCTACTGGGACATTTTATCCTATTTGTAATCATAGCTTCCTGTCATTTATGTATGGCTACTTGATTTTAAAGTTTCAGCTAAAATCAATATAAGTTTGCTATATTTGATATAAGAGAATATTAAGTTCATACTTGAGGAGGAAAAACACCTAAAATGTTCTCCACAGACACAAACTATACAAAATATGCAATTTGGTGCAGATGTTGTTATTTGTGTGGGCAAAAAGTAAGATGAAATTCTTCAGACTACTTACAAAAAATGCTAATAAATATCAGCACTATGCTCTAATACTATGCACCAAGTACTCAACCACCTAGTGTATGAGGTTTATAAAGTTATTTTGTCATCAGAGACTAATAGTCCTTCCCCTTTGGCTACGTAAAGAAAGCTGTGACAAGTCGAGTACATGAAGTGTCCAACATTACACATTTTTTTTTTTTTTTTTCTTCCATTAAATAAGTGCATCATCAGGGTATTTTAAGTGCACATTTTCTTGTTTTAATTTTCAGTGTGAACAATATTTATACTACAAAATGTCTTAGAATAGTGCATAAGTACATGAATTGGGACACACCTCAGTTGGCACTCTGTATCAAAAGAAGATATTTTGAAGAATATGGGGAACCAAACAGTCAATGGGCCCTATTGACTTCAATAGTATGGGGAAAAAATACTACAGAAGTCAAGGGGCCCATCAACTGTTTGGTTACCGACATTCTTCAATATATCTTCTTTTGTGTTCAGCAAAAGAAAGAAATTCATACAGGTTTAGAACAACTTGAGAGTGAGCAAATGATGACGGAATTTTCATTTTTGGGTGAACTATACCTTTAAGAACATTTAGGATCCTTCAGAAATTCCAGTAGGATTCCTAGAGATTTTTGAGTGTTGGATCATGTACTACACCTGGACTGTGATTCCCAAACGTTTTACAATTAGGTATTAAAACGAGGGTGGGGGTTATCAATGATGTGCTGTCATGCATAAAACAGACCATGCAGCTTCCACCTTCCTATTGTGCACCCCTGAATACTCCTGGCATCAAGGTGAACCTCATTATACGGAATATCCTTGTCATTGTCAGGATCATTCACAGGGCCTCAGTGGGTAACCGCTGACTCCATTAACACACCCTGTATGTCTTTACTGACTCTGGAAGCTAGCACCTCAACCCAGAGATGAATTTGTGAAACATTATACATCAGATGAACGGTTACTGCACAAAAGAATGAGGTCATTTTGCACAAAATAATCACAATCCTATATGCAGTTAATTAGGTTGACTATTCAAGAAAATGCCTAAAAGCACAAAGCTATACTCAAGTTACAACGATGTGTGATTTGATCTCTACAGGTTACATTTGAGATCAATTAAAATAAATAAAATAATAATAAGATCCATCGTTATTGGAAAATTCAGCCCTGATCTGATTTGCGAGTCTCTTAACAACCAACCTGTGAAGGACATAATAGCAAATACAATTCTGCCATTACAACCGATAAACTAATGAACAGACTTCACTTCATCTACCTTGACTGTTTTTTTCACTGTGTCTACAAATAAAAGCTCACTTCTGCCAACACAATGATCCTGACACCATTGCACTCACAGTAATTATTAGACCAGACTCTGGGTGACAAAAACACAAGGACCAGTCCAATTAAATGTGTTTGGTCTGTCTGTGTGTTAGTGAATGCTTATATACTTGAAGGAAATAAACAATGACCATCCTATTTGCGTCAATCATTACTCCAGTAAAGACAGCTAGTTATCACAGCATTGTTGTGAAAATGATGAGAAGGAAGTGATGGTGTTGTAGGTCTACATAAGGATGAAAGGGCTTCGTGTCCTTTGCTGAAGATTTTTAGTCATTAACATTAAAACTGTAAAGCCTTACAACAGAAATAATGGTCAGATTTTTTTATTTTTTTGGAACAGTTTATTGAACATTATATATATATTATAATGCTCATACTAGAAATTTTTTTATTCAGAGGCCCAAACTGAGCAAAAATAATCAATTTGGTGCAGATTTTTTATTCATTATTCAGTATTACGAAATTCTGATAACATAAATAAAATGAGATTTTTATAACAGTAATAAGTCTACTTGCATAAAATGCATATAAATATCAGTTGTCACTCTATATCTATATCAATAATATATCTTTGTAAGATGGTAATTAAATGCTTAGTTTTATAATCAAAGCTCTGTAGTTTTTATTGTGGGGGCAAAACATATAATGCAACACAATACAGTGATAATTGAGGGATGAACAAATAAATGTTCCTAAAAATCCTGATGTAGGCTACCATATTTGATACTCACATTTTAACATGATTTTTCTAAAAAAAAATAAATAAATAAATAATAATAATATAATCAAGTTGCTTCAGTCTAGAAATGGTTCATGTTGAAAAATTACTAACAATATAAAAGTTATTAGGTTTCAGATTTCACAGCAAGATTTCACAGCAAAAAGACGTGTATCACAACCTGAAGGTCGACGTTTTTACAGTAATACTAAAAGGCCTCTTACTTGCTAAAAAAGTATAAGCTATCAATCAGATGACAGAGGACATGTAGTAGATTGTGTGGAACAGGTTTTTCCAGAAAAGTTTTGATCATGTTGATAATTTAGAGGACATAGAAATTCATGCATCAAATATGATGCAGTAGGCTTTATAGGGTTAAATTCCGTCTGTGCATATGTACCACTTACATGATGCTTCTTTTGTGTTTTGTGCAGCTTGACAGAATTGGAAAAGAGCTGCTTGAAGATTTGTCAAATTCTCTTTTTGTATTCTTTGGGAAAAAAAAAAAAAAAAAAAAAAAAAAATCGTCGCATACAGGTTTGGAACGACATTATGGTTGGTACTAAATAATTGACAGAACTTTCATTTGTGGGTGAAGTAATGCTTTAAGCAATTGTCCCATTCAGTGTAATGAGGATTTGCATAAATGAATGGCTTTCTCCCTTTCAACCTTGCATTTCCACTTAGAATGATTACACAAACACATCTGTTTTACTGTGGCTTGTTGCTCGCTCAATAGGTAAACACAGCAGTGCCACAAACAGCATGAAACCTTGTTTGCAAACTATTTTAGTGAACAACCTCACGAGGAGGAAGTTCCTTTTCTAGTTGCCGTCTCTTTCTCCACCCCCTGCTGTTCTGCATTGCTCCTTCCCCCTGTCTTTTACATTTCATAAAAGATTGCTTTCCCTCTGTCTGTTTTGTGTCTCTTATCATTTGAGTTGGTTTTGTTGCTAAACTGATGCTGGCTTGCAAACAACATGATCTGGCTTTCTTATATGAAAGTACTTTGTATCTCAATTTCTTAGTTTGGTTGAGTTTAGCCTTTAGGTGCTCTATGTATTTATTTATTTTTTTACTCTACTAAAGCATAAAAACACCATAATATGTTTGCAGAGATTTAGGAAACAAGCTTCTGTGTGAATGTCTGTTTTTGTTTTGGTCTGTGTGATCGCATCCACTGCCAATTTACCGAATAGTATTTTGTTGCCAGTTAGCGGCAGGGGAAAAAAAAAAACCCTCTTCAATATTTTAAATTTTGGCCTGCAGTAGCCAGTTCATCCGCTAGCTGTCATTATTACATAGTGCACATTTAAACATCTGTTGAGTGAACAATTCAATGACTCACCCATAAAGGGAGTTGCTTGTTTCATTTCTGAATGAATTAGCATTTTTTTGTACACATTGGTTGAATGAATGATTCAATAACTCACTCATAAAGACAGTAATTTGCCTTGTAACAGTGTAACCTGCAGAACGAGTTACTGAAAATCCCCACCGCAAACAGTCTATCTGCAATGTGTAAAAACCGGCAAGCAGAGTGATACAGTGAAACGTCTTACAGTATAGTGGCAGAGCAATTACATACTTCAGTTTGTTCACATTCTTATTTAAAATGCATTAATTATTAATCAGAGCACAGATTTATTAAATAACACATTCCTTTAAAGCTCATTTCATAATAAGGATGTATTCCATTTTCAAGTTAATAATTACATCATTAATCAAAGCATGTTCTGTGTATCCTTGACATTATATTAAATGCCTAATTTTTAACATGCATGAACAAAACTGCTTCCCCTGAATATGATTTAATGCACTAATAGCATTTAATATCAGCATATCCAAAGGACTGCCCCTGGTCACCTTAATGAAAGAAGATAATATTTGTAGTATAGTGTTTTGTGATTTATAGCAATAAAATATAGCAAAAATAATAAGACACCACAAGCTTTGATCTTACAGGAAGACTCTGAATTGTCGTCATCAGAGTGAAAAGATTTGGTGGAGCTCCAAAGCTCCATTTTCCTGGTATGCCAGGAAAAGATACTAATACAGGAGCTCTTTTAACTCTCTGGCACTGAAAGGCATTTCCAGGAGCGTCTCCACCTCTTTGTGAAGGACGACAGTGTATTTCCGACTGCATTTAGGACAGTGTGACAGGATCAAAGGACAGGGAGGGCTAAGGGTGTTCTCCACCTACCTAATGAACACTGGCCTGAAGAACAGTCACACAGCTAGAAATCAAGAAAGCAGAACCGTGTGTTTAAGACACAACTGACATTTCATAAATTTAAACACACACAGGCACAGTAGTAACTGGCTGCAGGCAATTACAAGCATTTCACCTGTAATGTCTTAGTTCTAGTTCACAGGAAGTTGTGTAGCTCTTGCTGACTCCAGGGTAAATGTATCATTGTTCTTATATGTTCGTACAGTGTGTCTCTTGAAGGTTCGCCTTAAGCAAGGCTTTCAGCAAAATATTTTGTTTAATATGTTAAGAATCAAAACAGACACAAGATTATGCACATATCCGATTATGATTATGAAGATTTATGAAGTCAAACCTTACATAGCAAAACTGAATATATAATATTTTCATCATGGTCACAGCGGGAAAATTGTACCATTGAATTGTGCTCTGAAATATAAATATATTAATTAGTGGTGCTTTGTATCCAAAATGCTATTTTTGTCTGCTCACAATTAACACTTAATTAAAGATGCTGGTCTAAGAACATAATTAATGTTGTTGCATGATGGTTCAAAAAATCTATTACACAATAGCAGTTATTGTGTTGTGTGGTGTTTGCTAAGACAAGGATCATTACTATTGTTCATGCTTTGGATTAGGGATTTGATAAAAGGCTTTCCCTTAAGTATTACATTTTAACATGTAACTCATTACACACTGTTTATACTATGAACATGAATGAAACCCCTAATCATGCAGCTTGTTGACGAGCGATGTCAATACTAGTAAGCAACGATTAACTCTATGTCAGGGGTTTTCAAAGTCAAATACAGTGGGCCTCCTTTCTACACAACATGCACGATGCCCACCAATTAAACCGCATAGTATGAACTGCACTATATGAATTACTTATACACAGATTCGTTCGAAAGAAAGAAAGAAAGAAAGAAAGAAAGAAAGAAAGAAAGAAAGAAAGAAAGTCAGTCAAGAGCAGTGAATAATTTTCATTTTCTTTTGTTGTTTGATTAAAGGTTAGTTCACCCAAAAATGAAAATTCTGTCATTAATTACTCACCCTCATGTCATTCCACACCCGTAAGACCTTCCTTCATCTTCGGAAAACAAATTAAGATATTTTTGATAAAATCCGATGGTTCAGTGAGGCCTCTATTGACAGCAAGGTAATTAACACTTTCAAATGCCCAGAAAGGTACTAAAGACATATTTAAAACAGTTCATGTGACTACAGTGGTTCAATCTTAATGTTATGAAGTGACAAGAATTCGTTTTACTACCAAAAAAAAAAAAATAAATAAATAAAAATAACGACTATTCAACAATTTCTAGTGATGGGTGATTTCAAAACACTGCTTTGTGAAGCATCGAAGCTTTACGAATTTTTTTGTTTCGAATCAGTGGTTCAGAGTGTGTATCAAACTGCCAAAGTCACGTGATTTCAGTAAACGAAATCGCCCATCACTAGATATTGTTGAATAAAGTCATTATTTTGTTTTTTTGGCGCACCAAAAGTATTCTTGTCGCTTCATAACATTAAGGTTGAACCACTGTAGTCACATGAACTGTTTTAAATATGTTTTTAGTACCTTTCTGGGCATTTGAAAGTGTTAATTATCTTGCTGTCAATGGAGGCCTCACTGAGCCATCGGATTTCATCAAAAATATCTTAATTTGTGTTCCGAAGGTGAACGAAGGTCTCACGGGTGTGGAACGACATGAGGGTGAGTAATAAATGACATAATTTTCATTTTTGGGTGAAATAACCCTTTAACATTAATGACATAGACAGCATCAGGTAGTCCTATATGAGGCTTCTGTCACTTTAAGACCTTATGCATGGATCCAATATAATGATAAATATATAGGGCTTTTCACATTTGAAATAGTTAACCCTGGGTCATTCTAAACCCGGGGTAAATGGAACGAATTAATTTACCCGGGGTTAACAATTATCAGTACTCATAAACTGACGTTTCACATTGTACATTCCTAAACCCTGGGTTAACATTCTTATTTGCATATTTGCGGTGTCAGTGTCATTGATTGGATAAACGCAGCAGGTGACCTGTTTACATAGCTCTAGCATTGCGCATCATCGTATTGCCGACTGTACTACCAAGTTTATACTGAATGGACATTTCGGACTTTAAAGCTAAGAATGAAACGGTCTCTTCTTCACTCAAATTGTTGCGTTTTCTGTCAGCATTTGACATTTTTCCTCTCAAACGCTCAATTTACTGTTTATATACACTGTGCATTGGTTTTGTGACTGTCCAAAGTAGGCAAATATGAGTGCGTGATTGGTTGTCTGTTGCTAAGCATCTAGCTGTAACATTCTAACACCGCATCGTTTCACACTGTACAAGTTTGGCATCACAATGCGGGGTTTCATAACCCCGGTTAAAAAGCGGTGCTAACCCCGCTTCTAAATTACAAGTGTGAAACGTTCCTTTTACCCAGGGTTAAAAGGTGTTTAGAATGACGATAACCCAGGGTTAAGCGCAGTGTGAAAAGCCCTTATTACTCTCAGCACTCCCAAGTCCGGTGGTCTTCAGCTCCGCATGTTCCGCCTTGGGGGTCTTCTGCTCCTCCTCTTCCACTCTGGCCACCTGCTTTGCCGGCTCTGCCCTGGTTCCCTGAACTGCCAGTTCAGCCCTGGCTCCATGCCCTACAGACTCCGCCCTGGCTCACTGCCCTGCCGGCTCCACTTTGGTCTTTAGGCCCACTTCCACTGCACAGGCCTGTCCATTTTTTTTTTTTTTTTTTCCCCTCCGAATTCCTCCTACACCAGTTGTCCAATCTTCACCAAATTTTGGACAGATCATCACCAACCATGCAGACAAAAACATATGAAAAACTTTTTGATATCTCACACTGTTTTCATATAACTCATTGTCAAAGTTGATATAAAGGTGTCACATAGTGTTTATCCAATACCATGGGCACGCTATACTGACTATTGCACTGAAACTTGATATGTCAAATCATGATCATGCTCTGATACTCCCTCCATGCTTGCTTAGCTCCTGATTTTGCATCTGTTGTGTTTTGTCACATGCCTTATCACTGAATGCAGAAAGACACTCATTCCTCTGAGGACAACCTCCAGATGATATCTTGACAGAATTTAATTTCCTTAGCTAAATTAAAATTAAACTCTACCTCCAGCTCAGTTGATGAAAAAAAACACATAGTTTGATTACCATAGTGTTTAGTATCTGATGTAATGGTACTGCTGTAGTCACAACCAGCCAATCCTGTAACAGAATTGATTGGCTTGTAGCCACCCTCTTTTTATGCACAATTACAGAGGCAATGGGTAACACCTAAATTGTGCATTAAGTCTCAGTTCTCAGTATCCAAAAAACAGTGTATTACTGATAATCTGAGACTGGGGCTTGGTGTCACACTTTTTACTTTAGTGAATATTTCTCATTTTAGGTTTAATTTGGAGTCAGCTTCTGTATAGGCACTTATAAAGTCTTGACTACAAGGTTTAAAGGGGACATCGAATGCCAATTTTCCACAAGTTAGTATGATTCTTTAGGGTCTTCATGAAAAGTCTATAACATACTTTGATTAAAATTTCTGAATGGTTGTGTAAAAAAAACACCCATTTTACCTTGTCAAAAACAGCTCTGTTCACAGCGAGCCATTTCGGTGCATGTCCCTTTAAATGATAATGAGCTACTGTTCACCCCACCCCTATCTTCCGTGAGCGGGCTGTAAACACTATTTGGCAGGTATTGCACTGAACTCACCATTCTTATTTATGCAGTTATAAATGCTCAAAAACTATGAAAATACATTTGAAAATTACTTGTTAGTCATTAACCAACACCTTTATAAACCTTATTGTAGTGTTACCATGTTATCTTTACATAAAATGTACACAGTTTGTAATAAGACAATCGCCTTAATGCATTGTTCATTATAAACGTGCAGTTATGAATTACAGTGAGAAGGTTCTAAACAGAAATGACGACATATATGTTTGTTCGACTATATTATTTTGATAATGAACAAGCTGCGATGTCACGTTTGTAGTGCTTTGTTGTGTGTGCGTGAGGCGCCGGCGCGATCAAACAGCAGTCTTTGCAAGGGACTTGCCTCATCGTCATGGCAACGGTTTGTGGCCAGGTCAGATTACGTCAGTTTGTTGTTGTTTGTTGGAAAATCATACCACACTGCTCAGACATTCCCCGTCCCAACAAACGCCGATTAAACATGTTCAGTTGGGTGAAAACAAACTCCGACCAACGGCAACAGACGCCGACAGGGGTATCACACTAGCTGCGTCTCATTTCGGAGGCTGCGTCCTGATCCAACAAACTCCAACAGACATGTTTGTTAGCGTTTATCTGTGCGGTGTGAACTGGCCTTTAACTTTAGCCGCATTCGTCGTGGATCTTGCTAACTAGCACATTATTAGGAAAGGCGATTTGCAAAGATTCATAAAAAAAAACCTATAACATTACTCACATCTTCTGGAAGTACTGATCCATCCCTCAGGAACTTTTTTAGCAAAACAAACTTTTTAGCGCAGACATAAACACATATAGGTAGATCCGGGGGCGCATTCCCTTCAAAAACAAAATTAATCCACTGCGTCTTCAGCGGCTCAGATGTCGAGAGTAGGATGACTGCTAGGTTCATTCTTATATCCAATAACAAAACACCTCAGTTGCTTAGAAGACATTCTTGTCTACACATACGTGGCATCGAAACAATGGCTGTTTACAGCTCACTCAGGGCGGGTCTATGCTAAAACGGCAGTGTCTGTCAAGAGTCGTGGGAGGGGCCTGTGCAAATTTACGTCACTTTGCCAAGAATCTGTGAACGGCTTGATCTGACAAAGTGCTTATGATTTGTGGGGATTTAAAAAAAAAAAAAAAAAAAAAAGCACTGGGTGGATTTTTATCATTATAGGGTGGTTGTGTAGACACACATTTATGTCCAAACACCATGTAAAAGTGAATTTTGCATCCGATGTCCCCTTTAAAAAAAAAAACAAAAAAAAATGACGTTTTATTAAATTTATATGTATTATATGTATATGTGTCATGTATGTATACATGACATTTATATGTATTTCTTAAATAAATCCAAATAAACCATCTTAAAACACCACTGAATACACATTTTTGAGATGTTGCCCGTGTGACAACTAGCCCCGGTCTCCTTTATGTATTGCTGTCTCCAGGGCATCGTTTTGGAGGACATGGAGAAGACATCCATCACATCCAAAATGATTTAACGATCACAGCAGCCTGTGCATTCCCCTGAACACACGTTTGGTCTAATGTCACTCAATGGTCTGCCACAAAAGGGCATGTTTGCAGCCGGGATCTCTGGAGAGAGAACTGCTCGTTTTCCAGCACAATGGCCCTGCTTTCAGCCCCTGAAATTTGGATTCTTATCTCTGCATTGGCCCAATGAGAGCACAACAGGAGAATTTAATTGGGGAGTTTAATTAAATGTCTGGGTCAATTGCATCATGAGCTGAATACTGACCGAAGGCCGGGGGACTAATAAATGCCAATTTACCTCATATGTCCTGTCTTTAGGTGTTACTCCCTTCCTCTAGGGGCCTAGAGATGCTTCGAATGCCCCCTAAACCAGGATTAATGGATTGTGACCCTGGGGCATTGAGCTGGAAAGTAAAATTCTTACTGGTTATTTTGTCAAGAAGTTGAGTAATCAAAAAAATGGTAAGTAATCTTATTTGGGACAAAGCATCAATTAATATTTGGGTGCAAAACCAGATTCCTGCTGAGTTTAGAATCCTATGAGGACAGCAGACATAAATAGAAAATGTTACATAACTTAACTGCTTTAAATTCATGTGGAGTAGTTTCAGATATGTCACTTTTCTTCAAAGTGAATCATCAAAGAGATTGCTTGAAACAGAATGAATGGGTCTTGGGCTCTCAAGAGGCTAGAGTTCACCTGACTCTGGAGAGAGATGATCTTGGCCCTGAAATCCTTTTCTGAACACAGCTATCAACAGCACTCTGGCCAGGGCCTTCGGATCAATCCCTGTCTCCCACAGAATTCCACCTCTCATCCATGAGATGACTCTTGTGAGGAGCTCATATTTCAGCCCTTCAAAGCTCGAGATTTATGCCATGTTCAGATGGAAGACTTGGATAATTGAATTTGGAATATTGTGGTTGGAGCTCCTCACTTACGTTAAGAGCTCAATTCGATGAGCACGAATGCGGCGTTGACCCGGGTTCAAACTTTTCTGGCGCTCTACCAAAATCATATTTCATTCTGTATTTTGGGAAAAAATGGTACAAACCAAAGGTGATTTCTTGCTGCAATTTTGTTAAGACAGAATATCAGGAGCCGCACAGCGGTGCACATCTGCAAAATACAAATGGACTGTTCGTTCATGTGATTTTAAGAAGAAAAGAGAAGATGACAACCGATTTGGGCAAAGTGGTACTGAGGTCGCCCCATTTAGATTCAGAGATTGGCTAAGCCAAGAGACTGCTGAGACATACTCAAGGCTAAATGAAAGCAAGTTTCACCCACAAGCCTGTGCAAATATACTACTGGGCATGTTTTATTTCTGCAGATGAAATAGTTTTGACTGAGGTTTTATGCGTAATCCTTATTAGTCTGTCATAAACAACCTAGAAAACAAAGCAGAAAATAATGCAAGCAGTACACTATCTGTTCATTTGCATGGCACTTCATTAAAACCATCATTAAGTCAAGGCTAAATTATCACTTATTGTAATTGGGTGGCATCACAAGTGTCATCCTGTTACATCAAACAGTGCAGAAAATACCTGACACCTCATTTCTAACCTCTAGGCCCAGAGCTCTGAGAAATAAGCTTCAATGTGACTTAAAGGTTTCCACAGTAATTCTATCCACATAGTTTCAAAGTATGTGTATTTAAAAAGAGACCCAAAACACAAGAATATCAAGTCTCAAGAATATCAAGTATCCTGGCTATCAAATAAAACACTTCACACACTGGATATGTTGCTTCAACAAGCTGGATATCATTTCTACCCCAAACAAATATATTTCATGCTATCAAATCACATTTGTCAAAGTGTCAAAGAGTTAAGTCAATTATTAAATTATTACGATTGCTTATTTCATTTCATTTCATTTCATTTTGATGTATGCATTTGATGTGGACATGATGCAAGGATGCAAATCAAAAGATTACATAAAAAAAACCAAACAAAAAAAAAAACAAAAAACAAGCAGTTTTCACTACTGACAGTCACAAATGGGCTTTCTCACACTTGAAATGATTAAACAATGCCATTTTTCAATCTAGGTAAACACAATCCTGGGTTATGTTGTTTCATTTTATCCTTGGGTTTTTAATAATTAATTCTGGGTTTGGATATTTCACTCTGTACATCTGAAAACCCAGGCTTAATATTATTTGCATATTTATGAGATTAACAACATTGTACAGTGTGATCAAATAAGCTCTGGTTGTCTTAAATCTTCTGAAATGTCCCACAAAAACAATAATGTATTTTTATCACTTCAGTTAATTAGCATTTTTTACTTTTTCCCCCTCAGACAATTAAACTAAGCCTGAAAGATTCTGTGAATGTACAAAGTACATGAATATTTAATGAGATAATCACTGAGGCAGTTTATGATTGGCTAATTGTTGAACCAACTCGCTGTAACACTAGAGCACCTTACTTTTGGCTCCACAATTCAGAGAAAACTCAAAAATCATTGCAAATACCCTGTTTACCTGTCTTAAAGGTTGCTTTACCAAAGGTTATAAATGGCTTTACCCTAGTTTTGAAAACATGTTAAGCACAGCATAAAAATTCTTAAAATACAGCAGAAAATAAAAGTGCGGTTGTCATGCTCAAAACAATAAAATTAAAGGACAGGACAAGAAAATAAAGTTTGATTTATAACACAAGCTTCCTCACATGCACTAAACTGAATCATGGGTAACAAGGTGAGCCTGGGGGCCTCCTCCAATTCACATTATATGTCTGTGCCATGTAATTTTATGATATGCTGTAATTCTCTCTAGTGATGAATTAATAGATGGCCAAGTCAGCTAATGAACAAGCATTTATGAACAATTACTTCCAATAGGTCCATTAGTCCAATTAAATGGAGATCCAAAACAAGTCAGCTGCACGTTATGTCATAAATTAAAGCTATGTCTATTAGCTGACAGATGTATACATACACAAATGTAGGGGTGTCGCAATAGACGGGTATTGATGATAACCATGATATTCAAAATATGAAATATCGATATTGTGTTAAGTAAGGGTGTGACAATATACCACCATTGGCGATAACCGTAATATTTAAAATGAACATACGATAATATACAGAGTCACACTATACTGAAACGGGAAATGTTACATTAAAGGGGACCTATAATGGCCCTTTTACAAGATGTAATATAAGTCTCTGGTGTCCCCAGAATATGTCTGAAGTTTCAGCTCAAAATACCCCACATATCATTTATTATAGCTTGTCAAATTTGCCCCTATTTGGGTGTGAGCAAAAACACACTGTTTTTGTGTGTGTCCCTTTAAATGCAAATGAGCTGCTGCTCCCGGCAGCTTTTCTCAAGTGGGTGGAGCTTTAACAGCTTGTGCTTCAGTTGCATAACAACAACAAAGCTGGAGAATCTCACGCAGCCAAAATGACGATTTTCAGTAACGGTGTTCAGTCTTACATTGTTCAAACTGGAGTCGGATACTGATGGAGAGCCTCAAGAAGAAGTTATAACTTTTAAAAATGCAACTGGACGTTTCTGAATGGTTAGTGGATAAATTTATATAGTTGCTGTGGAGTTGATTCAACTCATCGACTAGCATGTGCCGTCATGTTAATCTTTTGTGCAAATCCAGCGTTGAATTGACCCTTGTTTGTGAAGCAGTCCAGCGTAAAATGACGGCAACAACACTCTACTGCAACAACTCTTCCTCTTCTCTAAAGCAGCCCAACATGGCCCCGCCCCCTTTGTTGCGTGTTCCTGGGGGCAGGGTTTATGTAAATTTTAGGGTTAGTGATGTCATCAACCCGGGAAGAAGCTCATTGTAGCCATTTGTTGTAGTCCTTAAACAGAGAATTCTTTAAAAGAAAATATCTCCCTTTTCATTGAACTTTGAGCGTCGTACATTTGCAGACGTTGTTTATGCTCAAACAGCAACATTACACACTAACTAAAGTTAAAAAAGTGAAATCATAATCAACCACCCCTTTAACCTGTTAACTGCTGACACCTTTCTGTGTTTTGAGATCCCTTGAGGCTTTTAGTCCAAAAGTGTGCTCATTCGCATAAAAACTTATGGATTTGACAAAAAAAACAAAACAAAAAAACAAGCTGTCAAATGTCATGGAAACCATGGTGTGAAAAATCTGATATTGTGACAGCCCTACACAAATACATTTGGTTTGTCAGAGATGTGGCACAGAGGGTAATGCATCTGGGTTTGAGTCCCAGTGCTGTTCCCTCTCTCTTACCGTGGACTTTCCTGTTGATTCGGAGAAAAAAACAAACAAACAAAAAAAAAAAAAACAAAAAAAAAAACAAAGAGGAAAAAAGCCAGTAGATTAAAAAATAACTAAATTTACAAATATCCAGAAGGAAGTAACAGTGCTTGCAGTGAATAAGCTATTATGTAACCAAAATGAAAGTCATTCACTGATAATCTTTCGGTGGGCTGTTATGATCATGGATTGATTCAGTGAGTTGAACTAGAGTTTAGGATAAATTTGATTAGTGAATTAATCATTCAGAGCATGTCTTTGAACTCAAAAGAATGATTTGTTCATGAATTAGACATCACTGTCTGTGACAACAGAAAACATTTTGCAGGATTTACATTTCCCCTGTTAGCCATCACATAACTCCAGACTGGAAGTGGGCTTTAGAACAAACCCTAATCAGAATGTTTAAGGAATATCAATGCAGGGAAAACAGTAATAACACAAACACAAGTCTGAAACCCAGTGTGCGGGCAACAAATGGGACAAGTGCAACAACAGAGAACATGAAAGATCAACTGTACCTGCAATCAAGGACATGGTGTACTCATAAACCTGAAGATCAAAGGTACTTCTCAGAAGCAAGCTTATCATAATGACAAAACAAAGAGCTCATACAGGCACTTCGCTCTATATGCCTCAGGAACACACATATACATTCTCGAGTTCTATCTCAGGCACTTCATTGAGCATGATAATGTTACCATGTGAAAATAGTTTCAGGAGGTGAGTCATTTGTTTTGAAAATGGAAACTGTTTCGATGTATCAGCAGCACTGAAGAATAAAACCAATGATTCTGAAAGAGGAGATGAAACCAAAGAAAAACTTCTCCCCGAAGTAGATATGTTGCAGTGACGCCAATCAATAATTCCCAATAACCTTGTACATTGCAAGGCTGGGGGGATGGGGGACCTCAGATGGCTGCCTTTGAAGATAGAGATTAGAAATATTCTTTTGACATTCATTTAAAATCCTTTCAAAGCCCCAGCCAGCCCTCCATTACTTTCACAAGCAGAAGACACCCGCAAATGAATATGGAACTGAATGTTTTTCTCTTGGTTTTTAAAGCAGAACAATTGTCCCTCAAGCTATTTTTGTACTAAAATTAGTGGTAAGGAAGACAGCAAACAAGTTGGGGAGGGAGTAAAGAACAGCCATGCATTATGCATAAAAGTTGCTTTCAGTGACTAATGGTGCCCCCTGTGACTCACAAGACCACCAGGAAGAGACTTACCAACCGTTACCAACCGTGCCGTAAATTTACAGATTACAGGTTGTAAATGGTGTACAGGTCCAAATCGTTCTTATATAAAATCAAACAAATACACAAATGGGCGGCATTTCTGTAGTACCAGACCTGGTTCAAGATTTGGTTAAATTGCTTGAGTCATTATGAAGTGGTTTTGTTGGTATTGTTGTCTAGATGATGTAAATAAAGAGCAATGAGAGCCCAATGCACTCCTTGTCCAATGCACAATTTATGCTTCAACTTCAGGTATAAAATTAGCTGCAAATTAGCATTCGGCTAGAAGCACACACACACGCACACACGCACGCACGCGCGCACACATCCAAATGCATGCATACATCTGCTGCTCAATACTGTGCAGTTGTATTGTATTGTAATGTAATGTATTGTCCCTTTTAAATAAACAATAAAGTGATGATGATGATGATGATGATAAATATAGTGTCAAATGAAACATAAAATCATTTAGATTGTTTTGTGCAGTCCTGAGTTAAAATTTCAAGGGAATTTAAATAAACTTAAATCAAATGAGTGCAATTTGTGAAAATTCTATTTTTTATGTTCTTATAAATTTCTTAAATTATATACACACTGGTTCTATCGCACTTATTTTGCTGTTGGTCATGTGTAATTTGAAAGAATTTCTCAATTTTTTAATTAACAAAATTTGTTTAAATTTGTTAATGTAGTAATAACAGGGTAATAACACTGTAACTAAAAACATTTAAACATAAATCTTGACACTTTCACATTTTTCTAATAATTATTAATCCGATATTATATAGATTTAGTTTAAAATTAACTTATTAATGTTATGAATGTTTTATAAGCTTAAATTGCACTGGGACAAAACTGACACAGCAATGCAAAAGGTATATATGCATATTTTGAATGCACTGGGAGTCTGAAAGTTCTAAAATGTCTGAATGTCATTGCATTAGGTAACAAAATGTCAAAGCAAGTGGCATTAGCAAACAGATGTTAAAGCATTTCTCAGAGGTAACAACATTTCTGAGTCATTTTTTTTTTTTTTTTTTTTTTTTTTTTGCAATGACTTTTAACCAAATGCTGTCAAGCTGATTTTTGTGTATGAAGTCAGTTCAGGTGTTCACTATCAGATAGAATATAATTTTCAGATTTTAAACATTTCAGCAATAGATACCTTCTTGTTTTTAATCACAAAGTAAATTATAAATGTGTTCTGACAATGGTGCTCCAAATTGTCTGATTCATCCTTCTCAGTTTCTGTCATATTTCCTCTAAATTAGTCTTTGGAAATAGCCAAAGCAGCTGTTTTGCACACATAAATAGAAGCAGGTGGAAGGTACAGTTGCTGACAGGTGAAAGCTAGAGTGCTCCTGCCATTTTAATGTTCTTTATGATTTTAATGTAGCTTAATTGCAATGACAAAATAGAACAATTGGAATAATTATGACAATCACATTATGTTTTCTACCAGCATTATATTCAATCGATTGCTGAATTGATGGAACATTGCCATTAAAATGTCAACACAATGTAATAGACTACTTTATGTCTTTTAAGGCACCACACATAAAGACAAATAGGGCACAAAACAATAGCACACCCAATACTTTGTGAACAATTATGAGGGGAACACTGATAGAACTGTATGCAATAAACTGAAAAAAAATGATGATGTATGGAGTTTTTATGATTAATACCATTATAGTAAAGATGGTCTGGTGTAAAGTTATCAGCTTTGGTTGCATCAAAGGATGGGGAGAAAACACAGAATGTGCAGCAGTCTTTATAATTAATAACAAAAACAAAATAAAGAAACTCAAGCTTCTAGCAATCTCAAAACCATAAACAGAACAACCAGCAGACAGTATAACAATAGAAATATAACAACAACGAACAGAGAACAACTGAAAATGAGGGCTATAAATACACAGGCAAAGGGACAAAACAAGATAATTAACTAGACACAGGTGAGACACATGAGGGCAAATGAAAAACCATAGCAACAGATGAACTATAGGACATAGGAAACTGAACTAGGAACAGTGCAAACCCAACTCAAAGTCCAAAACAAACTAAACTCAAACACAAAACAGACGTGACAAATGTGTAGAGTAATGTTATACTTTTCTTAGGGAATATGTGCTGGATCATTCCTGTTATGCAGTACATTTTATGTCTCCATCATCTGTCTTAATACTGGGTGAATTATACAACTTACAGTTATTAAAGATGTAAATTATATTCAGTTTTCTTTTATCACAATATCACTATTAAGAGAACACAAGGGTGACTTCTGGTTTGTATGGATTTTGTTATTTTCCCAGATATGATGCACTGCCTGATGAAAACCTGGCTGGTAATTTAATAAGAGAAACAGTACAATACAATATGTATTTATAAAGCACATTTAAATCAACCAAGGTGAACCAAAGGGCTGTACACAAATAAAACTATGAGAAATACAAAAATAAAACTGCGAGACATACAAAACACACAACAAAATAAAAGAAATACAATAGTAAAACAATGATCACTAACACTTTATTTTGATGGTCCCCTTTAGACATTTTGATATGTAACGTTGCACCTACATGTCACCTAACTCTCATTAGAGTGTTAGAAGACTGTCTGCTTAATATCTCCTAACACTTTATTGTGTTATGCTCCCCCAACAGGCATTCAACTGACTATAAGTAACTTTGCAAGAGCATGCCAACTTATTCTATTAACCCTAACCCTACATGTAACAGTCTACTAATACTCAACTAATACTCTAATAAAATTTATGTAGGTGCAGTGTTACTTATAGTCATCAGAATGTCTAAAGTGGACCACCAAAATGAAGTGTAACTCAATGATCAAACCAATGCTCAAGGAATATTGAAGCCTAGAGAGAATAAGTATGTCTTTAGAGCAGACTTGTAGACTGAAATAGAGGGGGCTAATATGAAATGTAGAGATAGACTGTTCCAGAGTTTCGGACTGCCGATCGCAAAGGCGCTATTACCTATTTTTTTTTAGTCTGGATCTAGGCACAGAAAGTAAGCCAAGATCACAAGATCTCAGACTTCTGGAGGAAGTACGGATGGAGCAAATTTGCCAGAATATTCTAGATGTTTATTTTTTTATGTTTATCTTTTCTGTGATCCAAATATTTCCAAAGGTTTTATTTTTCTTCTTCTTCAGTTTCTTAATAGGTTTTTACTGTGTCCTCAATATTACTTTCCATCCTTTTAGTTTAATTTCCGTCAACTAACAAAAGCTAGTTCCTTAATGACAAAATGATTCAAGAAGGGACATAACTATTATTGTGAAAATAACAGTATAATACCAACAATTTATTTAAAATACATTTATTTCATACTAAGTTTACTTCAAATCCATTATCATATTTAATGACATATCATACTGATATAAAATTATAATTAAACTTTATTTGGAGTATTTCTTTATTGCACAATGCACTTTTTTTTTTCTTTTTTTTTTAAATATTAAGCCTAAAAAGTGTTTTAATGTCACTATTAATAAGGATTGTATGATCTTTCTATAATATCGGTCTTTAAATACAATATATTTAAAGTGTACCTAAAGTATACTTACAACAGTTCCACTTTAGCACAATCAAATATACTTAAAGTCCCCCTGTAGTCAATTATTTTATCCCTTAAAACTCATATTTGATCACCAAAATGACATATTTAAACTTTTTTTTTCCTGTTAAAAAATTTCTTCATGCCTTAAAATATCTTGCATGTAACTCTACACCCTTGCTTCATTTAGCATACGCGGATCTATGAATATGCCAATTAGCCCCGCCTTCACTGCACAATGGTATCACTTTTTACAACATCAGACACATGACAATAATTAATATGATTAGCCTTTTGCTTGACTACATTATCAAACAGCTAATAATGTGTTGCTAATGTTACACAAACCATGTTCCCGTTCACCATCTGAGTCTGCCTTCTAAAAATCAGTATCCTTAGAAACACTTTGAACAACTCAGAACGTCAGTGGAGAAAGGCATATAGTTCATCATAACACTGTAATATGCATCATACACCCGCTATATTGCTAAATCTACCTGATTTTTTATATCAACAGAAAAATATAGCAGGATAACCTGGCTTCTTGAGACTCTCCTGCTTCAGAGCGCTCATGGTTAATGATATGCTAAAGCCCACCCACATGTTGACATGATTGGTTAAAAGGTAGTTTGTGACATCACAAACACCATCGAGTTCAAACCGCGTTTTTGAAACTGTCTTAAGATCACAGCAGTTTTAAACAGAAAATACTCAGCAATGGTGCTGACTTATGAATTTGCACATGGTTTGTAAAATAAATGCATTTCAAATACATTTTAGCTTCTTTTTTTTTTTTTTTTTTTTTTACTAGGGAACACAGGTAAGTAGCAATGCATTTTATGATTTCTGTAAAGTTTCTGTTTGATAACATTACAGAAATGATGTTATCTGCGTTTTGAAAGGTTCAAAATAAATGAATAGCTCTTTAGCCTTTTATTTCCATCCTGTTATGTTCCATACTGTTAGACAACCTGTTAATTACTTGCCACTGTGTAAATAATCAACACATAATTAAAGAGCTGGAGCTTGACCAGAACATGTTGCATTTCTGATATTCTGCTAATAGAAACACTCCCTTTAATTATAACACAAGCATATTCATTTTTATTTTATTTTTTTTTTTTCTTAAAAACTTGATGTACTAAAACAACTTCTAAAACTGAAATAAAAATGAATAAAAAAACTACACAGTCATATACTAAAATGCCAAAAGCACATAACAAAATTACAAAAAACAAAAATCCAAATGAAAACAGAAAACATAAGAAATAAAAACCTCACAAGTACACTTGTGATTTTTGACTTTCCTTTATCCTGTAGATCTTCAACTTTGCCATAAAAAAATCAGCGCTAGTCCCAAGGTATGAGGGGTATTTACCAATGCACGCCTCCATTCACTAGCCCTCCCATTGTTAATTGAATTGATCGGCCTGTAAATCCGTGGAGACCTCTCACTTATTGGACTAATTAGTCTTGTATTGAACTCTGAATTAACAGGGCATCATCCCTCAAAATTGCTCCTTCTGCATGCAGCACGGCTGCGGTTTCTGAATGCGTCAGAGTCAGAATTAGGCTAAACTGTGGCATTTGCTCAGATTTGCTCTCTTGTTCACGCTGCACATCAGCGAAAATAGAAACGATTTTAGCGGAAAGGTCAATAACACCCTGTGGATGGGAGCTGCTCTAATTCTTTAGTTCTGGTGCCCACGTGGTGATGGTTGTGTTATATCATACACGACTTTGAGTTCTGAGAGGAGAGATTTTGAGTGAGTGAGTGAGTTTGAACGAGCTGGAGAGCCGTGACAGTCGGATGGGAGATCTCAGCAGACGGTCATATCGCCCATAATTGCGGGGTGCTAATGAGAGTGTAACTTAATGACCCATGTAATGGCTCAAAATATCATGTCTGCGATCATCCGCTGATTTGAACTGTTCTAATCGTGTCGCTGAGGAAAATATACTAGTTTTCACTAGGTTGCTGCGGCATATGATTAACGTCACAGTTCAGTACACTCTCACATTACACCAAATCTCAATGAGCCAACATAAGCGGGACAACTGCACATCTGCACGTGTTGGGATTTTTTCTTTTTTTTTTCTTTCGTTTTTTTAGCAAACCAGTGAAATGACAGCTTTAGTGAAATCTGTCACAGTTGCTTGTGTGGCTTCCTCACTTTGGTAATGCACCAAGTTTTCTTGTGGTGCATGGAAGATGGTTTATGAGTGTTTCTTTGGGCATAGGCTGATAGTTTTCTTTCTCATATGGTCACATTATTAGGGGCCAAGCACCAAAAGGTGCGTAGGCAACTATTGTATCCGTTGGCGTTCTTGTTCTTGTTCTTCTTGTTCTTCTTCTTCCGCTCTGGAAGTCCATGGCAGCCCATTGAATGGCTTGCAGGGAATTTATGAAATTTGGCACACTGATAGAGGCCAGTTTGAACTGTCACCATAGCAAATTTGGAGTCTTTATTATTTTTTCTGATTCCCTGGCTCAAAACAATTCGATTGTGCCCTATGACGTCATTTTCCTTCATTAAAATTCTCACCGTTTTGAAAAAACGGTTTGAAAAAAACTACTTTTTCGAACTCCTCCTAGGCTGTTGCTCCGATTTTACCAAAAATTGAACTAGATAATCTTCAGACCATGCCAACAAAAGGTTATGGAATTCAAGTTGATTTGTCAAACCATTTTTGGAAAATGTGTGAACGAATTTTACGTAGAGCTTGCGAAAACAGACGTAAGGCTCTATCTCCTCAACGCTTTATCGTATTCAGACCAAACTTGGTCCATGTCATCACACGCATGACCTGCATGACATGGTGCATTTCGGTATAGCACCACCTACTGGTCAGGAGATAAGAAAAAAGGCTATTTTTGCTTATAACTTCTGAACATTCTCGTTAGATTCGGGGCATCATGACAAGTCAAATGATATTCAATTTTCCCATATCTGCCATTTTGAATTTTGTGTAAAATGCTGTATTTTTTTATGAACACATGAACGTATTATTACGAAACTCGGTATGGGTCATGATGCCCTGAAAGAGTCTGAGAAGTTTCGGACCAGCGCCACCTAGTGGTGAAAAAAAATGATACGCGCTTATAACTTTGGATGTGGATGTGGTTGACTTATTTTCACGGGAGTCAACTCCTTGGATTCCTGAAGCAGCACAACTGTTTTCAGCATTAAAGGCACAATATGTAGGATTTTTGGATTAAAATATCTAAAAACCACTAGAACAATATAATATATTTTGTTGACTTGTGTACATACATTATCCCAAATGCTTCCAAGAATGTTTAAATCCAGAGAACCAAATTTTTAACCAGGACATGGATGTGTCCGACTGTCCGTGCGTCGCCTATCAGTGACGTCATACCCGTCATATTGTGGTGTAGTTATATATTTCCACTGTTAGACAAATAGCAGTCAAATTAAACTATTGTTTTTTTGTTAAATGTATTTCACACGTGTCCATAGCTGAAGAAAGCCCTTAATGTTTTATTTACATTTTCTTGTTATTTCTTTTCCCAACAGATGAAAGCTCCTACCTCTTACTGTAGTGAAAGCTCTTTTTCACCCTCCCTCCTACTGTATCTCTCAGTGGATCCAGCTCCTTACGGAGATCTTTATCTGTTGTTAGGCCCTGAACAAAGAAGCAGTTGCTGTATAACGGCAATTAATTTTGCTATGGTAATGTGAGCAGCACCTGTGCACATGAGGAATTAGACAACAAAATATTGTAAAAGTGCAGCCAATTAAGGCCTGCTCCCATTCTTTCTTTGAACTTAGTAGGTGAGACGAAGATCCATTTCATTAAGCAAAAAGCTGCAATTTAAGAGTGCCATAAATAAGTGTTCATTAGTTTTAAAGGAAACAATGAATGAAAGCTTGGATCAAAGTCTGCGAATGCATTATTTGAAGAGCCGATGGGAGGCAAGGTGCACCGCAGGGGTTGTTGACAACATCTTATTGCCGCTGATTTGTCATTTTAATGCAAGACACGTGTTTGAGAAGGAAATGACCCATGCTGGGGGGAGTTCCCGCTGCACATCTGCATTTCCTACAAATTATTTGTAAAGATGGGACACCTGAGCCCTTGCAAACATTCACTTTGCATCCCGTGGCCCTGCTGAGGTGAGGACGTTGACCTCCATTCTGCAGCTGAACAGGTGCTGGTTAAAGATTTGTTAAGGATGTTCCGGGTGATCTGTGAGGTTCCGACTCTGTGCTATCAGGGAGCTTCAAAGGAAGCTGCTCACGCATTCTCCGAAGTTCAGTTGAATGATGGTTGAGCTGCAGCCTCATGAATTGCAAAAGCAAAGCAAGTACAGAAATCCTCAGAATCGTCTGAATCTCTGCTTTGAATTCACTTGGAGAAACATCCCACAATCCCATTTCACCTTGAGAATAATCAATTGTGTTGTGCTCTGACACTATGATTCGTTTAGCATAGTTTTAAAGGCTTTTAATGCCAATTGTTTCTAATTAATGTTGCAAGTCCTGTTCAGCCCACTCCAATATTTCAAGCAGCAGAAATATTACCCTCTAATGCTGATGAATTATCTCTTTCATAATGAAATCAGAATTTTTCCTCCTCTAGGTCATAGAACTATGTGCTACGCTTTGCCCGAAATAAGTGTTTTGGATTGAGCAAGCAAAAACTATTTTACATACGCTTTATTTAACAGTTTATAAGTACTTATTCTCAGTCACTGTCATTTGTGTATGTATGTATGTATGTTTGTATGCATGCATGTATGTATGTATGTATTTAATTCTGCTTTTTGATCTGTATTTGTATTCTCAACAATGGTTAAATATGCTTTGGTAAACAAATGATGTGGATAAAAGCCTTTCCTTGTTTTATCTCTCCTATTTTAACTTCCTGATGATCTATTTTCTTTTCTTTCTTTCTTTCTTTCTTTCTTTCTTTCTTTCTTTCTTTCTTTCATCTTTTTAAGACACTACCTTTTTTTTTCTTAGCATACATAGTACATGCTCTATATTCTAATCGGATGATACAAACATACATATTTAATAAAAATAATAAAAATAATTATCTACATAACTGTTTATTGAGTATTGTTGTACACTACCTTTTTATTTCTTCAAGAAATTAATACTTTTATTCAGCAAGGATGCATTAAAGTGACAGAAAATACTTTTACATTGTGACAAAAGATTTCTATTTCTAATCAATGCTGTTCTTTTGAGCTTTCTGTTCATCAAAGAATGATGGGGGGGAAAAAGTATCACAGTTTCCACCAAAATATGAAGCAGCACAACTGTTTTCAGCATTAAAGGCACAATATGTAGGATTTTTGGATTAAAATATCCAAAAACCACTAGAACAATGTTATATATTTTGTTGACTTGTGTACGTACATATACATATATATATATACATATACAGTTGAGCTCAAAAGTTTACATACCCCTTGCAGAATCTGCAAAAATGTTAATCATTTTAACAAAATAAGAAGGATCATGAAAATTGCATGCTATTTTTTATTTAGTACTGTCCTTAATAAACTATTTCACATAACAGCTGTTTACATAAAGTCCACAAGACAAAAAAATAGCAGAATTTATAAAAATGACCCCGTTCAAAAGTTTACATACCCTTGATTCTTAATACTGTGTGTGGTTACCTGGATGATCCATGACTGTTTTTTTGTTTTGTGATGGTTGTTCATGAGTCTCGTTTGTCCTGAGCAGTTAAACTAAACTAAATCCTCCAGGTCCTGCAGATTCTTCAGTTTTCCAGCATCTTCTGCATATTTGAACCCTTTCCAGCAGTGACTATATGATTTTGAGATCCATCTTTTCACACTGAGGACAACTGAGGGACTCAGACAAAACTATTACAAAAGCTGCAAATATTCACTGATGCTCCAGAAGGAAACACAATGCATTAAGAGTCAGGGGTGAAAACTTTTGAACAAGAAGTTGATGTGCAAGTTTTTTTATTTATTTATTTATTTATTTTTTTTATTTTGTTTAAAGAACATATTTTTTTTTTCATTTAGTTCTGCCCTTTGGAAGCTACAAAAGATACTTACATGTTTCCCAGAAGACAAAAAAAGTACAGTTTATTCTGTTCATCCAATTCAAAAAGTTTACATCCCCGACTCTTAATGTATCGTGTTTCCTTCTGGAGCGTCAGTGAATGTTTGAACCTTGTTTAATACTTGTGTTTGAGTCCCTCGGTTGTCCTCAGTGTGAAAAGATGGATCTCAAAATTATACAGTCACTCCTGAAAAGGGTTCAAATATGCAAAAGATGCTGGAAAACCAAATAATCTGCAGGACCTGGAGGATTTTTCTGAAGAACAGAGCTCAGTTTAACTGCTCAGGACAAACAAGGGACTCATGAACAACCATCACAAAACAAAAAAACAGTCGTGGATCATCCAGGTAATGACACACAGTATTAAGAATCAAGGGTATGTAAACTTTTGAACGGGGTCATTTTTATAAATTCTGCTATTTTTTTGTCTTGTGGAATTTATGTAAACATCTGTGATGTGAAATAGTTTATTAAGGACAGTACTAAATAAAAAATAACATACAATTTTCATGATCCTTCTTATTTTGTTAAAATGATTAACATTTTTGCAGATTCTGCAAGGGGTATGTAAACTTTTGAGCTCAACTGTGTATATATATATATATATATATATATATATATATGGAAACTGAGATCTTGTCATTTTATTACCATTTTTTTTTTTTTTAACTATCGTAAATAAACTATTAATGAATGAAATGTTCAAGGTGAAAGAATTTTTGGGTATAATATGTCACAGTTTACTTTATTTTGCTATCCTCACTTACATAAATGAATTATAGTGTCCTGCACCAACTAGTAAAAAAAATATAAAAAAAAAAATATATATCTAGTGTCTGAATAATTTTTTGTTTGACTGTATATATAATCAATTTTATTCCACTTTAGTGCCTGAGAGCTCCCATTACTTGTGGTAAAAGCATATAAAAGCTATATTTGCCATTTGCTTTATTGTTCTCTCATCTTTTCTTCCTCCCTTTGATGTGTCTTACTGCGTTGTTTTCTGTAGGGATGATTTTGTGTGTTTGGGGGGGCAAAACTGTCATCTTTCCCCAAGCATTATCTGCAGCTTTTACAGTATTTTTTTTTTTTTTTAAAGTGAACGTTTTATGTCATATTCCTGAAATCCATAACATTAGCGAGAGTTTCGGCTTCATCTAAAAAGGTCGAGAATTCGGTCGCGCACCAGTCATCTCCCGTATGCTTCTCCGCCTTCTTTTATGCCGAATAAAAGGCTTTTCATTCCACTCGAACCCCAAAGGATGAGTCCCCTCATACACTGTGAGAAACTCTGCACACTTAAATAGAGGGGCCAAAAATACCATCGAGGCCCTATGTTTAATTGCTTGGTATTATTGCAATATGTCTATCCTCTCTGGGTGCTGGTCTCCCTCAACCCTCTCAGCAGGCGGCACATGGCTTAATTGAATTCCAGAAAAAGGCAAGCCCTCCTCCCTGTCCTGGGGAATCCAAAATGGAGCTCTCGCTTTGGTCTACAGCAACAGGGAGCTGTCCTTGGTTCTGAAAAGCTGGCTGCGTGTCAAAGCCGTGCAGCGCGCAGTCTCCGTTTTTCTCTGCCCTAATAATGGATCTCATAGCGGTGGGAAGTTCCTAATTTGGCATTTCCACAATTCACTGGCCAGACCGTTGGCAGTTAGCACAGTCTGAATGGGTGAAATGCAACTATTGTTAGTAAATGCAGGGAACAACAGCTGTCTGGAGCATTTTGTGTCAATAGCTTTTGAAATTACAATCACGGTTAGTACCCTGATTAGTTTAGCTGGGTTAATTAGGAGACATCAGTAATGAATAATCTGTCAGAGGATTTGTTTTCAACAGCTAAATTATAATAACCTTTAAGGTCATTGTCTGAGCACTATTTGTAAATCTGTGGATTTATCAGGATTACCGGCTAGGTTCAGTTTCTGACAAGAGACTTTGCATGCTATTTCACCGTGTAAAAGGGATATAGGTTATTGAATCGCCTATGAATTAGGTGAGGTTTGGCCTTTTGATTCAGAGTAAAATTTAATTAAATTAAATACAAATAAATGACTCATAAAGGCCACTTGTAATGCTTTATTGATAGAATTAGTGCTTGGTTAGTTTCCAGTGTTAGGCACACAGAGGACATTGCAAAGAATTGAGATTTATTCTTGTTTAAGAAAGGAGCACAAGGGCAATTTTAGCAATGACCCGATCTCTCCGTTCCATCTTTGGTGCTTTAACACCTGAGCAGCAGAACCGCATGCAAATGAATCCCTTAATAGTCATTTATCACCATTTCTGAAACCTAACGAACCAGTCTCCGTAGAAGTGTGCTTCTGAAAATTAATATCAAGTATTAATTAAGAAAACTAATATGAATTCTGTGTCAGAAAATCGTGTTCTCTTTTCACATTCACCATGGGAAAGAAACTCCCCATTTCTGATCCTCTGGTGGTGAAACTATATCACAGTCACATGAATATACCACATGATAAATCATACTGAAATGCTAGACATGAAGCGCAGCTATAGTTGATTAACTCAAACATAGTACATTACATTCATGACAGCTGCAGCCGTAAAAAAATAAATAAATAAATAAAAAAAATACTACTGCATGAATGTACATAAATAATGTATCAAGTCCTAATGTTACAACATTTTTTTTTTTTTTTCAATCTAGTTCGTTCCTATTTAAATATTCTGCAAAATGCTGAATTTATACTTAGTGTTCAACAACTTTTAAAATGTTCCTTAAAGGGTTAGTTCACCCAAAAATGAAAATTATGTCATTAACTACTCACCCTCATGTCGTTCCACACCCGTAAGACCTTCGTTCATCTTCGGAACACAAATTAAGATATTTTTGATAAAATCTGATGACTCAGTGAGGCCTGCATTGCCAGCAATAACACTCCCTTTTTCAATGCACAGAAAGCTACTAAAACCATATTTAAAACAGTTCATGTGACTACAGTGGTTTAACCTTAATATTATAAAGCGACAATAATACTTTTTGTGTGTCAAAAATAACAAAATAGCGACTTTATTCCACAATATCTAGTGATGGGCGATTTCAAAACAATGCTTCATGAAGCTTCGAAGCTTTACGAATCATTTGTTTCGAATCAGTGGTTCAGAGCACCAAAATCACATGATTTCAGTAAACGAGGCTTCGTTACGTCATAAGTGTTTTGAAACTTCAATAGTTCACGTGACTTTGGCAGTTTGATACGTGCTCCGAACCACTGAATCAAATCAAAAAGATTCATAAAGCTTTGAAGCTTCATGAAGCAGAGTTTTGAAATCGCCCATCACTAGATATTGTTGAATAAAGTCACTATTTTGTTATTTTTGGTGCACAAAAAGTATTCTCGTCGCTTCATAACATTAAAGTTGAACCACTGTAGTCACATGAACTGTTTTAAATATGTCTTTCGTAGCTTTCTGGGCAATTTAAACATTATTTAAAGTACATATGGAGTGACTGAACCAATATTTGTCATAGAATGGACTTGTTTGTTCGCATTGAGTTGACAGTTTGAACATTCTTGTGCCCATTTATTTATTTTCAAGATCTGAGGTGAATTAGCCAGTGTTGTTTTCATTACAGCTAAAAAGCTGGGAACACAGAATGATATTCAAACTCACATTAGACGCTTTTGACATTAAATAAAGCACATAAACAGATATTATCATTGCCATACTTTGTGTTGCTGTTTCAGCCGCGACATCACGGAGAAATAGAAACCGTTTCTAAAATAGAATTGTCGCGTGTCGCCGTCGCGGCTGGTTAGGACAAAAACTCCGATTAACATGGAAAAGATACCTTTTATCCCATGTCGTGGCGCGTCTGGTTAGGACAGGGTAGAAGAAGAAGAAATAAAGGTTATTTTAAGAACTGTTCATTGAAAAGTTATTTGGGGAACCAAAAATGTTTAATCTATGGCATTTTTAATAATAATGCTTTAAATAATAATAATAATAAACTACTGCTTGAATTACTCTGAATCCCTCATTCTAGTATTATTTTATTTCTTTTATAGATTCAATAATAATCATTTGTTGGCTGATTTCCTTGAAATGTGTACCACATTAAAGCATTCATCTGTTTGCAACCAACCAATGATGTGAGTTTGGGGGCGTGGCCACTTGTTTGCATGACCAGTGGCAGACAGGGTGTGTTCGAGAAACCATTTTCATTATATTAGCAATTTAATTTGGTAATGTTCATTCGATGTTAGCTTTAACGGTAACACTTTACAATAAAGTTTATTAGTTAACATTAGTTAACTACATTAGTTAAAATGAACTAATAATGAATTAATCTTTGTTAATGTTAATTTCAGCATTTACTAATGCATTATTAAAATCAAGAGTTGTATTTGTTAACATTAGTTAATGCACTGTGAACTATAACATGAACAAACAAGGAACTGCTGTATTTTTATTAACTAATGTTAACAAAGATTAACAAATACACTAACAAATGTATTGCTCATGGTTAGTTCATGTTAGTTAATACATTAACTAATGTTAACAAATGAACCTTATTGTAAAGTGTTACCGCTTTAAAGATCTGAATTCTTAAACACAAAAGGGTTGGATGAGGTGAACCTATCTGAAGAACATCTTTCACTTTTTCTCTATGCATCAGTGGGATCTGGTGGAGGACGCAATGTGTCTTTAAAGAGTCTTTTAACCGTAGAAAGACAATTGAGTGTGATTCAGCCTCTCAGGGGGATGTTTAGCTGTGTTTAGGGCCCTCCACTGTGCCATGGGTTCTAATTAATGATGCGATCTGAAGTGTTTTAGCACATAAATAATCATGTGTTGACATTCAAAGAAGAATGTCAGCTTCTGTGCTAAGCAAATATTCCTTTCTTGGAAAGCCTGTTGAAGTTCTGGGCACAT
The DNA here is from genome assembly GCA_039654765.1 of Mylopharyngodon piceus. Taxonomy (NCBI): domain Eukaryota; kingdom Metazoa; phylum Chordata; class Actinopteri; order Cypriniformes; family Xenocyprididae; genus Mylopharyngodon; species Mylopharyngodon piceus. The sequence goes on along the minus strand of CM077439.1, from coordinate 26,474,127 downwards.
TCAATTTTTTGTGTGTTGGTTTTTTTTCATCTCCTATTCACAAAACTTCAGCTAGTTATTTTGCAATTACTTATTTACTGAAATTACAATATTCCTCTTCTTATGAGAAAATATGGAGTTGCTTCATTTTAGATGTATTTTTCTATGGAATAGTGCAGTATTTATTGTAAATTATTTATTTGTTCACATGTGCCCTCATAATCTTTCAACAAAGTAACTTCCCCTCCCTCTCGCAGCGACATCTCTTCTCTTCTCTGATGATGTGTTTACTGGCGTGAGGGCGGGACAACCCGTCACTCACATGAGATCCACCAACAGCAAACCACAACCATCCAACCATCCAATCGATTCCCCATCCTACATTTTTTTTTTTTTTCTTTTTCGAGAAGCCATTTCACTCGGATATGTGTTACAATAGGGAAGAAAAAGATTATTGAAACTTCCTTTTCATGTTGCCTAATTTTTTAAGAACTAGAAACTAAAATAGAAACTAAGTTAAATTATAGTCTTTATTGTCACAGACAAAACTGTGCTATGCATGTAATGTAAGACAGTAATCAAAATGTGAGGATTGAACTGTCATTCCAAAAAGACTTTTTGGCAAAGTCACCATTCCTTAAAGAAATCCATCACATGAAACAGAGACTAAAGGCAAGCGCTACTATTAAGTTTTCATGAATATATTTCTAAAAGTTTCTTAAGAAGACACTAAAAAAGGGAAAACTAAATGGATTTCAGGAATTGAATTACACAGTGATCTCAAACGATCAATTCTCTAGTATTACGAACACCTTTCAGAATATAATCTTTGTCTCTTTCATCTTCATGTGAATTAAAAGTATCAAAGCCTCCTTCCAAAACTCTGATTAAAGTGTGAATCTTGTTCTAATTGAGAAATAGGAAATTCAATTTTAATATGAAAGGGTACACTAATAGGTGCTCTGAGATAGACAGATAACTCCTTAATAATGCCCTTAAGCACAAAAATCAAATATGATAAGGTTATGCAAATAGATGTAAGAATGATTGAGATTTCACTCAATTAATAAGGCCCCATGAGACATCTGCTCATGCATATGCACCCTAGGCAGAGGTTACGCCTTCTGCCATCCCAACTCTTGCAATTCGTTATCCCCGATTGAACTTTCCAATAGTGTTTACGCATTAGGCAGCGAACTAAGCTCTCGGTTTCTTTCGTCATCATAAAAGAAGAAACGGCAGCTCTTGACTCAACATGACATCAAAACTGTCATGTAGCTCTTGGCTGTGTTTGCCTTGCTGAAACATAGGGGAATTTCTTTTTCTCAGGCAATAAATATAAATCGTGGACAGGCAGCAAGTATTGCACTTCGCTTTACCTCTTCAGCTCAATTGTCCAGGGACGCTTGGCTTGATATCAGTGCTCTCACCTCTATTGACTGAAGCCTGTCTCACTGCTTTTTAGACTCACTTAAGAGTCACTACATGCGCTCTGCTGCTGGAAAAACTCTGATCAAAGTAAACACAGGAAATAGCTTTCAATATAACTTTTTGGATCAAGTTTAGTGGTTTTGTTGTTTTTCAAATGGATTGTATAAGAAATCGTACTCTTTCCTACATAAACTAAATGGATGTTATGTAGTACTAAACCTATACACCGTGCCTCTGATGCAAAACCTCGCTGTCAACATAGGCAGTGTTCTAACTAAGATGGATACTTGTGAGGGACTGACCTGGAACACTCTAGAAAAGCTGTATCTCTCATAAATAGCGAAGTCATTTTTGTTAATTACATTTCAATTACATATATTTACAACTGACATTTCTAAAGTTTTGAACACACCTACAATGCCTTAACCCATAAACACATACCTCCGGTCTTTATCGGCCCATCATTCACTGTATGAATATGTAATAATTGGCGAAACATCCATGCATTTAAGGGTTAAATGTTGTCTGCATAATTACAAGTGTTCATATTTCCTACTTTCCATAATACTTTTCATAATTAGTTCTACATTAAAAATTAAAATGTACACCCGTTTTAAAATGTAAATATATAAATATTGAGAAGTAGAATGTGTGATATATTATTCTATTCTTCTTATTCAAATACTGCTTGCAAAAATGTACGAGTTGCCGTCACTCTATGGTAGCAAAAAAAATGAACAAAGCTGGCCTCTCATGTGTGGTGATAAAATTAGCCCTTTAATAGTAGACTACACACAGACTACAGAAATAGATGGGAATTTGCCAAATCAAGACATTGTGTGAATCATTTAGCTGCTGGAACAGGTGGTCTTCATACATACTTTAAAATATGAAATATTCACAGCTGCCAAAAAAACCCAAGCACTTATCATTTTGTTTCCACCAACTGAAGTATGTTGCTCATTAGTAATATTTCACACCATATGGTTTAATTTGGATGATTAATATTGCTGTCTGATTCCAGCATTGTTTCATCGAGGTAATGACAAGTGGATGACTTTTTACAGTAACCAAGAGAGAAAAAGAGGATTATGGGAATTTTCCCACCACCTCCCCTCCATTCTGTGTTTCATAAATTGATGGCATTCCTCCTTACACTGACACTTATCATACCTTATTATTTTAAACAGGATGATTATTGGCTCTTTTTCATACAGATAAACCTGTAAAGTTGTTCATAGTCAATTTTTATTTTATTTATTTATTTATTTTTTATTTATTTGTTTTAACCTAGAAAGAGTTTTATGATTTTGAAAATAATAATAATAATAAAATACATTTTATGAACAAGAATGGTAACACTTTAGTATGGGGAACACACAGTCACTATTAACTATGACTTTTGCCTCAATAAACTCTTAATTTACTGCTTATTAATAGTTAGTAAGGTAGTTGTTTTAATGTTTAAGTTTAGGTATGGGGTGGGATTTAGGGATGTAGAATATGGTCATGGAGAATAAGGCATTAATATGCGCTTTATAAGTACTAATAAACAGTCCATATGCAAGTTAATAAGCAACTACTTAAAAGTGAGAATTGTTCCCCACTAAAGTGTTCCCCTAAGAATGAATAATATCTTGCATTATTTCTAGGTCACTAATGAAATCAGCACTTTTTGATCTTTGAACAAAAGGTCAGACTTTCTTGTTTCCATTGAAATACAAGATGCTCTTTGATTCTGCTGGATAACGAGATCATCAAGTTTTGATGATCTTTCATATCAGCTGGAGTGCTTCTGTCAAACTGAGTGAAACTGTGACAATACGCCACCCCAGGATTTTTCTCCATATAGTGGACTTCAACGTCTACCAAGGGGTTAAAGGTCCAAATTGCAGTTTCAGTGCAACTTCAAAGGGCTTTACACGATCCCAGCCGAGGAATAAGGGTCTTATCTAGAGAAACAATCGGTCATTTTCTAAAAAAAAAACAAAACAAATACAACCCGAATTCCGGAAATGTTGGGACGTTTTTTTAAATTTGAATAAAATGAAAACTAAAAGACTTTCAAATCACATGAGCCAATATTTTATTCACAATAGAACATAGATAACATAAATGTTTAAAGAGAGAAATTTTACACTTTTATCCACTAAATGAGCTCATTTCAAATTTGATGCCTGCTACAGGTCTCAAAAAAGTTGGCACGGGGGCAACAAATGGCTGAAAAAGCAAGAAATTTTGAAAAGATTCAGCTGGGAGAACATCTAGCAACTAATTAAGTTAAGTGATATCAGGTCTTTAACATGATTAGCTATAAAAGGGATGTCTTAGAGAGGCAGAGTCTCTCAGAAGTAAAGATGTGCAGAGCTGTGAAAGAGTGCGTAAAAAGATTGTGGAATACTTTAAAAACAATGTTCCTCAACGTCAAATTGCAAAGGCTTTGCAAATCTCATCATCTACAGTGCATAACATCATCAAAAGATTCAGAGAAACTGGAGAAATCTCTGTGTGTAAGGGACAAGGCTGAAGACCTTTATTGGATGCCCTTGGTCTTCGGGCCCTCAGACAACACTGCACCACTCATCGGCATGATTGTGTCAATGACATTACTAAATAGGCCCAGGAATACTTCCAGAAACCAGTGTCGGTAAACATAATCCGCCGTGCCATCTGCTGATGCCAACTAAAGCTCTATCATGCAAAAAGGAAGCCATATGTGAACATGGTCCAGAAGTGTCGTTGTGTCCTGTGGGCCAAGGCTCATTTAAAATGGACTGTTTCAAAATGGAAAAGTGTTCTATGTTCAGACGAGTCCAAATTTGACATTCTTGTTGGAAATCATGGACGCCGTGTCCTCCGGGCTAAAGAGGAGGGAGACCTTCCAGCGTGTTATCAGCGTTCAGTTCAAAAGCCAGCATCTCTGATGGTATGGGGGTGCATACGTGCATACGGTATGGGCAACTTACATGTTGTGGAAGGCACTATGAATGCTGAAAGGTATAAAAAGGTTTTAGAGCAACATATGCTCCCCTCCAGACAACGTCTATTTCAGGGAAGGCCTTGTGTATTTCAGCAGGACAATGCAAAACCACATACTGCAGCTATTACAACAGCATGGCTTCATTGTAGAAGAGTCCGGGTGCTGAATTGGCCTGCCTGCAGTCCAGATCTTTCACCTAAACGACCACGACCACGAACTCTTCAGCAGCTGGAAACCTATATCAGGCAAGAATGGGACCAAATTTCAACACCAAAACTCCAGAAACTCGTAACCTCGATGCCCAGACGTCTTCACACTGTTTTGAAAAGAAGAGGAGATGCTACACCATGGTAAACATGCCCCCGTCCCAACTATTTTGAGACCTGTAGCAGGCATCAAATTTGAAATGAGCTCATTTTGTGCATAAAATTGTAAAATTTCTCAGTTTAAACATTTGTTATGTTATCTATGTTCTATTGTGAATAAAATATTGGCTCATGTGATTTGAAAGTCTTTTAGTTTTAATTTTATTCAAATTTTAAAAAACGTCCCAACATTTCCAATTCGGGTTGTAAAATAAAAACGTATATACTTTTTAACCACAAATGCTCATCTTGCACTAGCTCTGTGATGCACCACGCACTACGTAATCACGTTGGAAAGGTCACGTGTGATGTAGGCGGAAGTAGGACGCGGTAGGGCGAATAACTCCATCTCATTTTCTCCTCCAACTTCAAAATCGTCCGACATCGTTGTTTCACCTTTTTTTTTTTTTTTGGTAAAGGCTGTTTGACTTAGTCTTTGCACGTTCACTTTGTAAACACTTGTGTGGTACTTCTGCCTACGTCACGCATGACCTTTCCAACGTGATTACGTAATGTGTGTAACTTGTGGTTAAAAAGTATATCATTTTTATTTTATTTTAGAAAATGACTAATCGTTTCACTAGATAAGACCCTTATTCCTTGTCTGGGATCATGTAGAGTCCTTTGAAGCTGCATTGAAACTGCAATTTGGACCTTCAACCCGTTGGTAGCCGTTGAAGTCCACTATATGGAGAAAAATCCTGGAATATTTTCCTCAAAAACCTTAATTTCTTTTCGACTGAAGAAAGATATAAACTTCTTGGATGACATGGGGGTGAGTAAATTATCAGGAAATTTTAATTCTGAAGTGAACAAATCCTTTAAAAGGAACTTAAATACACAGACAAACAAGGGTGATGAGACACACACAACTGAACTGAGTGGTGAAATCAAATCTGTAACTATGACAACAAACAAGGCAGGGAAAACGGTGAGAACGAAAACAAGGTTCAAATTGAATGAAACTGTGACAACCTCATGCTACTCCCTCATGGAAACAATAACTGCATTATTAACTTTTTCTCAGAATTGAGTTTTACCCTTTACAATAGCCTTAATCGGAAGCAAATATATTTTTAGAACGCTGCAAAACAAATGCATTGTACTCTATTACAGTTTTGTAAAAATGCCAGCGTAGGTTATTTTTTATATAGTGACAACTGCATTCATACAAAACTCTTACCCAGTAATTTCAGCTGTCTTTGAGCCTATTTCAATTGCTCAACAGAGCAGAGAGATCTTTCTTTTATTTCTGAGCCCTCCCTATGAAATGAAACATTCATATCCGCTACATATTTCTTCATGCATGTCACTTTTTGTCTAAGACAGGCAGCTCTCCCTCAGTGCGGGCGGCCGCCACCCAGTGCATCTGCATTTTTCCCCTCCCCAGTCTTCTCCAAGCATATTAGATGATATTACCTCTCAAGGATGTCCTCGATACAGCGCTTATCACCATGGGGACTGTAATGGGGGGAGATAATGAGACCTGATTTATATTTCAAAGACTCTCCAGCGAGAAACTGATAAGAGACCTTGATAAAGGAGAATGATGCTGGGGAGGGAGGATGGAATATACAGGGGAAGGCTGAAGCTCACAGAGGGGTGACGGTGGTGAAATAAAGTGAAAGATTACCTCTAACCTGTTGAGACACCATAGATCCTCTGTCTAACAGCATTATGACAAAGAGGTAATTGCGGTAACATGATGGTCTGCAGGAAGGTTGGGCTCTAGTGGTCAAATGATTGGCTACCGTAATGATGATATGTGTAATTATTGGTAAATGAGTTTTCACTCCTTCTATCGAAGACTACTTGCAGAAAATGAAGAGAGGGAGTGTGAGAGTCCATTTTATTGAATCCCAATGGTCGTCAACGGCTGCACTAAAACAGCACGCTTGAGGTATTAGATGGACTTTGGAGTAGGACCTGCTCACTTTAAGGGATGGTTTTTATTAAAATTATTATTAAGTCATGAAATTTAAGTCGTTATTAATAGATAATCTTCTCCTCTAGTGAGCTGTTAACCACCATGTATCTTTGAGCCGATTTTGAGAACATAAAACATGTGTATGCACAGATCTGAACTTGTGTATGCTAAAATCCACGCCAAAGTTCATATTTCGTGGAAAAGTGCTTAGCGCACGTTAGGGTCTAAGCAGACATACACACTTTTCCTTCTGGTAGAGAGTCAGAGTACTGCAGGTTTTTTGAAATCTAAGCAATTCTTGCTGCTTGCCATTTTCAAGTAAAAGATTTGGATATGTTTTATATGTTAATGAAATTGATTAGTCAGCGTTTACAAGGCAGAGATCTGAAACCATTCAGCTCCGCACAATTTTAAGATATTTTGCTATTTATAAATTTCACATCTGGAAGAGAGGTGTGATGGAATTTTTTAATTAATCATAACTAACATTCTTTTTTCCTTGTAGGAATAACATTTATATGCTTTTGAAACCTAAATGTCCTCAAAGCTTGGGCCTAAGTCAGTGTGTGTCTGAATCATGTCCAAATATAAGAAAAGGGGAAATTAAACTTAGGGACAGCTAGACAACCATCTAAATATAATAGCCCCATGATATTGAGTAACCAATGAACTAATAAACACATGATTTGGGCAGATCATGTTTTACCTTGCAACAGAAGGGTCTGACATATAAAGAACCAATCATATTGTAGAATGCTTTGCCATGCTCCTATCCTATATAAACTGTTGTATTATTTTTGCTTGTGAGATTCTCTGTGATTGATACGAGTTCCTCCGGCCGTGATTAAAGCATAGTCTGGAGTCTGTTTGGTTTTTAGGCTGTGCAGCAGACTAGACAGTAGATAATCTTACTTTCATACTCAAGTGATAATGTTTAGTGGAGCACTAAAGATCTATCCCAAGTGATAGTGCTCAAAAAAGGTCGAGACGTCGACCGACTCGAACAGGTATTGAAGTACGCTTAGTAGAGTATAAATTCATAGGTGTCTGGGACACCCGGTTTAACTTAAGTCAGGTGCGTAGGTGAAAATCTACCACAGAGGAGTACACTTTTTCTTTTTTTTTTCTTTTGTGCGTACGTTCGTTCTCTGAATCACACATACGCACATTGAGAAATCAAATTTTGGACAGTTTCTACACAACATTTTATAAATGATGCCCCCAATATGTGAATGAATCATTTAGACTGGTTCATGACTGTGCCTATAGGACAGCTAGAGCTGATGTCAAGATTTCCATTGAATAATGATTCAAATTTCAGTGTGTTGTTCACATAAATGACTTGAAATATGGCTCGACTTGCATGAACTACCTTAATAATACATTTATTGGGTTTTTCATTTTGGAGCATGGCAGCCTCCTCATTATATTAAAAAAAAGTCCCCAATGCATTCTTCAAAAAGCTGCCTTTTGTGTTTCACAGAAGAAAAGAAAGTCATTTTCATATGTAACAAATAACTGAAGTAAATAATGACAGAATCTTCATCTCTGGTTTGAACTAATTCCTTTAAGATCATTGTGTAGGGAAATAAGCCACAACTGAGAAATCCACTTGTGTAGTTGAAAAACTGTGACACTGAACCCAGAACAACCAATTATGCGATCCTGAGCAGCCAGAATTGTGATAGCATAATAACCTATTGTGTGTTTCAGAAAAAATGAGAATTCCATGAACAGAGGTGCTATGAATGGCCCATACAATAGTCCTGGCCTAGCAAATCCATGCTTCTTACTCGAATTGTGCTTTGTCTAATTGTACATCACAGTTGAAGCCTCATATACCTGAGCTCTGCTGAATAATCTATTGCTAAACTCTCAGGACCATTAAAATGACAGCATGCAAGAGTAACATAAAGTGATTTTCAGAGCGCGCAGCAGTTTTCTGCTCAATATTTTATTGTCATTGTTCTCCAGCAGAGAAATTCAGCATAAAGACTCCAATGAATGAGCTTCCAAAGTCGATCTCCCTCTGACATTACAACAGATTTGCCTCATGCTAAAACTGAGCCAGCTTTGCACATGCAAATGCATGCCTTCCTGAAAGTTTTCAAGCTAACCAATGCATGATCGGGAAATAGCTGCTTTGAAATGGTTTCACACTGTGATATTCCATTAAGTCTTACAAAATGTAATATTTGATCATAAAACAGTTTTAGTTCCCCCTAAGACGCCAATTCAAACTTCTAAGAGAAACTCATTCATAGCATCAAATCATCTCAAACTTTGTCTTTAACAGTATTAAGTCACTTTTAAGTCTGTGTTTGCACCTAGAAACACATTAAAAAACAAATATGTTTTCAAATGGTTTCTAAACATTTAAGAACATTTAAGAACAGCATAGCAGGTAAATATTCTGCACTTACAAATGTAGTGGCAGTATGTTCTGTTTAGTGAGCAATCTGATCTAAAACACCTTTCCCCATCAAGCAGCCCTCTTATCTGCCATCTGGCCCCATTCTGTCACCTCCACCATAAACCACTTCAACACAACACCCACATTTTGCATCCAATAAGCCACATCTTAAAATGTTGCAGTAACATAACTGTCTAAACAATACACCTATGATCATAAGAAAACCACTGAATAAAGAAAGGTCAAACAATCTCGTAAACACTTTCCTCACATCATACAAAACCAGGGTCGGGCTGCATTTGACACGTGTATGTGTAGAAATCCAAACGTAGACGCAGAAATAAACAAAGTCTTTAATGAACATGGAGAATGATACAGGAGAACACTAGTCAACAACACACGTAACTTAAGCACGATAACCGACACAGGACTAAAATGAACTGGGAGCATATATATATATATATATATATGCAGGGATAACAAGGAACTAAATATAGCTGATGATAATACTTAAGTAACCATAGAAACAAACAGCTACATGATCAGAAAACAAGACAACCAAAACTAAACAGAGCAGAGAAACAGGAACTAAGGGAAACTGAAGAGGATATCAAAATAAGAGTCCACAGAAAACTAAACATAATCGTTACAGCATTTTTTTAACTAAACTGATAATGACTTTTAAATTCCAATTCTGTTCCAGAATTTGATTTGAGGTTGCAAGCAGTATGCAGAAATTCGAATTTCAATATGTATAAGTAGAGTCAAAATGACATGAAATTCGAATCACATGAATGTTGGCTTGACAAAATCTTGTTTGAAAGATTTGACTTTTTCTTTGAATATTTAGTTTGAAGGTTTATAGGCCTTATGGAAGAATGGACATGACATATGATTTCATCATATTTATTAAATTAACTAAATTCTGTGGACCATGGTGGAAGGAATTTTATTGTATTGAGGAATTGAGGAATTATTTGAATTATTATTCCTGTTTTGTGGACAATTTAATTTAAAACCTCACTCATGATTTGAAAATATACAGATCACTGCACATGTACTAATTAATTCCCTCATTTTAATTATGTTAAATTGTGGCCACAATTTAAATCCAGCTAACAGAGAACGTTTTCAGAACCTTGGCTAATGTTCTGGCAAGGTTCTCTCAAAATTATGAACAAACATCCTTCCAAAAATGTTATTATTTTTTTATGTAATTCATGTGTCCTTGTAATCTTTAATCAATACATCTTCCCCTCCCTCTTGCATTGACATCACTTCTCTTCTCTGATGATGCGTTAACTGGCATGAGGTCGGGACAACCTTTCACTCACATGAGATCCTCCAATACCAAACAACAACTACCATCCAATCAATTCCCCATGGACAAATATCAAGTCCCGCCCAAAATTTGTTCTTATTCAAGAAGCCGTTTCACTCAGATATACATCACAATATTGAAGAAAATACTATTGCAACTTCCGTTTCATGCCAACTTTAATAGGAACATTAGAAAAATATGTTTTTAGAACATACTTTTGTTAGCTGGGAACAAATTGGTACGACGTGGCCACGATTTAACTAAAACGAAGCAACAAATTGATAATTCATAATTCAAAAGGAACCAATTCTTCAATATAGAATTTTGCACAACCCTGCACAAAGCGCAAACCAAAAACAGTCTCGAGTTGCATCTACATGTGGCTCACCAAATGGACGCCATGTTTCGGGGCTATCTTGTCCTGTCCATTTGACTGATGAGGCTGAGGCTGGTATCAATATTCCTGCAAAGAGAAGTAGAGGAGAGTAGAGGCCTGAACGCTGTTCAAATATGTATGGTTGAGTCTGGCTGCTTTCCCATCAAATCAACCTAATGTGGACTCAATGTGATTGATAAATTGTGATGAGATCACGCCCTTGGCAGAGAGTGGCACAGCAGCACTGACAATATAGCGCCATAGACAGCGGTATTCTTCAGTGCCCGCCACACTGACTGATGAGGCAGTCTGGCACATTTCAGAGGAACTCATTGGAGACGCTGCAGCAGGTCAGCTCATGGTTATTTCCATGTGGTGAAACACTGTAGGTGCTTGTTATGGTGGAGGAATGACATGAAAACTCATTTTGGCAAGCTGCGTCAGTGCTCATTCCTGCCCAGAATTGTTTTGCAGGGTGGAAATTGTTATACAGGCTTTTCCAGGCATCATCCAAAGTCACCTTATAAACAAGAAGCCCCTTCTTGACTTCCTCCAAAGTATAACCAGAGTACCAGGCCCCGAGGTGGGCAAATGCCAGATGAATTATCACAGACTCTGGTTATATCTACATCAGGCTCCATCACACCATGGCCTTCAAGTAGGTGATTGACGGGATCCACCCAGAAGCCTGGAATGCTGCGTTGACTCTTCTAGAGGTGACAGATCTGTCCCCTCCTGCATGCTGTGACGCCTTTAACACCATATGCACAGAACAATGGTGCAAAGGCTTTTGAAGGGTTATTAAAGGGGCAGAGTAACATTTTCAACAACAGGATTGACAAAATATATTTAGTCATTTATGCTGATTTTGTTGTAATTGTGGATGCTCGCATATGAATATTGTGCAATTAAATGATTTAATGCTGCTAAAGTGATTAAATGAGAAGTAAAATATTTTCTACCATATAAGTCACATTTAAAATAAACATTCAAACAATTGAATAATTAAAATAAAGTACTTGATTATAATTTTAACCACAGTGTATTTGATATTGCATTTAATATTTTAAAATGTACTAAATTGCAATTTCATCCTTACAAAAGTGTAATTATAAATTAATTAAATGGCATAATCTTTTATAAGTGGGGAGTTCAGAGAGAGAGAGAGAGAGAGAGAGAGAGAGAGAGAGAGAGAGAGAGAGATGTCTATAATTGAAATACCACTGTAAAAACACATTATGCAAAATCATAAAACTACAACAAGTACTGAACAAGACTCACATGTATTACTGCAATAGAAAGATAAGAACAGACCATGAATCAAGGAAACATAAGGGCTTAGGGCACATCTGAATCCAATGTTATCTTCACTTCCAGTCTCCTGAGATACCTTCATCTGATCAATTTTTGAAGGCAGCATAGATGTATCCTACAATCATGTGTGTTCCATTCTGTGACAGTTGAGCTAAAAAAAATAAAGATGGCATCTGAAAGTTGCGGTTGGCGGTCAGTTTGTGTGTAAATGTGTTTTTGACCAACGTTTTCCACTTCTAAAGTGATTTATCACCAAAGCTCTCTCTATTTTGCTGTAGATCATTAAACTGTTATGCTGCCTCAGAAGTCTGTCCGAAATCAGTTTCATGAGGTACCTTTGTGTGCCTGCAAAGCCATTAGGCTTCTTTGAGATGCATCGGCACTGCGCAGACCGATCGGCTTATGACATCAAAGTACTGCGAGAGCGATTGGAGAGCATACGACTACTTATGCTTTTGAATCGCTCTTGCTGTACTTTGATGTCATACGCCGATCGATCTGCACAGCACCGATGCATCTCGAACAAGCCTAGTGACTGATAAGGCAGCGAGGCAACAAGTCAGCTGCCCAAGTTGATAGACGCAGCCCTCGTTTAGCTACAACCCTAATCAAACAGACCTGAACAAGCTAATCTCGGTCTTCAGGATTATTAGAAAGTTGCAGGCAGGGTAGTTTGATCAGGGTTGGAGCTAAACTGCAGGAAATCAGGGGTGCCCAATCTTGTTCTATGAGATCTACTTTCCTCTAAAGTTCAGCTCCAACCCTGATCACACACAACTAAACCAGCAAATTAAGAATTCAGGGGCACTTGATAATTACAGACAGGTGTGTTGGAGCAGGGTTGAATCAAAACTCAACAGGTATCTCCAGGAACAAGACTGGGCACCCCTGCTTGTTCTCAAAACAATCCCCGTTCACACGGATCTGCGGAAACGATTAAAAACACTGTATTCTGGATGACAGGCAAGTAGTTTGGTGATACCACTTTGTAAAGAAACACTACGCACCTATGGACTGAACACGTAATACGCATGCACATGACGTCACCGTTTTCACAAATTTGAAAAAAAAAAAGTTGTTTTTGTAGTTTACACGAACACGATAAACGGTATCATTTTCAAAAACTTGCACTTTGAAAGTCGTTTTCAAAAGTTCGCGTTTTCAGGCCCCCACAACACTGTGCTCGTGTAAATGAATGGCCAAAACGCATAAAAAGTTTTCCTTTTTTTATTTGAAAATGGTGTTGTGTAAATGGCCCCTCATTCGCAAAGCGTCTCAGATAAAGGCAGCCAAGAAAATAGCTATGTGCAAAATAATTTGCATTCACCTCAAGGTGCAGCATTTGTGTCATTATACGAAAATAATTCTCTATTTTCCCTGTCCTTACAAAGAAACTGTTTCAGTTTTTCATTTCAAGTCATTTAAGTGATTTTACACTGATACATTTAAACAACTGACGCCTGTGGCCAGGAACCTTCAAAATTTTACGGATAGCACGTGTTTACGTCAACTTTATTTCCTTCTTTCCTACATATTAGACAGCTCGCTCAACCCTGATGGTAATAATACCTAAAATGATGCATATGAGTTAGTTCAAAGTTGTTTCCACTCAACAGATGCTTGATGTACTTTGTGGCTTCCTCCTGGCCTCAGGCTAATGTGTTATGTTTAAATTTAGTGTCTCTATTAATATGATAATGGAAAGACTTCAAAAGTACCTGTTTGCAGTCTAACCGTGAGCAATACCACTTAGGGGGGGAAAAAAATAAATAGATAAATAAAAAAATCAGACATCAATTGACTTGGACTCTACTCTGAGAGACAGGCCAACATTAAACAATTGATCACTATCACTTAAGAAATTAAAGGTATCATTGCTTAACACTGATTGAGTATCCAGACACAGTGCATTGATTAATGAAATAACCATTTATTACTGGATAGAGGTACTGATAAACTCACAACTGTGTGAAACTTTTTTCTCGCAATTCTGACTTTTTTTCTCGCAATTGCGAGTTTATAACTCAGAATTGTGACTTTATAACTCACAATTTTGAGATAAAAAGTCAGAATTCTAAGATAAAAAGTCGCAATTACTGTTTTTATTTTTTTATTTAGTGGTGGAAACCAAAGTGAAAAATTTCAGAGAGAAAAAACAAACAAACAAACAAAAAAACTTGGAATAAATTGCTGCACAAGTGTGCACACCATTTTTTACTGGGTATGTGGCTGTTTTCAGAATTAACTATTCATCAAGATGCAGCATTATTTACCTTTGTTTCATTTTTTTTTTTTTTTTTTTCTCTGACAAAAATAATATCTTCTAAACCTACATTAATCTTGACAAACTATATATCACTGAGATTGTACTTTTCATATTTGGTGATTGATTATAGATAGAAATGACAGAGCAACAGGAATTTATTAATTTGCGACAAGAATATGCATCAATCTCATAAGGCCTTTATTCTGAAAAAGTTATGCACATGGAAAATCATGAAAATTAGTAGAAATCTCAGTTTCAGCTTTATTTCAATTAATGAAAATGATTTTTAATAGTTTTAGTTAAGAATACGGAGGGGAAAAAAAAAAAAAAAAACATGATCCAAATCATCATATCATAAGACTGTTTGCTTTATTTCCATGGTTTTAAATTGTTCAGTATTATGTGGCTAATCCATTTTTTTCTGACTATAATTCTTTATAATGACTATAATTTTTCCATGTTTTTATAAAAAAAAGTATGTAGAGAATGAAAAGTGTTGTTAAACTAATGACATCTTCACATGAACACTCACAATACATGAACACTCATAACATTTCTGTTTCATTTCCTAATATTTTATTACATATATTTTTCAACATCATTATTATTATTAGATATAAGAATCATTAATCAGTGCATACCAAAAGTAATATTCCTCAAAAGTGAGTATTGAACACACACCAAAACAAAAAAGGTAATGGTCAGACCAGTGTTCTTTCAGTTTGCAGTTATTCAAATAGAGTTCAAATCATCTCAAACGGTAAATATCAAGATACCATCTATGAACTTTGTCCCTTGATCTATAAGTTCAAAAAGTCTTATTGGTTCTGTGATATATTCATGTTTTCCCACATAAATTGGATATCCATATGCATTTTAAATGATGTTTTCCATGCTATACTGCAGCCAACAGGCATTGCTCTTTACAAGGTGAACCAGGGTTTTGTTTTCCATCAATATTTGAATCTCGGCACAACTCTGATTCTCAATATTCAAAGTAAATGCTATATTGTCAATATGATTTACAGCTGACTAAAGACAAACTTTACCAAACAACGAGTGCCATCCTCCTGGGCTTATCGTGTTTCACTGAATGTTTGATCATTGATTCTTTGCTAAACATCATCATGACGTGCACATAATGCTTGACACGACTTGCCAAAATGATTCATTTTTGCAAGCATGACAAATGACATCTGTAGCTGACACAGTATCTATAGTAGATTTTGAAGGCTCATATTCAAGAATATTAAATATTTGTGTGTCACGCTACAGGCGTGATGTGACAGTTGCAAATGATCGTGGGTGCCACATCAGATAGTGACATGAATAGTGTGATTTGCATTAAATATATAACAACTTGCAGAGTCATGCACGTCATGTTCTGAGCTGTCTTTATTGTTTATAAATAGTAGGATTCAAATTTTTAATTGAATTTATTACATAGTATTCTGATTCATTAATCAAAATTAATCACATATATAAATATTTACTGAGAAAATCCCCACATAAATAGAATTCATAGACAGTACAATATTCAAGCAGGCAAGTAAAGCATAAATAAATAAATAATAGTAAATTTATATTTACTGAGTATATACTGCTCAAAAAATTAAAGGAACACTTTTTAATCAGAGAATAGCATCAAGTCAGTTAAACTCCTGGGATATTGTTCTGGTCAGTTAAGCAGCAGAGGGGGTTGTTAATCAGTTTCAGCTGCTTTGGTGTTAATGAAATTAACAACAGGTGCACTAGATGGGCAACAATGAGACGACCCCCAAAACAGGAATGGTTTTACAGGTGGAGGCCACTGACATTTTTTTTCCTACTCATCTTTTCTGACTGTTTTTCACTAGTTTTGCATTTGGCTAGGGTCAGTGTCACTACTGGTAGCATGAGGCGATACCTGGACCCTACAGAGGTTGCACAGGCAGTCCAACTCCTCCAGGATGGCACATCAATACGTACCATTGCCAGAAGGTTTGCTGTGTCTCCCAGCACAGTCTCAAGAGCATGGAGGAGATTCCAGGAGACAGGCAGTTACTCTAGGAGAGCTGGACAGGGCCGTAGAAGGTCCTTAACCCATCAGCAGGACCGGTATCTGCTCCTTTGTGCAAGGAGGAACAGGATGAGCACTGCCAGAGCCCTACAAAATGACCTCCAGCAGGCCACTGGTGTGAATGTCTCTGACCAAACAATCAGAAACAGACTTCATGAGGGTGGCCTGAGGGTCCGACGTCCTCTAGTGGGCCATGTGCTCACTGCTCGGCACCGTGGAGCTCGATTGGCATTTGCTGGCGCCCTGTGCTTTCCACAGATGAGAGCAGGTTCACCCTGAGCATGTGACAGACGTGAAAGGGTCTGGAGAAGCCGTGGAGAACATTATGCTGCCTGTAACATCGTTCAGCATGACCAGTTTGGTGGTGGGTCAGTGATGGTCTGGGGAGGCATATCCATGGAGGGATGCACAGACCTCTACAGGCTAGACAATGGCACCTTGACTGCCATTAGGTATCGAAATCCTTGGACCCATTGTCAGACCCTACGCTGGTGCAGTGGGTCCTGGGTTCCTCCTGGTGCACGACAGTGCCCGGCCTCATGTGGCGAGAGTATGCAGGCAGTTCCTGGAGGATGAAGGAATTGATACCATTGAATGGCCCCCACGCTCGCCTGACCTAAATCCAGTAGAACACCTCTGGGACATTATGTTTCGGTCTATCCGACGCCGCCAGGTTGCAGTGATGCCCTGGTCCAGATCTGGGAGGAAATACCCCAGGACACCATCCGTCGTCTCATTAGGAGCATGTCCCAATGTTGTCAGACATGCATGCAAGCACATGGGGGCCATACAAACTACTGAGTACCATTTTTTGAGGTGCTGCAGTGCAATTTCAGCAAAATGGACTAGCCTGCTACATCATTTCTTCACTCTGATTTTCAGGGTGTCTTTGAATTCAGTCCTCTGTAGGTTAATAATTTTCATTTCCATCAAACGATGTGGCATCCTTTCGTTCCTAACACATTACCCAGTCCATATCAGTATAGATATCCAGCATGATATTTTTCCCCATTGAGATCTGATGTGTTTTCAAAGTGTTCCTTTAATATATATATATATATATATATATATATATATATGTGTGTGTGTGATGGTATTGTTAAACATAAGGCTTTTACTCTGTATTTTGATATATCACTACTTGCTCTAGGTTTTTTTTTTTTTTTTTTTGAGTTAGTGACAGTTCAAAATGGGCTCTAAGGCTTTCTTACTTTCCAGAACACATTTA
Source organism: Mylopharyngodon piceus (assembly GCA_039654765.1). Classification (NCBI taxonomy): domain Eukaryota; kingdom Metazoa; phylum Chordata; class Actinopteri; order Cypriniformes; family Xenocyprididae; genus Mylopharyngodon; species Mylopharyngodon piceus. The sequence goes on along the minus strand of CM077439.1, from coordinate 26,456,468 downwards.
AGTTCCCCTACACCCAAACTGTTTCTGATAGCACTGAAGAGAGCAATTTTCCCCCATTGCAGGCTGAAATGAGAAAAGCAAGCAGCACACTCTCTACACAGACATTGTATGCCTGCATTAGGATCCGTCCCACGCGTGCATTGTGGGTAAGTTTGAATTAAACAGATCCTGAGAGGACTGGCCTCAAACGGTGAGCCACAGTGCAGTATAACAAGCACAGCTAAAATTCATGAGGTTTTCAGGGTTGTTTGGCCATATTTGTGTCCGTGGGCTTGGCAGGCATACAATATGGTCAGACAGAACATATTGTAAAAGGGAGAAAAAGAAAAAGAGAGAGGAAGAGGCCGAGACAGATTTGTGGCTATCTGCCCAGCAGGAGCATTCAATGTAATTGTGAGCTCAAGGTATTTAAAGTTACACCTTGCTTGGACGCTCATGCATGATTCAGAGTGTTTGTATCCAGGATATTTACCTGTGCTTTTGTGTTTGCAAGCTTTAGCTTTTGGCATTTGCTCTACCAACAGCATTAACTCCCAAACAGAGAGTATGGTGCAATGGAAATAAATGCAAATGTATATATATTTATTTTTACTGAATATTTATGAAGCAAAAACATTTTTGGTTTGATTAAAATTGTTATATATTTTTTTACAATGTAAAAAATATTTTGTCAATCTAAAACGTACTTCATGTGGTAACATCTAAATCAACTGAAGACAAAAATATTTAAAATTATTTAAGCAATCTGCCTATATTTGGTTCAGTACAAGTAATTTTAGTGAAAGTAAAAGGTCTGAAAAAAATGCTCTGGAAGGTGGTACATTTGAGAGAGGAAAACAAAAGGACAGAGAATGAGACTCAGATCCCATTTATTTAAAACCATTGCTCTAATGTGCCAACTTATTGCTGATTGCCAAATCCAGTCTAAGGAGAATAAGATGAAACCGTTTTTACTTGAAGCCAAGACAAAGATGAAGCAATTTCTTGCCATATTTCTAAAAAGAAGGAAAAAAATTTTCTCTCTCTCACATAGGCGAATGATAAAGCGACATATCCCATAAGGATTTTAAAATTAAACAAGAAGTAATAAAACAAAATAAAATGTACTAACTTCTCTCGGTCTACTAAAAATGAAATCCACTAATTATTAAAGGCACACAATTTAAATTCAGACAAAGTCCAGGGCAATGAATTCTATTTCCACAAGGAAACGATTCTTAAATGTGTGTCGATCATATTCATGTGGAAATGAAACTTTGTTCTTCCATGTGCAGAGTGAAAAGAAACTTAGGAAAAATTTTAGCAGATAACACTTGCTGGTCTGCCTTCAGTTTCTCAGTTAAAGTTTGAAATAATTTATTTAGCTGAAACCAATGATCAAAAAAATGGATTCAGTCCATGTTCCATTGCCTCAACTATACATCTTAAGCTTAATTGCAATGGGATTCCCATATTAGTCACTGCACATTTAATATATTGCCTTCTACAGGACTTTGGCGACTAATTTTCTGAAAATACTGAAGTAGCCATGCTACATCCATGTTTTAGCTCAATCTTTTTTGTAAGAGAAGAGGCTCTCAAGGAAGAAAGCACTAGATAAGACAGTGTTCTGCCACATCTCTAGGCTTGTAGCAAAGAGTAACTCAAGTGCAGTGTTTTTGTGGAAAATTAATTTGTAAATGAATACTGCAGTAATGTTGCAGGGTTTGTTTTGTTGCTCGGCAGATTGTTTTATATATCCTTTTTATACACTATTTTATTACAAGATTGCTAAAAATCTATTTGTCAGTGGATAACTTGTTTTAATTTCTGGAACTCAATGATGTTCCAGTTTGTTTTACAATATATATTTTGATGCTTATGTATTTAAAAATAGTTATTTCAATGGCAGTTGTAGCATACTGTAGCATCCTATTACTGTTAATATTATTACTATGCAATTACTATGTAATTACTATGAATTGTGCATAATTGCACACTACTAACCCTAAACCAAACCCTAACCCTTACAAGAGGAGGACTGGATTCTAAGACAATTGGGCTATCCTTGTACAGGCAACACACCTAAACATACCTAAACCTACTTTTTACAGGAGGAGGACTTGATTCTAAGACAATTGGGCTATCCCTGTACCAGCGACATACCTAAACCTACCCCTCACAGGAGGATGAACTAATTCTAAGACAATTGGGGTATCCCTGTACCTGCAACCTACCGAAACCTACCCTTTACCGAAGGGGGTCTTAATTCTGAGGCAATTGGGCTATCCCTGTACCTAGGGATTGGACTATAGCTGAGCCCTTAGGAAAATAGCCAGATTACAATTGGAAAAATAAGAGAACCATGAGAATAGATTTTTGGAAGAAAAAGGTAAAACTAGCGTTAAGAGTGGGTCAGCCACATCAAAAGCGTCCACCGGCCAGTGCATTTCTGTGTCCTTCCTAATCCAAACTGGATAACCAGGAGAGGTTGTCTGAAGGGGAGGCGTTATCTTTTCACAAACTTAACCCTACAGTAAGTACATGAAGTTAATAATTATTACTTAGTACTTAAATGTATGTAAAATGCACTAACAATGACAGCTTAAAATGAAGTGTAACCCTTTATTTTAAGGTGATGTTGTTACAATGTAATTAAACAAATAAGTAATATTAATTAACTACATGCACTTATTGTAGCGTTAAGGTTGGAGTTTGGTTTAGGGTTAGTTATTAGTAATTGTGCATAATTTATAGTTATTACTATAGTAAGTGCATGTGACGTTTGTCACGTTCTGTTATTGTTTCAGTCTAAATTACAGTAACTGGTTTTATTCAAGTCAAAAAATATAATTTAATATTGCTGAATCAACCTAAATACATTAATTTATACCAACAATATAATCTCTATGGGTTAAATCAAGTAAAAAAAAAAAAAAATAAATAAAAAAAAAAATACAAAAAAAAAAAAACAGCTTTTTTAAGGTGACAACTGCAGGTTACCACATGGATGACTATAGGTTGTCTGTAGTCATCCATGTGACATTACAATATGTTTCTTAAACTGTCAATGTGTTTTTGAAAAAAAGTGTACAATTTAAGCTTTAAAACATTAATAGCTATTGTAAATCTTGCTTATGAAATATAGAAGGCCATGCGGTCGACTTGAACTCATGAGTTCATGAACTTCACAACAGAGTGGTGCTTTAACAGAATTCAAAACAAGATAACACATGCAATCTTAACAGCAGTATGCAGTAAAAGGTTGGCTCTTAAGTAGATGTAGCCTTATGGCAGGCCATAATTACACGCCACCTCTGCTCCTATCACAGCTAATGCTGATAACATTAATACTGTTTGCCAATTACCCGTTCCACTCCCTGAGCACTGGCACATTGTGCCACGCTGAATGGCCCTATTAGTCATGTGAAGGTTTCTGCCGACTCGCCTGAAGGCTTCAACAGTCCATACAGTCATGAGTCCAGAAAATATATTAGCTCCAGCATCAATTTATTGATTTTAGGGGGATTTACCTCCCCTAATTTAACTGTCAAGATGATAAAGTTGTCTTTAAATGTAAAAAACGTCTTATATTGAGGGAGAGCCAATATGCTGCACTGGTCGTTTGAGCCTCACGTCAATCTTTAGTGGAATTGGGGGTGTTTGAAATGAAAAAGCGCCTCCATATTGAAGAAGCAATATCATGAGCTTGTGCTCCAGATGAAAATAAGTGACTTCTTCCACAGAATTCAATTCCTGAGTTTCTATATACATATACCTCAGAGTCATGCATGATCCTTAGAAAGCTAGACCTGTTTTGACAACACATTCATTTAGACTGTTTTAGTAACACACACACACACACACGCACGCACACGCACACGCACACACACACACACACACACACACACACACACACGTCTGGTTTACTACTCTTGTAGGGACTGATGGTTTTTATATTGCACAAATTGTATGTTCTATCCCCCTACTCTACCCCTACCCCTAAACCTACCCATCACAGAAAATCTTTGCCATTTTTACATTTTCAAAAAAACATAATTTAGTATGTTTATTAATCCATTCCCCCCATGGGGACTGCTGGCTGGTCCCCACAGTGTAGGTGATTTCAGGTTTTACTATCCTTGTGGGGATGTGTCCTATCCCCACAATGTAATATAAACCTGTACACATACATATATATATACACACACACACACACACAATGGTTTGGCATGGGATACATGGGCCAAACGAGAATGAAGACTATTCCCGCTTGAGGCGGTTCAATATCTCTTATTCTGTCTCAAGCACACAGACACTAAGTACGTGAGGGTCGTGGCCAACATTAGTGCTGAGGAAGGCACAATTTTACTGCTGGCTGTCCTGTCCAGTTCAAGAGTGCATGCTGTGAAAAGCCTGTGTGATCTGGCCCAAGTTCATTGATTTTCATGAAAAGGGTCCATAATTCATGAGATGTGCAATGGAGGTACACCATCAGTACTAGGAGTGTGACCAGCTTTCAACAGCAGTGAGTGCTCTCACATTTATTAATATTGTCGGAGCAATTTGTGTTCCTATGCATTCTGGTTTACCTATTACATTACTGCTACAGCCCTTGCTTGAGTGCAGGTCAGCTTGTATTTTTAACCAATTTTAGGAGGATAGCATTCCTGTTAGTACATACTAAAGTGCTTTCTTTGTGTCACTTTAATTGACAGGCATTATGGAGAGAGTCTGAGAATACTAAAACAAGGAATGATGGGGGAAAGAGCCAGTAAGGATGTCAATGCAGGCCTATAATACTGGGAGAATTCAATCCGTTAGCATTCCTATTGTTCTCAAAGACAGTTGGTTTACTGGAGCAAAACCCTGTGGAAGTAGACGATTTGAAATCCGCCATCTTTGCTCATGGGCGCTCAGATTTGCAGCCTGGTTGTTTTGAGCCAATCACCTTGACCTAAATGTCATGTGACTTTTAGGAGCCCCCAAAAAGCACTCACAATATACAAGAAATTAGAAATATACAATGAAAAAAGTAAAAAAAAAAAAAAAGTCATTTTTAAGTAATTTTTTTAAAAATATTTTTATATATAATCAAAAATCATGGTTTCCAGTTTAACTGTTTTATTCAGTTTGTCTAAACTAGACTAACTCTATAACACTCTCTGTACAAATAAAATAAAATAAACAATTTTGTCTAAATAGAATTTTCATTTGACACCAGAATGTTGATGTGCAGAACACATACTGGCTAGCTCCGCACTATGAGCCTCCGCTGACTGTGCACACTTTTCCCCAAATGGATGAGGCATTTATACTTGACGCGCTCACCATTGTACTATTCTTTGAAATGACAGGGGGTGACTCGGAGTAATTGTCCTCTAAACCATCAGGAAGCAGCGGTGAGAAGACGTGTCGATGTTCGTTTATATTACACTTCACCAAACCCACGCTACAAAAGATTCAAATAAGAATCGTGTAAAACCCAGCAAACCTTAAGATTATTACTTGTGACATTAGAACAAAATATTAATATGAGACTGTGTATAAAACTAAACAAACAATCTCTTAAATATTTTCTAATTTCATTAAACATTTTAACTTAATTTTAAGCATGTGCTTTCGAGTTCGCTCGGGCTATAAGCTCTTCTCTCCGCACATAGACTTTACTGGTGAATAAAAAAAATAGAAGAACTCCACATACACAAAACAATAACCAACAAAAGACTGAACAGAACGGGGAGTATAAATACACATAGTAAATGAGGGAACTAAACAGGAACAGCTAGACGAAGATTAACTAATCAGAAACCATAGTAACTAATGAGAACTCATACAGACATGACAGAAACTAAACAGAACATAATTGTAACATAAGCCCCCCTACAGAAGGCACGACCTTGCGTCGTGATAGAAAAAGTTCAGGATGAGGAAAGAGAGTGGAGGCTTCGGTAGAAGGCATGGAGCTGGTGACGGATAGGAGCATGGAATAGGTAGGCACAGGCACTATTGTGGCGCTGATGGTAGGAGGATCCGGGCCGGGGTCCTTACTGAAGGTGTAGACAGAACCCTGGGACCGATCGGCAGAGGCGGAACCATGGTGAGAGAAGGACCCGGCAGATCAGAGAGGCTGACGTACCTGGGCGACATCGAAGGCCTGGAAGCCTGGGACTGAGCTGCTGGCTCACAGGACTGAGGTGGCGACAGGGATTCGGATGACCGGGGCGACAATGGGCCGAGCGAGGACGACGGGGAGGTCGGAGGAAGGGAGGAGCCTGATGACACCGTAGGGTGCAAGGTATAGGCAGAGCCGGAATCCCGGAAGTCCGTGGCGAAAGCTAGGTGTCAACCGCCGGAAACCGACCTGGAATGAGGAGGGAGCCCAGCAGAGTCTCAGGGCAGACGGGCTGCAGAGGTGACAAGGGAGCAGTGAGCTGAAGCGATGGCGACGGGCTGACAGGCCGAGGTGCAGCCAGGGACTCGGCCTCATGCGGCGGGGGCAGAGCCAAGGAGCTGGACAGCACCAGTGGTGCCGACGGATCCAGGGGACTGGCCATGACCAGCGATGGAGACAGGATCAGTAAGTCAGGCAAGGATACAGGCAGAAGAAGGTCATTTCTGGAGGTGACCGGCGAACAAGACAAAGACTCGAAGGTGGGGACTTGGGTGGGAACTGGATCCGCGGACCACAGATGTTATCCGGCTCTGGTTCCTGGATGATCTCAGTGGGTGCCTCGGGCTCAAGAGGGAGAGGCCTCCGTTACGGAGCATCCAGGCCAAGTACCCCAGCCACTTTCGGTTCTCGGGGAGGAGAAGAAGTCACAGCGCTGGTGAGTCCATTTTCTTTGTCTCGTTTTCTGAGAGGTCGGTTATTCTGCAATGCTTAGTCGAGGAATAAAGAAGATAAACAATGGATAACATATCAAAAGAGACTTTACTGGTGACTCACAAGAAGAACACCACATACACGAAACAATAACCAACAAAGGACTGAACAGAACAGAGAGTGCAAATACACATAGAAAATGAGGGAACTAAACAGGAACAGCTGGACAAAGATTAACTAATCAGAAACCATAGTAACTAACAAAAACTCATACAGACATGACAGAAACGACTAAACAGAACATAATTGTGACAGTTGTGTTCTGTGTAGCACATGGTTTCTGTTTTTCTTCAGCCATGTGCTTTCTTGTTGTTATGTTTTGTGTGGACACTCAGTCATTGTGAGCTCTCATTTGGCTGTGTTTTCGTGTCATGTTATGTGTGAGCACATGGCTTTGTTTTGTTTGTTTCTATGTGCCATGTGCTCCGCTGTCTATTGTCTTAACCCCGGCTCTTCTTGTTACCTGATTATTACCTGATGCACCTGCTCTCCCTCATCACCCTCCTCATTTCCTGTCCTATTTATTTCTCCTTGTGTTTGCAGTCCTGTGCCAGTTCATCATCGAATGTACGCTCTCATGTCCTTTCCTGCCTGGTCCTGTTTTGCCTTGCCTTGCCTTGCCCTGTCCTGTCCGGTCCTGTTTTCACTCACTGGGTAGTTTTTGTCTGTTTTATCTTATTGTTAATAAAGAAGCCCATTTCTCTGCAACTCTGAGTCCTCGCCTCACCTCTTCACCCCAAACCTGACACTTTTGAATGTTCTTTTTGCAAACTATAACAATCAGTCTATTATCCTACCCACTTTGAAGCGGTACTAAACTGCAGTGGAAAAGCAAACCGAGCCAAGCCGAGCAGAGTCATACCTTTCAGTGGAAGAACGCCTTTTGATGATTGCCCAACTAAAATGTTTCAGAAAAAAAAAAAATTCCATAAAAAACTAGTTAGTGTACTTATGACATCAACCAGTATGGACTAACGGGGTTATGGTAACCAGCCAAACCTTGCCCCCTTGGTCAAAAGTATCACATTTTAGCACCAAAACAAATACCAGTTTCTATAGTGTCAGTAGTGCCAAGTACATTCTAAATGAATAAATGTACGCAGTTATTCAATTAGTTACCTGAGTGCCATTACCGCAAGTCACCTGTGGCAGAACTAAAGATTGCATTTTCTGATTGTTTTTATTGTCAAGTTATGCATTTACCAAATTCATTGCCTATTAGCAGCATGCAACTAATAGAGTTTAAACAACAACAATGGCCATTGACTATTGTAGGTAATGATAAAAGGAAGGAACTGAAGCAATTGTCACTTGGCCCCTTTTTTTAAAAAGTGCATTCACACATTTACTTTATTACTTGTAGCTATCACTATTACTCGCGATTTATTATCCTGTTATCTGCAATTCTGTATTTTACATACCAAAGTGTCATTCACACAATATATTTCAGTTCTATACATATCACCCTATAAATATGTAATTCTCCAGGTTATTTTCCCACCTGACTACTTTTAACATAAATGTGTTGAGTGAACCAGTTTCATGGATCTCAATCATAGGGACAAGGTGAGAAAAGAACATCTACACCTTTAGAAAAGGGTGAAGGCACGAGAATGCTTTAGCATGTTGTTATCACAGCCTGTGGAAAAATATGCATCTGGGTCAAAAACGTACATGTGAGGCTTCCTGATGTTGCATGAAGCATGACTGTCATTCTCCCAATGTACTGTAGCACATTGTGGAATCCCATATTATTAACCAGAGGAACAGAAACTCAAAAGTTGTGAATCTGACAGTGAAATCACAGAGATCCAAGTTCATTGGGTCTTTTCAGTCTATTCTTCACAAAAATATGAGATTGTTTCACAGTACTTCACCCTGTACTTCAGAATATGGACTACTTTAATTTCATTTCTATTCAAACTTCTACAGTATGTCAATATATTTGTAATTACACATTTATAATGATGAAGTTTCAATTTACTACATTTAAAATATATTAACTTAAAATGTAATTATGTATGTTTTTTTTTTTTGTTTTTTGTTTTTTTTTAAATATTATTAGTTCTTTACATGCTGTGCTTTAATATATCATATTAATCATAGTATTTAAGATAGTATTGTATGTGGCCTTTTATTTCAATAATTTTATAATATTATTTTATTATTTTAAGATTTTGAACTAGAACTACTAGTGCACATCCAATACATTTAGGCACACTTCTTTTTCACAAGGGAATTTTTTAAATGTTTGTATGTTTATGAATTTGGTTTTAACAACCGAATGGCTCCCTAGTCCTGGTGCTTCCTGTGGCTAGTTAATAAGGGAAGAAAACAGATAAAGTAAAGAATTGGATATGGATCTTAACAACGGAAATAACATGTTTGTGTTATCTGGAGGGCATGAAATATGTCATAAATATACTACTGCTTCTGTAATTCAAGAACCATCACTTCACCCACAGCATGACCAAAAAGTCTCCAATTTATGAGCAGATAAACTGAAGAAAACACAATCTTCACTTTAAACAGATGGGAGGACAATGGACATTGATTGCCAATAATTGAAGGACGACACGTTGAGTTGTTCTAGTCTGTGAAGGGCAGATGGTATCTTGCTTCCTGTCATGGTTTAACACAACAGCAGTGCCGAATGCAGTGCGCATCTGCAGTGTGAGAGGAAAGATATATATATATAATATTTGGGGGTATTTTTTTTATGATAAGGTGTTCATGAATCCCAGGGATTGTTTGTTTGTGGTGGTAGTAACCCCTAGGTGCTTTGAAAATCTGAGCATTTATACATACAAATGCAAACAATGATGTGCTCCTGAATTTTTCCTTTAGGTCACGTAAAACAAGCTGGGAGGATTCACTTCTCGTTTTCCCAAGCGAGAACTTGGACATGAATATTTCAACACACCCACTTGGCACCTATTCTAGATCTCATGCTCTATCTTCCTCTTGCTCTCTCTCTCACACACACACACAAACAGTATAACAGGCAGTCCAGAATCACTCCAGGCTAGGTAAAACATGACCAAAGCAAGCACTTACACTGAATTGAATACAGTACATCATCTATTAGTAAACAAATCAAAATAGTTAAAAGCTTTGATTGCATCTGATAACATGTAATAAGTATGCATTAGTTGTATGGAAAAGAACACACATGGATCCATGCTAAATTTAATGTTAATTAAATATATTAAATTTAATGTACATTTATAACACTATACTTTGTGTTCTATTGCCTTGGCATTAAATTACAGAAAATGTATAGCTGCTCTGTAGGTGTTTCTAATTCTAATACGACGGCCGAGGGAGTAAATTTGACTAATTTGACATATTTTTCTCTCTTCTGGCCAATGTAATCATTCTCTCCATTGTGTTCATACTAGGGCTGTCAATTTAAACCATTAATTTAATTAATTAGTTATGGAAAAATAATGTGTTAAAATAATTTAACACATTTAACGCACCCGCCCCAGACCTACGTTGTTCATCTTACATTTCATACAGCTGATTGCAACACAGTTATTGCAATTTTGATAATAAGTACATAGTATGGGAAACCTTTGGAAAAGTGCTACCTTTATATCATATGATATAGTTCAGCAATATCACACGAGTAACGAGCGCAATATCACACAAGTTCAAATGTGATATTGATTTTCCCTGTTATATGCTACAAATTCATGCTTTGCTGCTTGATTAAGAATAAGAAATAATGGAGCTCCATGTTGACAGGAATACAGGGCAGCAAACAGGACATAAGCTAATGTGCGCATGTCACAAAGTCATTCCGATTTATGTAAACATGTACGGCACATGTAAACACCATATCGGATTAGATAACGTCTCATGTAAACAGTCCACCGAATCTTTCAATCGGAATGATTTTAATCGGAATGACAAAAAATGATACATGTAAACGTGGTTAGTGTTTTGAAACTTCAATAGTTCACGTGACTCAGCAGTTTGATATGTGCTCCGGACCCCTGATTCGAAACAAATGATTCATTAAGCTTTGAAGCTTCATGAAGCAGTGTTTTGAAATCACCCATCACTAGATATTGTTGAATAAAGTCACTATTTTGTTATTTTTGGCGCACAAAAAGTATTCTAGTCGCTTTATAATATTAAGGTTGAATCACTGTAGTCACATAAACTGTTTTAAATATGTTTTTAGTAGCTTTCTGGGCATTGAAAAAGGGAGTGTTATTGCTGGCAATGCAGGCCTCACTGAGTCATCGGATTTTATCAAAAATATCTTAATTTGTTTTCTGAAGATGAACGAAGGTCTCACGGGTGTGGAACGACATGAGGGTGAGTAATTAATGAAAGAATTTTCATTTTTGGGTGAACTAACCCTTTAATATTGTGATATATTTTATACACAATATTGTCTCTTTATGCTTAATTTTTCCAACTAATATATTATTAAGCCAGAGTAGAACTGTTGTGTGTCTCCGAGCAATAAACAACAGTGTTTCGTTTCTGAATGAATCCGCTTTTTGAGCAAATCAACCGGGTGAACCAATGATTCAATGACCCATTCATAAAGAGAGCCGTGTTTGACCAATTGGTGTATTTCATCAAAGTACCGTGAGAGCATTTAGTGAGCAGACGGCTCCGTATGATGTTGGTAACCAAACTGGGGCCCGTTTCCCGAAAGCATCGTTAGTCAACTATGGTCGTAAGTCCCATTGAACTCTATTGGCAACGACGGAACTTGCGACCATAGTTCGCTTTGGGAAACGCACCCCTGTTTTGGTCCATAAATATATTTAAATACCAATTCAGATGCAGCTTCTAAGAACAAAAAAAACAAAAAAAAACCCTTGGCCGTTTTAGCCTAAAAGTTTGTGTAACAAATTCAATGTTGAATCAAATAAAATATTTATTTCTAAAGCTACTTTTTCTAATGTCTATGTGATGCTTTTCTCATTTAACACAATAATGACTTTAAATTATCTTTTGGGGGTAATTTCTCAGCCAAACTTAATGTGCGATTGATTTGCGATTAATTATATTAGTTAATTTGCACATCATGTAATTAATTAGATTAAAAATTTGAATCACTTGACAGCCCTAATTCATATACAAAGTTTCCAGTGGCAAGTAATTTGTCGATCCACGCTGAGTGCAAAACTGCTGCACAATCACAGCCAATCAGAACATATTGAATGTTTAATGTACAATTATGAGGAGCGTGATTCTGGCACAATGAGATTTCACAGGTGGGTCGGGGGAGTTCAGCTAAGAGCTGCAGAAATAGAAACTGAAAAATGAACAAAATGTCCTGACACTCATTACTTGTCTGGCTGGCATGTTTGTTTATTTTGATTGCTATGGTAATTCTATAAGTGTTGTGCACTTAGCTCAAAGTAACATATTTTATAATATTTCGCAATTACACAGAGTGTGAAAAAAGTGTATAGATTTTGTGAACTTGTGATGAGAAAAGAGACAAACTGTCTGGGATGTATGACTATCATTTTAGAAATAGAACAAAATTCCTACCGAACCTTTTAAAAAAAAACACCAGCCTTCCCAAACATGCACAGTACACACAGCTGGCTCTTGAGCGTATGGAATTTCTCCATCAGATTTTGTAATTATGGTACATTGCCATTTAGTCAGCGGCAGCCAATCTACAGGCTGAGTGCTCTCTGCGATTGATTACTGAGCTGCAGCAAACATATCAATGAGAAGAGATATGCCCTTGCCCTGGCAGCCGCCCCCCTCTAGATTAATACACTATGTCACTCTCTGATATAGATCACCCATTCAAACCCAACAATCCAGGGAAGTAAATGCACCTCCCCCTGCTCTTTCTGTCACTTTCAGCAGCTTTGCTCAGTTTTCCTTCTGCCACACTTTAACCTTAGTTCATAGGATGTGACATCATATGAAAATGTGATTGATCATGGGAAATTTCTCCAAATAAATTATTGGCTTTGAAGTTATTTAGTGCAAAACATGATGCATTTTTATTATGCAAACATATGCTCCTAGACGAAAAGGTTAAAGGGTTCTGCCAAGCGAGAACCTATATATATATATATATATATATATATATATATATATATATATATATATATATATATATATATATATATATATATTATTATATATAGAACATTTTAGTGGATCCCGCTGTATGCATTTTAATGAATTATTTTTAAAAATCATTTTACATTCTCTATATTGAACCTCTATATAGTCAATTTAACTATTTGTACATAAAGTGAACATTTTAAAATATTTTGTTTAATATGTATATTTTATATACTTAATATGTTAAATAGTATAATAATTAGTAAATAATAGTATAATAGTGTAATAATTTGCACTCTGTGTATGTCTGAAGCAGGTGTATGTCTAATTATTATCATCTAAGCTGAAATATGAAATATAAGTGAAATACTATTGATGTTTTGAAATATTGTGCAGTAATTTGTAATTTAAAAATTAGGTAAATGCAGTAACTGTGTTAATTGTGATGCCGTTAAAGGGTTAGTTCACCCAAAACACTGCTTCATGAAGCTTCAAAGCTTTTGTTTCGAATCAGTAGTTTGGAGCATGTATCAAACTGCCAAACTGCTGAAATCACGTGACTTTGCCGCTCCGAACCACTGATTCGAATCAAAAGATTCGTAAAGCTCTAAAGCAGTGTTTTGAAATCGGCCATCACTAGATATTGTTGAAAAGTCGTTATTTTTTTAATTTTTTTTTTGGCGCACAAAAAGTATTCTCGTCGCTTTATAATATTAAGGAAGAACCACTGTACTCACATGAGCCGTTTTAAATATGTTTTTAGTACATTTATGGATCTTGAGAGATAACGGTGACATTGCTGTAAATGGAGGCCTCACTGAGCCATCGGATTTCATCAAAAATATCTTAATTTGTGTTCCAAAGATGAACGAAGGTCTTTACAGATGTAGAACGACATGAGGGTGAGTAATAAATGACATTTTTATTTTTGGGTGAACTAACCCTTTAAATATATCTAGGGTCATGAATTAGATGAAATGTGTATTTTACATTTTAAGGTTGGTCTCTTTTTAGAGAAAACACTCAACGGATTATTGCAGTAGTGAAAGCATTTTATTTTTAAAAAATAAAAGTGCAAAAAAGTTATAGAAGTTTAAGTTTACTGTACTGAACGAACCATTTTATACAAAATGCATATTTTACAAAACGATTTGGACTCCATTTTTCCTTGAAAATCAATTGGTTGAAATCAAAGCCATACTGTACTGTATGTCTAGCCAAGTTGTGTTCCAAATTTGAGGTCGATATCACAAAAATTGAGCCCTCTAAAAGTTACTGCAGCACTGTTTCCATGATAACGCAATGTTTAAATTTTAAAATGGTTTTCACAGAATGAATTTTGAGTGTTTAAGCTTTCGAATGATACCCGATTTATGTTGATTGCTAAAATATGTGATAGGGAATAAAGGCAATAAAAAGTGTGCCACTGACAGTTAATAGGCTATTAAAAGATCTTTCTAGTAAACATTTTATCAGCCAAATCTGTTTAAGGTTTAATAAACTGCATTGTGCAATCTCAAGATAAATTAATACATTTTAATATATGTTGTGATTAAATTATGCTAATGTACTGCAGGGTAGATAGTAATGGGGTTGTCAGTTTTACAATGTAATTTCAAGCTCCATGCACAAGATTGTGAAAGTGCAAGGTGCGTATTGCAAAAAATAATTTAATGATGACAATTCTACAAATATCCACTTTCCAGTTATCAATTGTTTATTTTACAAAACCATGATAAGTTTAGCATGATAAGCAGTTTAAGATAGTCTCTTACTGACAAACACAACAAAAAGAGAGAATTGTCCTTGAAGAATGCACTTTTTGAAAGGATGATGATGCCATTATGACAAACTTTTTTTTTTTTCTTTTTTTTTTTTTTTTTTTTTTTTTTTAATGGAAAAGTTCATTGCTTTAAAAGGAGAAAATGGGAAATATGATAAAAGAAACACAAATGCCACCCTCTTTCATGTGTTAAAATATATCATTATTATAGAATCAACTAGTGGTTTCCATTTAACAAATATTCCACATGAATTGAAAATATGCCCATATGCTCTCAATACATTATGTAAGTTTCTAACATACAAAAATGTATACCTTCTATCTAGAATCACAGTTTATGAATAATCAAAATACACTGAATATGATCAAATAAACTGATCCCACTAATAATGCTTCCCTATAGCTCCAGGAAAGCTCTAATTCCTCTGCATTATGTAGTATTTAAATGGGATCAGTTCACATTTTAAACAAGCTGACTGAACATCTTGTTCTAAAATATGGTGCTACTTGGTGCAGAATATGTACTTCAGGTTGTAAAATGTCAAGCAAATAACAGATAATGTCATCTACCAATAGCATGAAACATGGGCAGCAATATTTCCTCTCACGAATCCCATTTTGGGAACATGTTTGAGTGTAAATACAGTTTATGGCCTGAGGAACCATGCTTTTGTACAGTAGCCTCAATATGTAGAAACTGAAAGAATTATGGAATGTATTAAAGATATAGTCCCTACAGTGCTTATGCTGTTAGAGTATCACATTCTCATCACTCAGATTATGAAACACACATTTGCATACATTACACCCACTTCCAAGCACACATGCTATGATGGTGTGTGTATGCATTTCATTATGGCTAACACACACACACACACACACACACACAGTACACACTGGCCCGAGGCAGGAACCACCTGTGTCACCAGCAGCAGCATCATACATCGTTAAAGTCATTAAATTGCCATTTGGGATCCATTTCACATTCGTAATCTGACGTATTTTAAAGTAAAACCAGATTTTTAATGAGTAAAAGTACAGGGCAGGTCATGAAAAGTGGGCATTACATACCAGAATGTGTAGTTTTCCGTTTGGCTGAAAAGCCTTGGTCACTTCCCTGACTCTTTTTGCCGTTTATGGAGTGCAGTGCTGTCACAGAGACAGGTGTGATTCCTCGCAACACCAATCTTAGTGATATCTGTCAGCTAGTTGGACATTTGGTACTCCAAAGTAAAAATCACTTAAACCACCTTTAACAACTGTTTTTGGGGGGCAACTAAATAGCTCTAATCCGTATCAATTTAGCATCTTAAATCCTCATGCTAATTTATATTTAATTTGAGATTTTTGCATAAAAGTGTTTTCCAAAAGACCAGCAGAAATCTCTGATCTCCAGTGAATGCCTCTGTCATAACTAGGGAGATTAAAGGATATACTTACTCCAAATGCCTTTGGCCATCATCTCTTTAGCTTCAGCTGCATGGTGTGTGAACAATCATTTATAGTATGGGTGTGCAGCGAAGTCAACGACCTGGGACAACCTGTCACTCACATGAGATCCACCAATAGTAAACCACAACCATCCAATCAATTCCCCAAGGACAAAATCAAAATCATCCTACATTTTTTTCTTGTTCCAGAAGCTGTTTCACTCATATATACATCACAAGAGGGAAGAAAAGACTATCGCAACTTCTGTTTCATGCCGACTTTAAATGTAATTCTGCTACCCTTATAGTAGGGCCCTATGAAATTTAACAACAATTTATTAAAAGTTAAACAAAAATGACATTATTATTTAGGGCACTATGAAATGTTTTTGTTTGTTTGTTTGTTTTCTCAAATTCTGTTTTATTTATTTATTTATTTACCAAATTCTGTTTTCTGTTTTAAGTTTTCTGGATTGGAAACAACATTTATTATTTTTTTTATTATTATCATTATATATTTTCTATTAAATGTTTTATTTGTGTTTTTTTTTTTTTTGTTTTTTTCCAGAAATTCTGTGTTGTGTATTTTAATTTTTATGGCAATCAAATGAAGGCATAAAACATTAATTTAATTTATATTTTAATCAAATTACATTAAACACAAACTGCACAACAGAGCTATACTGTTAAAATTAAAACATGAAAGAAAAATTGTGATTATTCCTTAAAATAAAATAAAGTTTTTATAAATATTTATTATTATTGTTAGTATTATTATTACATTGAGAGATAGCTAAATTCTACTGTACAACAGTAATATATTTCTGTCACAATTTCTTTAAGTTAAACCAGACTTTTATTTTGACGGGTTGCCATGAAGACCGTTGAGTTTCTGTGTCTATGATATGACATTTTTTTTTTTTTTTTTTTTTTTATGACTGGATTCCGTCTGTGTTTTCTGCATCGCGGAAATCATAGAGCCCTACCATAGTTTCCACATATCAAATATTTCTTGTTTAATTCATAAAATTATTGTTTTATTGTAAATATCCAAGTATGAAATAGAAGTAAACCAATAATTCTAAATGGTAAAAAAAAAAAGTTATTTAGTAGGGAACAGACGTCATTTGTGTGATTGTGTAAAATACACAAAATCTATCTATCTATCTATCTATCTATCTATCTATCTATCCATCCATCCATCCATCCATCCATCCATCCATCATTGTGCACAATAATCTTTTACCATGAAATTAGTTTGTGTTGTTGTTATTTCATTTTAAGTGTGTGAGAAATTCCCTAAACATCTCAAATAATGGCACTGAACTGAAGCAGAAGCTATATATTACACTATAAAGAGTTTATGGTCCAATAAATGGTAAATAGTAATTCTTTATGAGTTCAATTAATTACAGCATTTACCCAAGGCCTTCTGAATGGGTATAATCATTTCACAGTGAGTCTGATTTCATTCTCCCACCTTGGGATTAGATCCTTTAATGGCTTTCCTAGGCAAAACACTGTGTCATGATGGTGGTATTTGATGGAGATGGATGGATCCACAGCAGAAATGCTCTCAAGGTCGACACTAAACTGTGAAAGGCATTATGCTGGTTAACCCATAATGCATCAAACTACAGTCAAGCAAAGATAACTGTCTCCATGTCATTGGCTATTAGGACACTTTCCTTTCATGGAAGGTGTATAATTTATTTTATTACTATAAGTGCTTAGGTGAGCGAAAGTATATGGATATGGGTTATACAGTATGTGTGAATTTGGATGAAAGAGACTGCAGATTTTGTGATTCTCCTGCAGTGATTTGATTGTATGGATGGAGATGGCTGATACTAGCATAATGTTCATAATGTTAAATTTGGATTTAACATCTGAAAGAGATTCTAATGAGATAACCGTGTCTAATATAGTCATACAGTATAAATGTTTTCATTTTTCTTAACTAATTCATAAAGTGCGTTGTTTCACAACCACTTTTTTCCTCAGAGACTACATGCACATGGTCGCCCCCGTGTCTCTAAATAGTTAGTCCAAGTGTAAATAGCACAAAGCAAGTGTGAGCTAAAATATAACATAAATTACATCACCATCGCTGCTAAAGTACATCACAAGATTGCACAAGATTTACCCTCAAGTTGCTCTCAGTGGGAAAGAGAGCAAGATAAACCCCAGGCTTTATCTTCAAAACATATGCTGCTTTGAGTTTATTCTGTACAGTGGAAAACAGTGGTGATTGCTTTAAGACCGGGGAAGCACAGCTTAATCAAAAATTCAAATGAAAATGTGAAATGTGTATTTTAGAGAAAAAAAAGACACATGTATAAACAATCTACCACTGGTGCATATCAGTATTTTAGATAATAAAAGTATATCCGTTCATTTCAACAAGTATGGGGTATCACAGGGATGTAGAGAGGGAAAAAAAATGTGATCATTAGGGGTGTAACGATACCCTCATGTCACGATTCGACACATATCACAATATTGAACTCACTATACAATATTATACTCCAAGACATATGGTAAAAGGATAACAAAAAAATGTACTGTTGATTAAAATGCTAAATTTGGTATTACATTGGGGATAGAAATGAATAGGCTTGGACTTGGTGTTGGTATCCCAATGCACAGGACAATGGTGACACCAGAATAAAAATGATTTATTTTAGATGAATATGTTCGCACTCTGTCACTGACTAGATATATTTAAAATAATGTAGGCTTTTTACTGGTATCATAAGACATTTGGCTTTATCAGGATTCACAGATATTCCCCCATTGCATTATTATACATTATATTCAACATTATATATAGTAGTTTAAAGGTGGACTATAGTATTATTTCAAATACACTGTTTGGAAGTTAGTCGGGCCAATACCAACAACAAACGTGTAACCAATCAGCATTAGGGGGCGTATGACGGTCGAGGAGAGGAGCAAGAGGGAGATTTGAAAATAAGAAGAAAAAAAACCTGCAGAACGAGAGATGGGACACAATGCAAAAGAGCTCAAAAGAATATCACTGCAATGAAGGTTTATAACTGGGCAAGTGCTTTAGGACCCGCGTTTATATTAGAAAAGCTTTCCAGCGCTGGAGAGAGCTAAATGGGAAGGCCTGAAAACAGACGCGGAGGCTGCTTTGATTCTTTATCATGTAAGTAACACTGGGTTTGATTGTCTGGAGCTGCTGTGCTGTTGGCGATTAACAACAAACTCTTGTTTGTATTTACTCTTGTGTACTGTACGTTCATTTTTTGTGCTTCCTTGTCCGTTCATCATCTGCACTTTATTTTTCGTGAAGCATTTTGTTGCGTGTCGGCTGTGATAAACTGACATCCACTTGCATTGCGTGTGTAGCCAGATAGTGAGAGTTTTGCAGTTAAACTACTGCGCACTGATGATCGCTGGAGAATGAGGTGTTTAGCGTCATTGTTGGTGCACTCACCTCGCCTGCCAGCAGTGATCGGGCAGGGGTTCGAGACCGGCTCGGAGCAGGGTGGTTAGGATTGGAGTGTGAGTTTTGGAGGCGGCGCAATGAGGAGAGAGGTGGGTTTGTTTGGGTTGATTTCAAATATCAACAGTGTTCAACAACGAATCTGAGAAATCGCATAAAGCACCTTTAATGTAGTACTAACACTAAAACCCTGTAAACTTGGATTTTTTCCTCACACAGTAATTTTCATTTTGGGTGAACTATGCACAACACATATTGTCACTATCCACGATACGATATTGTTGCATTTTTGTATTGTGATATATTGTGACACGATATGTTGTTACACCCCTAGTGTTGATCAAACATTTGTGTGAGATCTGGTATATTACATGTACATGTCTGATGTATTACATATACTGCTTCGATGGGAGACTGTGGCACATACCTGGACTGTTTTTTTAGCATTTTTAGCATTGATTTGATGTAAGATTCAACGGTAACACTTTAGTTTGGGGAACACATATTCACTCTTAACTATGACTTTTACTTCAATAAACTCTTAATTGACTGCTTATTAATAGTTAGTAAGGTAGTGTTTTAATGTTTAAGTTTAAGTATGGGGTAGGATTTAGGGATGTAGAATATGGTCATGCAGAATAATGCATTAATATGTGCTTCATAAGTACTAATAAACAGCCAATATACAAGCTAATAAGCAACTACTTAAAAGTGAGAATTGTTCGCCATACTAAAGTGTTACCAAATCAACAATATACTCACTTATAAAAAAATACATAAAAATAATAAACAAAAATAAACACTTTTTGCAAGGTCTATTGTATCTAATTGTAATGCTAGTCTGAAATAATGATAATAATAATAATAATATTGTAATTAACTTTAAATCTTAACCATAAAACATTATTTTGCAATTGTCAAGTGTAAATAAGTTCATTTTTACCATAAGGTTAATTATTATTATTAGTATTATTATTATTATAAATGTCTTGGAAGCATCTTCATTTGGGGCTTTTCTCTACAAATATTAATACTTAATTGCATATCACATAATTCGATTATACGTTTAATCATTGTCAACCCTAAAAGTACAGTTCTTACCATAGTCAGTTATTAATTTCCCCATTTAGAAGTAATTATGCAAATTGAGAGCAATACTGCACACAACAAAATAATAAAACAGATCTGAAAAGAAATTCAGTCATTAATGAGTGACATCTCTGCTTCCCTACTCTTGAAAAGCACCAGCCACCACTGACACTAGAGCTGACCTTGTAGAGAGGCTCCAGCTAAAAGGTTGTGCTTGCACTTTGACTGATGCATCTTTCATGACAATTAATCTGCTCAATTTCTCTTCCGATTACTGCGGGCAAGGATACCTTGAAAGAACAAGTAGGTCTCTAGTATGTTTTTTGTATTTCAGAAGAGTTAGGAGATTGCAGATCCATTAAGATTCTCCAAGCCTCGTCTCATTACTCACATGATGAGGGCACACGAGGCGTGAGAAAGATGATGGATGTCAGCAGCTACCGGGGCTGGTGAGTCGGCTCTCGTTGAGGTGGAGGTGAGGCCTACAGCCTGACTTCCCTCTCGAGTACTTTAAAAGCCATCAATAGATGACAAGGCTGATATCTGTGTTCCGTTCATCCATCATCTGAGCTTTGAGCTCAGGTGCGGACACCACTGAGGAGAGAGGGAGCCAAGAATGAAGCTTCCCGCCAAAGGCCTGAATCACGGCTGTTGGCCGTGGTGGTAAATTCTGGTTAGTGGCATGTAACCGGCACTGATCAGGGAGTGGTACCCAAGGAAGCATGATATTAATCCTGCGGAGGGACTTATAAGAAATCCCAGCTGCATAATGTGCAGCCCAGTGGTTATTAAGCTATGGGGCAAGGTAATGTAAGGACAATATACGCGATAAACAAGTTTGTGGAAAATTCTTTGCATTTACAAACATTGAATGTCAAGTTTTCTTCTGCACTGCATTTAGATGTGCTCACGTGTATGGTATGATGAGCATCAATATAGATTTCCTGATTCAATTCCGATACATAAGCTCTCATTCTTAATTCGTATTCTAATTCATTTGGGTTTATTTTAATTGAAATGTCAATTTGCGTACATACTGTATACTACTGTTTGAAAGTTTGGGGTTAGTATTTTTTAGTATTTTTGTTCAGCAAGGGTGCATTTTTTTGATAAAAAAGTAGACATTTGAATGTTACAACAACAACAAAAAATATTTTAAATAAATGTTGCTCAGTTGAACTTTCTATTTATCAAATAATCCTGGGAAAAAATTAAGTAGCAGTGTGATATGGCTGTATATTAGCACAGCTGTGATTTAGCTGTAGGTAGTCAAAGTAGGTAATCACAGCGTGCTGATATACAGCCATATCGCACGGCTACAAGTGTGATATTGCATTTATATAACAGTTCGACAGCATGAGTGTGTAAATACATAAGAACAACAACGGAGTGTCTTTAAAAACCCTCTTTTGTGCAGAACTACTTCCTTCCGCCATGGATTCAAATCTCAAGTTGACAGTTTAACAGTTGAGCCCAAGCCTTCATTACTAATTCTAAAACGTCACTTTAGAACTAGTAACAAAGGAACGTTGAGTTGCTTCATTGAAGCTTATTGTATTTTGTAGATAGAGTATTACTGTATTATGAGAGAGAGATCGACTAAATGAGTTATTACCTGCATCTGATGTAGCATTAATTCTTCAGGTCAATGTCCATAATATTATATTCATTATCCATTATAAAAATCAGTTTGAATGTCTGCTCAGGAAAGGGATATCTTTGTCCTTTTAAAAGTTAAGGGGATTTCCCACAGTGCTAAAACAACATCCTTGTTCTGACTCACTCATAAAGAGAGTCTTTGCTGTGATCTAATGCCGTAATAATTTAATTTTCACTGATATTATTGATGGAATGGACCCTTTCTCAATACCAAATATGGCATATTATTTATATAAAATAATATTTATTGAACAACAATACAGCCGCTGACAGCCTGAAGCAAAAGCGTCAAAACAAATTGTAAAATAGCCGCTGTGTTTATATATGAGTCACATATTTAAGGTCTAAATAACTAAATTCTCACCTAAAAAACTCTTAAAACTACATTTCGTGACATAGCAACAGTAGTATTTATAAAAAAATATGGTGGATTTGCTCGACCGCCATGACAGTCGCTGCAAGTGGAGTGATACAAACAGTGAAACGGTTTGAGTGCTGATACTGGGGCAATATCGCATGGCTCTCAGCCAATCAGATTCGAGAACCAGATAGAACTGGTGTATAAATATATATATATATAAATATATGTGTTTTTCAGCTTTGCATCACAGGAATAAATTATATTTTCAAATATATTAAATCAGAACACACTCAATTTAAATGTCATGGTGAGCATAAGAGACTGTTCAAACTGAGTAAGGGTTAGGTTAAACTCGTAACATTTTGAACAATAAGAGTGATTTGTTTTAGGAATCTGACAAAATTGTGTTTTTTTGTTTTTTTTTTTTGTTTTTTACTAAAAAGAACTAACTCATTTGTTCATATTCAAAAAAAAAAAAAAAGTGGCTAGAAAATTGGCTTGATAAAATATTAAAATATTTGATATGAAACACTTTTAAGCATTTTTGCGTTTCCAAAAAGCTTGGAGGCACAAAATTTCTATAGTTTCAAAAGGTGGCATGACCACAAAAATGAAAAACATGACAAAGCAGCAGAAATGTCCTAAAATCATACAGTTTGTTTTTTTTTCATTTGTGTTGATTTTTAACAGTTACAGTAGACCATGTTGATATTAGATAGACTATCAAGCAATATATGAGAATGAAAGAAACAACATTCAAAAAGTCGAAAGCTTCATCCCCAGGAGCTGAGGAAACACGATTATTAAGCTGACCCTCATTCCAGGGAACTCACTATATGAAATTATATTTATTACATTGCAGTTGGCCAGGAATGCACTTGAGTTCCATCAGGAGGTGTCCTCAGCAACAGCAGGAGAGGGGTGCAACTCTGCTGCACGAAAGCCATGGAATTGAGAGCTTTTTATTTTGTCGCCTGCCATCACCGAAAGCGGGCCAGACAGCTGTGACTGAGAGAACGCCTTCCGGCCACCTTCTTCACACATTATAATCTTATATGACAGAGCCTTGGGACCATTCTGGAACTGGCTGGACCCCCAAAGCACCAAGCAGAGACACAAACAGAATGGCAGAGAGAGATGCACGCTGAGACCTCTTCTTCCATTATGCCTCGTCCTTCTTTTGTTTAGCTGCATGTTTGACACTGCAACCTTTCTTTAGCCGTATTGACACGTTATTACTCAGAGGTCCTTGGTCAAGGGTCATCGAAGGTCTTACAGGGTATCACTGACTGCTGCCGGACTCATATGTCACTTTGTGCTCTTAGATTCACCCTTGGTGGCTTGGTTCATGTGGCGCCCTTGGAAAAGCAGAATCTCCCAGAGGCTTGAGCAATTGGAATGGTAGGATGGACACATTGCATGTGTTTTTTGTTTGTTTGTTTTGTTTTTAACAGCATGCACACATAAATGTTACAGTAGGAGAAAGTGTCATAGCCATCCTCTCAAAATAATTGAAATAAACAATTTGTTCACACTACTGGTCAGAAGTTTGATTTTTTTTTTTTTCCTTCTTCTTCTTCTTCTTCTTCTTCTTTTTGTTAAGAAGTCTCTTATTCTCACCAAGGCTGCATTTATTTGATAAAAATACAGTAAAAATACTAATATTGTGAAAAATTATTACAATGTAAAATAACTGTTTTCTATTTGAATATATATTAAAATGTAATTTATTTATTTGATGGCTAAGCTGAAATTTCATCATCATTACTCCAGTCTTCAGTGCCCTTCACATGATCCTTCAGAAATCATTCTAAAATGCTGATTTGCTGCTCAAGAATTTCATATTATTATCAATGTTGAAAACAGTGGCTTCATTTTTTTTTTTTTTTTTTTTTTGTGAAAACCCTGATGAATAACTTTTGAATGGTAGTAATCTAAGACTAAGTAAAATGTAACAAACAAACAAACAAAAAAGTATATTTTTATTCAGCAAGAATGCATTAATTTGTTTAAAAGTGGCAGTAAAGATATTTACTGAATATTTCTATTTATTATTTTACAATAAAATGCTGTTGTTTTTAACTTTCTATTCATCAAAGAACCTTGAAAAAATGTCTCACAAATGTAGCAAAAACTGGTTTCAACATTGATAATAGTAAGAACCATTATTAATAATTGAGAACCACTAATAACTGAATAATTGGGTTGTAAATCAGCATATGATTTCTGAAGGACCATGTGACTCTGAAGACTGGAGTAATCATGCAAATTTGTATGCAAATTTTATTCAGCCATCACAGGAATATTACATTTTTAAAATATATTAAATTAGAATAAATAAATAAATAAATAAATAATAAAAAAATTATTTTAAATTGTAATAAAATTCCACAATATTACTGTTTTACTGTATTTTTGATCAATAAATTAATGCAACCTTGGTGAGCATAAGGCCCTGTTTACACTAGTAAAAATCTTTAAAAAAAAAATTTTTTAAAATGAAAACGATCCTCGTCTATACTGGCGTTTCCACTGCGCTTCAGAAATTATCTCCGTCCACACTACACGACTGAAAACATATGTCACATGACCGTTCATGCACACTATGCATAAGCGTACAAGTGTAAACAGTTGCCTCTTGCACATGTTGACAACTGCAGTATTATAAAATGCATAAAATGGCTTACAATGGTTTTGGGAAACGCAGCCCTGGGGCCTCATGTATAAAACTGTCTGCTTCATCCTAAAAGTGTGCGTACGCATAAAAGCCAGATTTTCCGTACGCACAAAAGAATTATAAGACCATGCGTACGCCAGAACCAGCGCAAAATTCCATTTATAAAACCCAGTCAGTGGAAGATTGTGCATACATGAATCTCCACCCCATCTCCTCCCCGAAATAACCATATATGGAGCTTACAATGCCTAGTTTTTTTATGCATATCTGCATATCATTTCCATGCATATTCCCAGCCACGTGACACCATGTTTAATGGTACAAGACGTTAGGAAAATATGACTATAAATGCCATCACATTACATTGCTAAAAATCATTCACTATACTTGTTTTAGAAAAATGTTTTCAGTGAAGAGTTATTCTCATTCTTTTCCACTGGCCAAATAGTATTTAATTGTTTTAAACAAATCAAATTTATGCAGTTTTGCCTATAAGGTAAACATAGCATATATTTTAGGATGTCTATATATTTTTAATTGAAACAGATAGGCAGCCTTATTTTTGCATTGTAAATTATTGTATGACTAAGCGCGTCACTGACAAAATATTTAAAAAAATAAAATGTGCATATCTTACCGTTTCCTTCAAAATCTATCCTTCAAATACAATTTATCTTTAGTCTTACTGTCTGTCTGTGCACGACACCAGAGATTCAGCAGAGATTGTACAGTACTGTGTACAGTAGCTACTCGGACGATCACAGAGCGATTCCTTCAGTGTCTGTCAAGATGCCATTATGTTGCTAAGCTATCTGCTTAGACAAAGTGCGCATCACTGATCATTATTCGCGTGAAAATAGTTTCTCAGAACATGAGTTCTGCCATTTAGAATACAATTTAAAGCGGAATTATCATGCGCCAAGCAATCATTGCTGTAGTTAAAACATTAAAACACAGCATGCCACAGGAAAAGTGTTCAAAAGCAGTGCATCCACTACAAATATTTCTATTTAAATTAATATAAAATGTTGTAACTTCTGGATAATGATTTCATGCAATTTTGGTGCTTAACTCCATTAATGAGAGTGACACATTTAATCTAAATGTGGAAATTGAAATGTTTAAAATCAATCTGTTTACTTCATTACTTTGCTCACTCCAGTAAAAGAGTGTGTATGCACGGTCTAGAGCTCCCGTACAGTGCACACATATTTATGCTAAGTTTATTTTTTTATAAATCCCGATATGTGCGTGGAAAATTGAGTACACACATTCCAGTGCCTTTTTTGTGCGTACGCAATGTTTATACATGAGGCCCCTGATCTGTTATTGTCATGTTCCGGTAGCGTAATGTGGGCAGCCACGCCTTCATTTTCAAAAGTCTCAGTTTTGGTCCGTTTATACTGAAATGCAACCCCAGACGGGCGTAACCATAGCAAAAGTTATGCGCAGTCGGCACCGATAGCCTAGTGGTTAGTGCGCCGTCATATGGCGCAAATGCGTTCACAGCGACCCGAGTTCGATTCCCGTCTCGAGGTCCTTTGCCAATCCTGCCCCCCTCTCTCCACCCAATGCTTTCCTGTCTGCTCTCTACTGTCTTCTCCAAAAAAAGGCATAAAAAGCCCATAAATATAACTTAAAAATCTTTTGAACAATACTGTATATTTGTGGCATTATTCTTATTTGGTTGGTTTGTTTTCTTTTAGGCTCCAGTGATGCATTTGCAGTAGATGCAGTGCTGAGAACTTGCGAGCGCATACTAACACAGGCATGCATGTACAGACAAGCAAGAAGTCGAGAATATACCGTGTTGCCAACCCTCCTACATGATGGGGCACTTTCTGGCTTTGACCTCTCCTATTCCAAAACCTCTAGCCTGAAGAAAAAAAAAAGAAAAAAAAAATGCTATGGACGTAACAGCAGTGCATGCTGCCAAGTTGAGCTCACAGGATTTTTCTGTTTATTTATTTATTTATTTCACAATGAGAGAGAGTCAAAGGTGTGAAACTCCTCCATCTGGTCTCTCATCACACAGAGAGCCTCTCCACCTGTGGCCCTCTCTTATGCAATAGCTGCCCTGCGCTGTTCCATTTGCATGATTATAGTAATAATGATAAAACACAGGGCAATTATATGAAAGAGAGAAGGTAGCAAATAATCTGATCAAAGTCTTTTGCATTTGTTCCTGGAGTCTTTTGAGATTTTCATTTATTATGTAAGAATGGAGGCTGTTCCCAATAGAGTCATCGCCATTCAAACTGAAGGGGCACATGCAGATTGTTTGCTTTTAGCTGTAAATTCTGCTATTATCAAGACATAAACCCAATCTCATGCCACTTCAAACTGGATTTTCCTTCTGGGACAGGAAAGAAGTTATTTTTAAAATGTCAAGGCTGCTCTTTTCCATACAGTGATATTCATGATGATCATAGGCTGTCAAGTTCAGTTTGCTTGGTATTAGGGCACTCGATTATCATAGGCCCTAATCATAGGCCCTAATCATGATTATTTTGCTCAATATTGAAATCACAATTAAGACAGTTAGAGGTGGGTGATATGATCAAAGTCTTATTTCATGATACAGTATGAGTAATTTTAAATGTCAGTGAAATTTCACAATTATCAATACTTCAGCAAAAAATTATTTCTAGGTTAATTCATGTAAGTAGAAGTCCTCAAAACAGTTACAGAAGACAAGTAAACAGTCAGCAATTCAATAGGAACAAAGAAACTAAATTACAAACAAAACCAACAAAAAATACAACAGAACAAAAACCCAAATTAAATAATTACTGCTTTAGGTTTTTCAGGAAGATGTACTAACAGTGGTATTCAGATGAGTAATAGCCTACAACAGAAACCGAACAAAGTAATCAAATGTAAAATAACACTGCTGTATGCATTAATTATAGACTAATCCTTATTAAAACTACAGTTTATTCATTCAAGAGCAGTGAGTGATTTTATCTTTGTCTTTTGTTGTTTGATTAACAATAATGACTGCAGCAGATTTATTAGGCTACTGTCACTTTAAGAGCTAATGCACGGATCCAATATACTGTTACACACGCGCTCTTTCTCAGTGTTCACATTTACTTAAGACATAACCGACTATGCCCCGTCTTGGAGTCGGAGGGCGCGCACAGGAGGCCGCATAGGGAACAGTATCTCTTTCGCGGCTTAATACGCTTTTAAAAACGCTGTTTAAAATCAAGCACATCCCGCATTTTAGCAACAGTAGACTGCATTTTACAACACTCACTTATTTGGCTGATTTGGAAGTCAAGTTTAGGCTTTTAGGGAGGAACGAAACTGTCAAGGAAAGAAAGGTGTGCGGGACAGAATGCGTCAGTGGCACAATAATAGTTTCATGTCAATTATCTTGTTTTCATAATTGTTGGAAGCCAAAATCGAAATTGAAAAACCAATTACGATTAATCACAAAGCCCTACTTGGTATATATAAAAATCAAATGTTATCTCCTTTTGAACTGAACTCTAAACAAAGACTTACCTATTATACAAATATAAAGCTATTATGGTATGCTGGACTTGTTGCTCTGAAAATGTAACCAATATATTTCTTGCTTGGATTGGAGTAAACCCTACTGTATGTTTATGCCAGGTTATCCAAGACTTATCCAATTAACCAACTAGCAATGTTCAAAGAACGGTACCTCTGTTATTAATGTTACTGGGCCTGTTCACACCAAGAACGATAACTATAACAATATTAGCATCCACACCAGAGGACGATATTGTTCATTCTAAGCGCACGCTGCAGTTTTGTCGTTTGTCTCTTTAAATGTCTGAGCTCTTTAAAGCAGGGTGGATTCTGATTGGCTGTCAATGTTTTTATCATTCATCAGCTGAAGAAAAAAAATGTTCTGAAAGTGATTCCAACTATATTGTGACATTACCGTTTTATTTGTGGTGTGGACTCTGCTATTCTTTTATATTTAGAATGATTTTTTGTACTATATCTTTATTGTTATAGTTATCGTACTGAACGAGCCTTATGTCTGCTAAGGATAAAGAGACAGACTTTGACACTAAATATTTTATACTGTACATTTTTAAGGTAGTTTAAACTATTCTTCCTGCATGGAAAACACTTTAAACCAGCAAAAATGGGCATGTTTTTGTGCATAAGTATCAATTTATTTGAAATGCAGTGATTTGCATTTATTCATTGAGTAAAGGCTTTTATAGTGATTTAAACTGGCAGCAAAGCCTCCACAAATGGCCAAAAGTGCAGTCAGAAATAACTTATTTTCTTTCATTAAGTTGTGGGATGGAATTAATGCAAATTCTCTGGACCTAACTAGTGAGCCTGACAGCCTTACAGACACTATTAAAGTACTCAGTTCTCAGCAATCAGTTAATTTGGACCATTTAGGGCAATGAATAGAATGAGGTATTAGATTCAGAATCAACGAAAAACTACAGTTAATAGCCGGGACTGAAAATTGAGTTCAGAGAAACACTATTTCCTGACGTCAGTGAGGTGTCTTCAGAACATAAAGCAAATGGCATTACTTAATTGGTTTTAAATGACCAAGTAAAATCTATTATGTGATTCCCATGGCAAATTTACAAGAAAACATTAACTTGAAAGGGTCTAAACATTGAAGGATAAAGCTGGTGGCTGTCAAAATGAACCGGACAACATCTAAAACTTCAGAAAGTCATAAAATATAAAATCATAAAAATACTGTATACCAACCACTGGAATGATAATTACATCAAAAAGTGTGGCGTCTCTGAGAATGTTGGATTTAGATGGGAAATGGGAAAGAAAATTACAGCAATATTTCATCTAAAAAAAGTCATCACATCTTTTAAATGAACGTGAGTGGTATCATGATGATACTACTGTCACGATTATGTTTTGTTTAGTCGTCTTTTCTTTCCTATGTGTTTGTTTCTTGTGCTTCAGTTCAGTTTAGCCTTGTTTGTTTCCTATTTTGTCTCCTTGGTTACTTATTACATTCAGCTGTTGGTCATTAGTTCTCTTGTTACCTCTGTGCATAAGATCTCCCTGTTTTGTTCTGTTCTTTGTTGGTGAGTGTCATTATTTCATGTGGTAAGTGTTTGTGTTCCTGTGAAGATTCTCCTGCCTAACTCTATTTTTGGATTAAAGTGTTATTGGTTCTCGTTTTGGATGGTATCACCACACATGACAACTACTTAGCATTGCTTAATTTTAAGAGGTGAAGCTGCAACATAGAGTGTATTCCCTTGTGAAAATGTACACTTAAAAAGAGTACTTATTACAGAAATAATATGCTTAAAATGATTATACTAACATACAAACTGAATGTATTTTTGACACTTAGTTATTTACAATTCAATAAACGTTTATTCTAGTTTAAATTACAGCAGCTAAACTTAAGTGTTTTTGACCCACTTAAAGGGATAGTTCACCCAAAAATGAATATTATGTCTACTTTTACTTG
The DNA here is from genome assembly GCA_039654765.1 of Mylopharyngodon piceus. Taxonomy (NCBI): domain Eukaryota; kingdom Metazoa; phylum Chordata; class Actinopteri; order Cypriniformes; family Xenocyprididae; genus Mylopharyngodon; species Mylopharyngodon piceus. The sequence continues at coordinate 26,425,611 of CM077439.1, read as the reverse complement.
CCCTTGCCTTTATTTCTTCTGCTGAACACAAAAGAAGATATTTTGAAGAATGTTGATAACAGTTGATGGGCCCCATTGACCTCCATAGTATTGAGAAAGGGGAAAAAAAAAAAAAAAAAATACTATACAAGTCAATGGGGCCCATCAACTGTTTGGTTACCCATATTCTTCAAAATATCTTTTGTGTTCAGCAGGAGAAGGAAATTCATAAAGGTCTGAAACAACATGAGAGAGTAAATGCTGACAGAATTTTCATTTTGGGGTGAACTATCCCTTTAAGTAGGTCTTAAGTACATCTTTTTATGTAATTTTATAATTATGCACAGAAGAACAATGGCCAAGGTCAGGATTTTTTTTTTTTTTTTTTTCAACCAAGCCCTATATACCCCCAGAACACATGGAATACACAACATGTCTTGCATGGGACCATTCTGTGATACTTTTGCGTCTTTTTTTTAAAAAAAAAAAGCTTAATGCTCGTCGCTATTCACTGCCATTACACGGACAAGTGCAATCGGGACATTTTTTTTAAAAATTCTCCTTTTGTGGTCCAAAAAGAAAGACATATGACATTAGAACCACACCAGATTGATTGATTGACTGACTGACTGACTGACTGACTGACTGATTTTAGGGTGAACTATCCCTTTAAGAAACAGTCATAAGTGTATTCTCTTTTAGTACACATGATTGGCTTTTTATTTCATCAGTACAATCTGAAAGTACAGTTTAAAAATATAAAATTAAGATTTGAAGTATACTGCTAGTGCACATTCAATACAATTAAGCACACTTCTTTTTCACAATGGTTAATATTATTTAAGAACACCCTGATGTTTCGGCCACCCATAGGGCCTTCATCATACTTCATCAGCTCGAATAGTATCGTAAGAACCCGACTGCATTGTTGTAATCACAAGTTTTTGTCTCTGATTTTCTCACTGAACATTAGTGTTTACCAAATACTCACCAGTGAGGATGGACGATCTGAATATACAGTGGCTGGTTTGGCTGCGTCCTTTTCAACAAACAGCTCACACCACACAATTACCCGTTATTATCTGCTGTATTACCTCCCACTCACCAACACAAACACAATGACTTCTAATTGAAGCAGATGGCTCTTACATAAACCTAGAGCCAGAGATGGAAGCGGCCCACTTCGGTCACCTAACTGGGCTCCCTGACATCTATGTACTTTTGAAGGAAATGTGCTACGTTCAGATAATATTCACACCAAGAAGGAAGAAAGAGGTGTATTGAGAGCATTTGAAGAACAAAGACCAGTCATGCCGGCACCTTTCGTGGCATCTTCATTTACGCTTGCGTTTCTTATTTCTCGGGTCGGCATTTTCTAAAGTGATATGCGCGTCTGTTCTTTGACACAGACCTGCTCTCTGTGTCAAAACAGGAGCCTAATTGTTCTGAACATTGCTGTTACCATAGCAGCAGGCATTACTGAAAAGAGAATGATGGTGGTGGTGTGATTTCAAAAATAAGTGTGATACCAGGATGAGGTGGCTGGGGACCTGGACGTGCTTTGTGCACAGAAAACTAGTGGAAACTGGACTGGAGACCTATTTTGTAACTAAAACAAGATTATTAGAGTTCGCATTACAAGACATTTCTACCTTGAAATGTCACATTTAAAGGGGTCATGACATAGGCCTAGATTTTTTTTTTTTTTTTTTACTTTAATATGTTTCTTGAGGTTCACTTGTGTATATATTTTAAACAAATATATACTGTACCTGTCAAAACTTTGGAAACATTACAGTTTTTTTTTTTCTTTATGTTTTTGAAAGAAGTATCTTATGCTCATCAAGGCTGCCTCTATTTAATCAAAAAAAATACAGTAAAACAGTAATATTGTGAAACATTATTACAATTTAAAATAATTGTTTTCTATTTTAATACATTTAAAAATGTCATTTATTCCTGTGATGTCAAAGCTGAATTTTCAGCATCATTACTCTAGTCTTCAGTGTCACATGTTCCTTCGGAATTCATTCAATATGCTGATTTGATGCTAAAGAAACTCTTAATTATTATTATTAGTAGTAGTAGTAGTAGTAGTGTTATTATCATTATCAAAGTTGAAAAAAAGTTTTTGCTGCTTAAAGGGTTGACCCAAAAATGAAAATTATGTCATTAAGTACTCACCCTCATGTCGTTCCACACCTGTAAGACCGTCGTTAATCTTCAGAACACAAATTAAGATATTTTTGATGAAATCCGAGAGGTATATGACTCCTTAATAGACAGCAATTTAACCACCACTTTCAAAGTCCAGAAAGGTACTAAAGACGTTGTTAAAGTCCACGTGACTGCAGTGGCTCAACCTTAATGTTATGAAGCGACAAGAATACTTTTTGTGCGCAAAGACGAAACAAAAATAACGACTTTGTTCAACAATATCTTCTCGTCTGTGTTATTATCGTACGCTGTCTACGTTCCGCGCTTCCAGGTTCAACGTCAGAACGGTGGCTAAGTACTGGCTGACGCTCTTCACGTGAGCAGCACGACGCATGCGTGTGATGCTGATGCAGGAGCTGGCCAATACTGAGCCGCCATCTGGCTACGTGAGACTAGCCGTTAAGTGACTGAATCATAGTAGGTGGGGCCTGTGGTGTCATGATGTATAACTATCTGTCGATGTCTTGCTCTGGAGGCAGGAACATGCAAATGTATTTACGTGTATGACGTGGCAGATCCCGCAAAATCAAAACGAGTTGCTTTCAATAAAATAATTATGCAAATCAGGTAACAACACAGACATGTTATAAAAAAAAAAAAAAAATGCATTTGTTCCATTTAAATTTAGATTTTTTTATTATTATTATTATTATTATTATTATTATTTCAAATAAATGCTGTTCTTTTGAACTGAAAACTACGGTGGCCGAGAGAGCTCAATGAGCTGCAACTGAAGAAAACACATACTATATGAAAACACCAGAAAATTAAGAAAACATCTTCATCAGTTTGACAACATGTGTGCTACAAATAATCACAACGCAACCAAATACAGAAACGCTCTGCAAATACTCACAATGCACAATGAGGATGTTAAAATAAACAAAAAACTCACCTTTCAGTTAATCGACAACACCACTGCCGTGTATACATTAAGCATGTCCCAGCCAGGTTCGTCACTTGTTTGGGGTCCCCTTGAAACTTTTCCTTTGTCATCTGTGATATTTGTTTCTGTATTTGATTGTCTTGTGAACTTTTTCAGCACGTTTATGTATTTGGTTGTGCTGTGATTATTTGCAGCACATGTGTTGTCAAACTGATGAAGATGTTTTCTTAAAAGGATATTTCACCCAAAAATGAAAATTATTCCATGATTTACTCACCCTCAAGCCATCCTAGGTGTATATGATTATCTTCTTTCAGACGAACACAACCGGAGATATATTTAAAAATATCTTTAGTCCTATAATGGTTGTGAATGGTACCCCAAAATCTGAAGACATACGCATTCAACGTACGTCCAAAAAAACGTTAACTTCCACAACGTAGTACACAATGCCATGACATTCTACACAATGACATACTACGCGTTGTACGTCATGGCATTGCGTACTACATTGCGGAAGTTAACGTTTTTTGGACGTACGTCGAATGAGCATGAGGATACTTGTCTTACACAAACGCATCGATTCACTTCAGAAGGCCTTTATTAACCCCCTGGAGGCATATGGATTCATTTTTTTTTTTTATGGATGGATGCATTTTATTTGTCTTCAGAATTTGGGGTACCATTCACAACCATTATAAACCTTGGAGGACTAAGGATATTTTTAAATATATCTCCGATTGTGTTCATCTGAAAGAAGATAGTCATATACACCTATAGGATGGCTTGAGGGTGAGTAAATCATGGAATAATTTTCATTTTTGGGTGAACTATCCCTTTAATTTGCTGGTGTTTACATGCGTTTTGTTCAGTTGCAGCGTGTTGAGTTCTCTCGGCCACCGTAGAAAACATTTATCATTTTACCAAACAATTTTTAGGCAGCACAACTGGTTTTAACATTAATAATTAATTATAATAAGAAATGTTTCTTAAGCAGCAAATCAGCATATTAGAATGGTTTCTGAAGGATCATGTGACACTGAAGACTGGAATATTGATGCTTTGCATCACAGGGGTAAATTACATTTTAAAATATATTAAAAAAAAAAAAAAAAAGTTATTTTAAATGTTAATAATATTTCAAAAGATTCCTGTTTTTACTGTATTTTTGATTAAATAAATGCATAAGAGACTTTCAAAATCCTCCAAAAATATTACCAACCCCATACTTTTGAATGGGAGTGTATGGCTGGTTACAACAATTTGCACAATTTAGAATTATACATTTCTATACTTATGGCACAGTGATATAGAGTGCAGATGGTTAAAGGGGTTAGTGGGTGGTTAGTGAATAAGATGCAGTGGCATTGTTTACTGAATTTGCCCATGAGTGTTCGTTACGTCTGTTCAGTTACATTTGATTCACTTGATTTAACTCAAGGCTCTTATGGACCTTTCTTTCTGGGTAGACGCCATATTTAATTAGACATGAATGAAAACAAGGCTCTGAGGGGTGGAACAATAGTCCGTTCAGATTACACTGTTGTATACCATTGTGATGATTTTTAAGTCTGCAAACATTAAAAATGCATTTCCAAAGCATTTCCTCTGAAATAAAAAAATAAATAAATTAGATGTGACAATGACTTTAAGACAACAAAACCAACAGGGACTGTACTTTCTCACAGCCTTGTTTTCATTCAAGTCAAATTAAATATGTTGTCTACCCTGACTAAGGTCCATTAGTATAGTTAGAATTTCAGTGAGCAAATCATACGCATTTAACGGTACAGAAATGGATTGAATTAAGGTGTCTTTCAAATTATGCATCCGTCCACAGCGGCTTGTGTGCCGTTTCTCAAAGTTTCCCTCGCCAAAAAAAAAAAAAAAAAGTATGGGAGAAAATTAAATGTTCTTTAAAAAGACTCCTGCATAAATAAATGCACAATCTTTTTTTTGTGTGTAATGAGTAACTAAGATCCTGTGTTTGTTTTAATAAACACTCCTTTGCACATCGCATTGAAAATGAACGTGCTAGAAACTTAATTATAGCCCCACCACTGCTATCAACGTCCTCTCAAGTTTTATTTTTAGTTCAAAGTTCCCGCCTGCTTCAAACACTAAGGAAGTAGGAAGAATCAGGAAGTCAGTGGGGTGGTAATATTAGTATTTCCATAATTAACAACATATATGTACTTTATGCTGTGTGCATAAGTGAAAAGAAAAGTTTTGGCATTTATCTCTCTATTCAAAACCTCGAGGGATTTGCACTGATTTGATCCAAAGAAAACACTTTCACACAGATAAAATGCAATGACATTTAGGGTGCTTTCACACTTGGTTCAATTGCCTGGACCGAACCCGAGTTCGATTGCTCCCCCTCCCCCTGCCCCCACTGGACTGCGTTCACATTATATTATTTGGGTCCAAACCGCGGTTCGTTTGCGTCATCAAACCAGCAGCTGTTTACTCCGTTGCTCAGTAACGACGGCGCAGAAGGCGGCAGCAAAATGCATAACATTGCTCTCCTCACTTTTGTTTTTGAACTGTTGGTTTTGTTCATAAGGGCACTTGCCTCTATCTGCCGCGAATGTAAAACGCTGAAGGCAAGCAGAAATGAGAAAGGCTACACTACAGCTCTCAGCACGTAAGTGACGCTCGTTGGGAAAGTGAGTGAAACACACACACAAACACACATTTTTATCAAATAATACGCCATTAATAGCGGTTCACTTCCGCAATTTGGTACGTTTGCATTCATATCAGAAGCGAACCGTACCGGAGTTCACTTGAACCGCACCCCAGACCACCCTTTTTAAGCAGACTCAGGTATGGTTCGCGGGTGCGCACCCGAGTTCAGAAGACAGTGTTCACATCATCCAAATGCACCGAACTCTGACGTCAATCGAACCCGGATGCGCACCAAAAATGCTAATGTGAAAACACCCTTACACATAAAAGCAACTGTTTTTAATAATTCATCCTCTAAACTGCTCTCTTCTGAAGGTCAATAAAGGCAGCAGCATAATTAAAGTTAGTAAAATTTAGAATAAACTGCATGTTCATTTGTGTTGTACTAGGTTACATTTGTTGAAAGATTTTTAATACACAATGCTTTTATAGAAAGTACACAATTTACATTTTAATTACTTTACATAATATAACAATTTGGTCAATCAGTCAGTCTGATTCCTTTAAAAAAAAATCCTATTTAGACAAACTGCAACCTTTAAAAATTTATTTATTCATTTATTTGTTTTTCCTCAAATAAAAATTCACAATTAAAAAAGGTAATTGCGACAGTTCTAACTTTTTTTTCTGGCAATTCCACATTTGTCACAATTGAGAAAAAGTCAAAATTGCAAGATATAAGCTTGCAATTCTGACTTTTTCCTCATGCTTCCGTATTTATATCTGAGGGAAAAAGTCAGTTAAAGGCACAATATGTAATTTTCGCTACTAGAGGTCGCTTATTCAAAACAAAGGCGTAGCTTGATGACGCCGTGAGTGTGGAATCATGGGAGTTGTCGTCTTCAGCTCTTCACCTCCACCGCCAGCCGATGGAAAGCAATCCGAAGTGAATTTATTTCATTCTAATGAAATAGCCACGAGTGCTGAATTACTACTCATACAGGTCACTTTATCTGACAAATTAACAATGTGGGGTAACGCAGAACTGTTTTACTTGGTCAAAACAATACTAAAAATATGTTTGAGTGTGTTGGAAGTTATTTTTAAGTTACTCTGTGCGTTCGCTCGGTGGCTGCTATGAGACACTTGTTGCACACTGCAGTAAGCTAGATCGACATATTAATAAAAGCTGGATGACTTGTTGCTAAATGGCATGCAGTTCATTTTAAGATATATTATATAATGTAGAAAACGGTGTATTACTGTTACTGTGGATATGTTAGCCACTTGACAAAATAGCATTGTCTCTGAGGCATGTACAAACATGTTATACTCACAGTAAATCAAGAAAACAAGAATCAAACAATAAGACCAACTGTGTTGAGATATATAACAATGTCTTCTGCTGATAAATGTATTCAAACAGTTGCTCACCTACCTTATAAAATGCACAATATATTAAAGCGTTTTTGGTGTTTCCATAGTTTCTACGGAAGTAAAACTGGAAATCGAGGGTAACGCGGATATGACGTCTCTGTCACTGGTTAAAATAGCTGATTTCTCTAGATTTAAACATCATTGGAAACATTTGGGATAACGTAAGTACACAAGTCAACAAAAATTTATAACATTGTTCTAGTAGTTTTTGGATATTTTAATCCAAAAATCTTACATATTGTGCCTTTAAAAACAGTTATAAAGTCCGTTATAAAGTTATAAAGTAAAAATTGTGACATATAAACTCACAATTACACAAAAAAAGTCAGAATTGTGAGATGAAAAGTTCCAGTTACCTTTTATATTTTTTATTCTGTTGTGGAAACAAGCTTCCACCCATAACACCCTATTGAAATCATCAGAGCCATTTCTGACTATTTTGCCATATTGAGGTGATTTGACCAGCTGAGGTGAGGTCACTCATAAATGCCGCCTCCCTGGAAACCACTACCAAAGCCCTAGCAACCATCTAACAACCCAGCAAACAGGCTGTTATTAAAAGGACTGCACTAACCTGCAGACTGTAACAGAAAGTCCAATGGACCCTTCCATTGGGGTACCTAGCACAATAGCCTGGTACTAAAGGGTGGAGCTAGACTCACTTCAGAACGTTGATTGGTTGACAGAGAATCGTCACTTGTGCGTGCTAGAAGGGGAATGACAACACAAGAGGTGCCATTTTTTTAAAAGTTTTTTTTTTTTAAGTTGAAACACAATACTGTTTCTTCTTGCGACAAACAGCCACATGCCGAGAAGCTAGAACAAGATCTGCTGTATGTCCTTCATTGTCGTTTACTGTGTCACTTTCTTTTTCGCACGAGAAGAACATCGATCGCTACTTTCCGGCATACACCACGCCTATCAAGTAAGGGTACTGTTGGCGGTGGAAACGCAAGCCAGATCAGAGTTTACCGTCCCGAATCATACTGAACTGTACTGTCCTATAGTGCTCGGTGGAAACGAGACATTAGACATGAACAGAAACATTAACGCACCAACAACAGTTACAGGGAACAAAGCTAAACAAGATATAATGGAAACATAAGGACTATTTATACACCAATACTAATGACTAACAAGAAACACCTGAATGAACAATTAACCAATGAGAACTTGACACACAGTCAAGGGAAGCATATGACAGGACCACATGATGGGATAAGGGAATCACATGACAATCGGGAATGGTTCCTGTTTCTCATGTGATTCCCTTATCCCGTCATGTGATCCTGTCATTTGCTTCCCTAGGGGGAAAAAATGGGAAAATTTCAAAATAAAAGACATTAAAACATGGACATTGGACAACATGACACCAGAATCAAACCAAATTATACCATGCACAAACCACGCCACCACGATTAAAACTTTGTTTCTGGTCATGCATTAATAGTTGGGAAATCCATTCAAAAGAATTGTTTTACCTGTTGAAGTGCATGTCATGAATCTCTTCCATTCTTGGTTACCTAGAGGACACATTTAAAAAATTGTGCATCACAAAGCAGAAGTTGCATATTTTAAGACATTAATGAGATTTTTATTGATGGGAACATGATGTCAATGCACACAGTTCTCCAATGATTTCAATGGAACAAAATGAGAGGGAAAAGAACGGCAACACTTTATTTTGACAGTCGCCTTTATAGACATTCTACTAACTATACAGTAAGTAACTTTGCAACTTCATGTCAGCTAGCAGTCATTAGAGTATTAGTAAACTGTCTGCTTAATATCTGCTAACACTTTATTTTGATGCTCCCCCAACAGACATTCTACTGACTGTAAGTAACTTTGCAAGAACATGTCAACTTATTCTACTAACCCTAACAGTCTACTAGTACTCTGAGAGTTAGCTGACATGTAGTTGCAAAGTTACTTATAGTTAGTAGAATGTCTAAAGTGGATATTGAAATAAAGTGTAACAAAAAAATAAAAAAGTACCTCCTCTATTACCATGAAGACCTTCATTTTGGATTTCTTTTGATCCAAGCATCAACCAAATGTAGCCCTATTTCATTAAATCGTGTTCTGTGCCATGGGCATACTTGTTTTGTAATCATGCTGCTCCACTAATAGCAGTTTAAATGGAAATGTTTCTCATCAGACTAAATTGAAAATTATTTTGCCAATCAGCAGGTGCCTTTTATTGTATTTTAACTTATTACATTTCAGCTATAAACAGATGTTGATGCCTTTAATTTTGAGAGATATTACACCATTTGAGTAACACTAATGAAAATAGGCATATCCATGATTATGACAATCTCTGCTGATTTCTCTCGCTCATTTCTATACGGGTGTTAGACGATATGTGCTGACAAACAAAATGTTTTCCATTGTCAAAATGCTTGAGGAGGCAGAATCTATTTACCTTCATCTTAAAAGGTCTAGCTATTTTGTGCTATGAAAAGCAAACCCCAGCAATGCAAACACTCTTAGTCATCAGTCATGGACTATAATTATCAGTGGTTTTAAATGGGAACACTAATTCCACACTTTAATTTGAAGTTAAATGTAGAGTCATGTTGTTACCTGTGACTAGGATAAATCTATTGCTATTTTTTAAGTATTTTATGTTGGAGAAATGTTGCGAGAACAGACGGTCTTCTTTTAGAACAATTTACCTTTAGTCAGCATCAGCGTAACCATTTTTAGGAGTATACAATATGGCTCTCAGGGAATTTTTTTTTTTTATTTAAGAACACATTTATTTAATGAATTCATTCATTTATTTATTTATTTATTTCAAACGCACAAATAATCTGATAATTCCTGTCACCGTAAAAATATGGCTCCTTTTTTACTTTTTTTTTTTTTTTTTTTCTTTTGGCAATGTGTAAACAGCTTGTAATGTAGTAAAACAAAAAAAACAAAAAAAAACAAAAAAAAAAAAAAAAAAAAAACCACGAGATCTTACCTGACTTCTTAGGTTGTCTATGGAAGCATGTAGACCGATTTTTACGTGAAGGACTCAGGAAAATTAAAAGGATATGACGTTAACGCCGAGAGCATCTCTTCCGTTCTGTGACACAAAATAAAACTAATAATACTTATATACAATATTCAGGATAATACCAAAAGAGCAATTCTGTACTTTAGTTTCAATGTGTCATACAAAGAAAGGGGTTAATTTGAAATATAGTCTCACATAGTCTCAAATATACTTCATAATCAAATCATAACAGTGTTATTTTAATTACCTCGTCTGTCGACATGATGCCGGTGAACTGCAGAGCTGGTGCAAACATATCCACATCGCTATGATCAGATTCTTTCTTATATGCTGCCATTTTTGTTGTTTATTTTGTTATTGAGAGGAAAGCGCGCGACACATATTTACATATTCATCTAAACGTGGACGGCGTCTGGACGTGCGTCATAACAGGATATCGCTGCAAAAGTATTTCCAACTTCGTGTTTCTTCTATAAGCGAAGAATGAAAAAGATCTTCGCCGTGAGTAAATCGGGGCCTTGCATCACGTTCAGTCTCTCTTGTACGTTGCGTGTACGAGCAATAAATAAGATTATGGCTGCAGTTCACTTAACGGCCTCAGGTGCCGCTAATAACAAGGGTTTCTGAATTTTTTTTCACAGAAGTTTTACCTGTATTTTGAATAATGGCTTGTGTTTTGGGGTTAAAGGATATGTCAGTAAACTTAACGCATAATGTCTTTGCAGAAAAATGCCAGCACCTTATTCTTTTTCTATTTTTTTTTTTTTCTTACAGTATCTCAATTAATTAATTCAATCAATCTACTTGTATTCATTATTTTTTTATTCAATTTCAAATTAAAGAGTTTGGTGTTAAAAAACAAGCAAACAAACAAAAACCTAAATTTTCTAACTTAAAACTAACCATTCAAAACTATTAAAGCCGCAAAAAACAAATGATTCTAAAATATTTGAAAAATATTATACATTTCAATATTTTTATCTTGCCCAATTTCATTAACTGTATTAGATTCCAGGTTGTAACAGTCTCAGAAAATGTATCAGCTATACATTTTTTCTTCCACATGAACTGTGAAAAGCTTTGATGACTGATGAACATGTGGTAGTTGTGTTTGACAAAACCTCAAACATGCATGCTGACAGTCTGGACAACAGCGTATCATCAAGCAGAACTTACCTTCAGTGCGCTCCAACTTGCAGATGACACCGTCTGCCATTTATTTCCTCTAAGTCTGTTTATACTGATCCACTTGTCCTACGCTCCATAGTTGTAATTCTTCACTGCTGGTTTCTTGACATGGGACGATACCACTTTGACAGCTACAGTAAAAAGTTCCCTATAATGTCTAAAGACACAAATCTCAATGTCTCAGATAAATCCTCATGAAACATTTAACTGTACAGACAAGATATTTTTATATATTGTTCACTGGAAATATAATTCCATGTATTAAGAATAATGCAAACCCACGCACAGGAAGATCGCGATGCGTAATATTCCCTCAGCGGAGCACAACCACCTCTTCTTCAATATGACATGAAATACTTTGCTCTCATTGAGGAAAAGCTGGCAATGAGATGTGGTTTTGTAAGAGGGAATCACTCCTTTTGAACTTCCTTTTGGGATTCCGGAAGACACACTGTAAGTGAAACAGTGTGTTTCAAACCAAGTCACTTACAAAGAACTGTGTGCTCTGATGTTGTGTAACAAGTTTTAGCACTCAGGAATCACTTCAGCTATTTGGGGGCATGTTTTGGAGGCACGTGTAATAGCTTTAAAGCTAAAGTTAGAACTTTGATTTTCTACTACAATAAAATTCTTTCTAGTAATACAGTAGGATGAATAAGAATCCCTTCGCTTGAGTGCTGCCAGATAACCTGCAACTTTTAACCCTGTAAGTGTAAAGTCTGACATGAAATAATAGTAAGAACTTGTGTGTTTTATGTTTTGTATCATATCTGAGACATCAGGCTTTAATGGCTCATATATTATGATATAGTGAGAATATGGAGCTCATGCAATAGAAAAGAAAAAAAAACTTTTTTTTTTCATTGGCAAACTGAGCAAAAAATATGCAATTTGGTGCAGTTGCTGACATTTATGATTGAGAGATGAACAAATAAATGTTCCTCAAAAGCCTGATGGATCACATTTGATACATATTAACATGATTTTTTTTTTTTTTTTTTTTTTTTAAATGATGTATGGATAATCAAGTAAACCTAAGCTGCTTCAGTCCAGTACTACATCTTGAAATATTACTAACAATGTAAAAAGTTACATTTACTTTATTAAAATCATTGAACAGCAAAAACATATGTGAACCACAAGCTGAAGGGGGACGTTTTTTACAATTATAATAAAAGGCCTTTTACTTGCTAAAAAAAGCATAAACTATCAATAAAACGACAGATGGCGTGTAGTGCATTGTGTGCAACAGGTTTTTAAGCAAAGTTTTAATCATGTTGATAATTTAGAGGCCTTCAAAATATGCGAATCAAATATGATGCAGTAGGCTTTATAGGGTTAAAATCTGGATCTTGCTCTCCAAATTGCTTTTTTTAAACAAATAAAGCCAGCATTGTGCAATGTCACATAGAGGACAGACCTATCTGTGCGACTTACAGAATGGGATATCTGGGCCACGTCTCTGAATCAGGTGCTCTGCCTCTGAAACTTCCTTAAATCTGGCTGTCTGATATACTGGAGTCACAGACTTCCCTAAATATCATCTCCACTTTCTGGCAGGCCACTCTGTTCTGGTCGGCAATGAAATAAGGATCAATATGCTGCAGTGTTCCTCGATGCTGCCAGCAATCCTGGCGCTCCGATCGCGACTGAATGAGGGAGGTGAGACTGATTCCGTCCACTCGCTTTTCACTTGTCACAGACTGTTAGACAGTGGAGCCCTGAATGACTGCTGGGCTTCCAACATGTTTAGCTTCACTGTCACCTGACCACGTCTTCACAGTCTGGAAGCCATTCTTGGTGAGTGAGTGATCCATGCCAGTCAAGGTAGTCTTCTTTGCCATGGGGAAAACATGTCCATATACTTTCACTGAAGCTGTAAATACTTTGTTACTTCTGAATTTTCAACTAACTGGATAAAATCCAGGCCTATACTAAACTTCAAGTATATCCCATGAATATAGTATATCCCTGATATATAAGTAATATAAAGTATAAGAAATATACACTTAAAAAAAATATTTATATAAAAGATTAGTTTTTTTGTTTGTTTGTTTTTTGTTTTTAAAGTGTTTATATAAAAGATTATTTTTAAAGTTTATATAAAAGTCCTAAACTACGGAAAACTTTTAATGCGTTTTGGCCATTCATTTACACAACAATGACATTTTGGAGCCCTGAAAACACAAACTTTGGAAAACGGGTTTCAAAATGCAACTTTTTGAAAACATTACCGTTTTCGTCTCTGTGTAAACTGACAAAAACTTTTTGTGGATCCGTGTGAACGGGGATCGTTTTGACAACGTTGTCTGTACGTGAAAAACGCAAAAGAAAAAAAAAAATCTATTTTTAGTAAGTAGCTGTCATGTAAACACTGTAAAAAAGAATTGTTAGTTTAACTTTAAAAAGTATGTTACCTTGTTGCCTTACAATTTTGAGTTCATTGAAATTAAAAATTTGAGTACAAAGAATACAGTGAAGGCAACTGGTTTAACAGAAACTCAAAATATTATGTTATCTGAACCACATTGATTATTGAAGTTGATTTGATAAAAGAAAAAAATGTTATGATAACAAATCATGAAAATAATTTTTACAGTGTACCCGAATTTGCAACCCTATTTAGGAAGACTATTGTTTTCAGGTCCTATTTTGTTTCCTTTTTTGTGGGGATTGTGTCAGTTTTTGTTCTAGGACATGTTCTCAGTTGCACAAAAATAATTATATTTTGCAGTCTGCCATAATGGAAATACCAGTGGTTGCAAGGCAACACAAGAATCGTGTTAATGTTTGTTTTAAGTCTAGTAAAAGAATCAACACATAGTCAGTGTAAATTGGCAAAGCAGCTATAAGTGGTTAAGTCTATGTAAAGAAAACAGGGCCGATCCTAATTAGGAACAGTATGCTAAGGCATGTACGAAAGAAGACCGATTATGATTCATACAAATATTATGATGATGTCATCAATGGAAGATGCATTTGTGATACTGAATTTTCAAACTTTGTGGCTTATTATTACAAACAATAAAAACTTAAATAAACAGTTCACCAAACATGAAAATTCATTTTCTGTGAAATAGTTATTGATTAACTATTTCTTTTAGAAAGCAAATAGGTAACACTGGTGTCCTTGGTGTCCTTGTTACACATGTTACATGCATTTACCAAACCCTAATCCTAAATCTATAGACCTTATGTAGCCCCGCCCCTTTTCAGCGCTGCGCTCGTTGTCTTTTGTCTTCCGGTTTGTATTTCCACAGCGAACTTAAGTATTTATGAATGAACTGCTCGTTTTAAAATCTTCCCGGTCGACTGACATTTGTTAAGACAGCTGCTTTAAACATTACAATGCTCACGATAACTTTCATTAACTCTACAACAAGTAAATTCACTTCACCAGCTAATTATTATGACAGCAATGCCATAGAAATATACAGATCTACCGCGAAAACGGAAGTTCAAAGACAATATTATAAAGATGGCGGCGCACTTGTTTCTCTGGCGCATAAGGTCTAGTAAGTACATGTAGTTAATTATTATTACTCGGTACTTAAATGTATTTAATTACCCTGTCACACTGACACCTTAAAATGAAGTGTAACTGCAAATAGATTTAATTTTGATATAATTTTGCCTTTATCATGTTTACATTTACAATGATCGAACTTGGACCAAATAATGTTTTGAGTTGGTTTTGTTAAATATATTAAATACGGTGAATACGGTTAAATACATTAAGAATCACCTCACTATATTACTTTTATTAAATAGAAACCAATAACCCTTTAAAATTAGGTTCCATTAAGGTTAGTTAATGCATTAACTAATATTAACTAACAATGAGCAATACATTAGTTACATTAGGCTACTTATTAATCTTTGTTAATATTAATTAATAAAAATAAATTTGTTCATTGTTAGTTCATGTTAGTTCAGGTTTATTAACTAATGTTAACAGATACAACTTTTGATTTTAATCATGCATTAGTAAATGTTGAGATTAGCATCAACTGAGGTTAATAAATGCTGTAGAAATACTTTTCATTGTTAGTTTATGTTAACTAATGTAGTTAACTAACAAATGAAACCTTATTGTAAAGTGTTACCGAGAAACCTAACAAGCCGTTAAGATTATAAACTCGTTTCGTTCATCATCACCATCATCATCAGATGCACCTTGAGTCTGTTACTCTTACACAGCACTGTAACACTGGCCTTAGTCTGACCTCCCTCCTCTGCCCACAGGCCTAAAGCAATCAACAGATGTTATCTATACTACGTCACAGCTTTAACACATTCTGCTGGATTTGTGGAAAGTTATCTGTTCCAGATCATAGGGACTTATGTCAGAAACACAGTTCACTGTTATTAAAAACCCTTCTTTTAGAGACCAAACAGAATGACAACAACCAAAGATATTGTTTCTCGGTGCCGTAATCGTTATAGTTGTGATGCTATTTTTAAAACTATATATTTATCGTTATAGTTATTGTCCTTGGTGTGAACGGGACTTTATGGACTAGCAATGCATTCATGGTGTTTCCCTTCCTACACCCAGAGACACTGGGGCTCCACCATCCATGTGACACAAAATGGATGGATGTTTATATATACACCACACAATACTGTACTATAAAAGTGCTAATTTTTCATATTGCACACTGTATGATAGGCTACTGAGTCTACACATTATTTAATGATTCATTGTTTCGTTTATCCGAAAAAATAAAATTAGAACTAATTATATATTACCCCCTGTCATTTGTGTTTTACTACTTGCCATAAAAAAAACCTTGCACATCAAAAATAAAAAAAAAAGTATAGATTAACGGTGCTGTAAATGTATGAAATCATTTATCCTGGCAAAATTAATTTACTCGCACCTCAGGATGGCTTGACTCCATAAGGGGCGTAATACATCATGGCAGTGCGCTACAATTTTAAAGCGTTGAGGTGAGCTGAGAATGATTTCAGAGAATGTCTCTCTCAGAATTAATTTTCATATAGAGGAAATTCCATCTATCGTTTTTGTCATATTTAAAAAAAAACGCCTATGTAAAGACTTTTTAGATCAGAACCCACATTCTGACTGCCTGCTTCATCATGCAAAAGTTATGCAAAACATTCGCAAAAAAATACAAAAAAAAAATCTTCTTTCCCCTCAATCATCCAATTATAGGGATCACAAAGCCATGGCCATGTCACAATGCATCACTTTAAAGTATTGTTTTTGTTCCCCCCTTCCCAATCTGCGGAACGTTAGAAAGCATCAAACATTATCCACTGGTTTTATGTTAAAATGAATCATTTCTTTGACTCAGCACAGTGAATCACAGGTGTGCACTTCCCTACATGTCTGCATTCACAAGGTCTTTTCTCCATTATATGTGGGCCATACTTCAAATCACAGTTTAAAGAGATTTTCCTTTTTGTTCACAACCACGTTTGTCCTGAGAACAAATCTAAATTGAGTTTCCCCCACTTTGAAAGAAAGAAAGAAAGAAAGAAAGAAAGAAAGAAAGAAAGAAAGAAAGAAAGATGTCATACAGTTGTTTGTTTTGGTAATGTAACTATCTTAAGCCATTCCTGCCACAAAATCTCACCCAGAAACTCAAATGGTAGAGCAAATTGTTAACAAAACAAAGGTCATGGGTTCAAATCCCAAGGAATGCATGAATGGAATAATACATTTATTAATTGGAAGGTTGTAATATTACTATGGAAACGTATGCATTTATGCATTTGACAGATACTTTTCTCCAAAGTGACTTGCGTTTACATCTTTTTTTTTCTTTTTCTTTTATAAGTTCATGCTTTCCCTGGGAATCGAACCCATGACCTTGGAGTTGCTGGTGCTTTTATTTTTTGACACTTTACAGTGTCGCTGTTATATATGTTGCATTTACTTACTATAGAATTACACCGTGTCTACACCAGACGCGACTTCTTTCGCATCGCATCGCGCCGCAACAGCTGTGTACAATGAACGCGACAAGCCGACCGTTGCAAAGCACTTGGACTACGTCAGAAATAGAACGGGTAATCCGTTTACTGTCGGGAATTTGTCGCGTCGCACCGCACCGCATCCAGTGTAGACAATATCACTGATTATAATGGGTTCTATTGTCTTTTGACGCGTCGCATCGCGCCGCTCGCGTCCGGTGTAGACACAGTGTTATAGTAAATTCTGCATAATTACATACAACACACTAAGGGTATGTTTACATGACAATGTTTTTCATGTGCATTGTTCGCGTACAGACCACAATGTTGTCAAAACAATCCCATTTTTTCATGATCCATGAAAACGTCAAAAAAATGCTGTATTATACTGCCAGGCCAGTAGCTGGTCATGTCAATTTGTAAAGAGATATATGCATATATGTAATATGCATGCAAATGACGTCACCGTTTTCACAATGTTGATAATGGTATTGTTTGTAAAACTTGCACTTTGAAACCAGTTTTCAAATTTTTGCGTTTTCAGGCCCCCAAAACGACGTTGTTGTGTAAATAAATGGCCAAAACGCATAAAAAGTTTTCTGTTTTTAGTTGAAAATGGCCCCTAGAGAAGGTACATGTTGTTAATTAATTTTACTCTGTACTTAATTGTATAATTACACTGTAATAAGGACGCCTTAAAAAAGTGTAACCCTTTTTTATTTTGAGTCAAGTAAGTTTTATTTGTATAGCACTTTTCACAATATGCATTGTTTTCAAAGAAGATTAACAGAAATTTATCATGTTAATGTTTATAATAACTTAATGCTTAGAGCTGAGCGACAAGATAAACAAACATTTGAGATTTACTTTATAGCATATAACTTTTTATTTGAATATGCTGTATGTGTACAGGTAAAGTTGGTTATGTATAGTAGATATAATTTGAAGTTACAGTAATTTAAATTTCTGCACAAAACCTGTGGTTGGCACAAACCTCATTTAATGTAGTCTGGGTCTTTATATATATATATATATATATATATATACAGTATATATTATTGGATTTTGTTCATTATCTTCATTTAGAATGAAAGCATATCACACAACCTGTTCATGATGGCATATGCCAAATTTGACTAGCTTCTACTTCTGAATTTGGGCCAAAATACCAAATAGAGTTTGATTGGATGCACTGACAAAAGACGCAAAGTGTTTTCTCCTCATTTTTAAAAGCCTACTTATTAACTATGCAGTTGCATTTTCTCATTTGCATTAAGCATTGTTTTTTCCCAACGTGACTATCAGAAAAGACCCGCGACCCCATTTTGTGTCACGACCCACCAGTTGAGAAGCACTGTTCAAAACGGCAGCACTTAGCACATGAAAAAAAAAAAAAAACGAAAAAAAAAAATTGTAAATCAGCTCTGATCTGCAAAACACGGAATTGGGAATTGGTGTAAAAAGCGTTGTGCTTGTTCCTGGGTCAAATCTCCAGTAGAATAGTAATAGCCCATGCCAGTCATCATTATTTAAATGTCACGGCTGTCCTTTGAAGATGCATGCAAATGATGGTGGGATATGTTGGAGAAAAGAGCATGCCGCAGTGTACTGCTTCACTGTACCAGGCAATTATGCTGACAAACTACTTGCCGTAGAGTCACCAAATGTTAAGAGGAGATAAATGAAATCAGCCAAGTGAGGGAGGTAAATAAACAATCTGATCCGTAACTTCGAAAATCCATCATAATTTTCTCTAATGACTCTTGCACGTATGCCACCCCTCGGCCTCTCCTTTCTTTGGCAGGGCTCACTTCTTAATTGTCTTTTTTGATACTCAGCTAAGACTGTAGATGATGTATTACATTCAGTGTCAAGGGGGAGAGTGCCTCTCCAGCCACATCAAACTGACAGTGCGCTGAAACACAAATGATGCAACAAACAGAAATAGTGAGTCACTCTGTAGATCAATTAGAGTGAACGGTGAGAGTGCGGCGGGGTGAGGTGGCTGCTGCATCAGCCTAAGCCGTTTACTAGCTCGCAGCTGTCTGGAAAATGTCTAAAAACGATGATGGGATTCATTTTGTGCTGAAAGAGAACAGCAGGAAATGGGGGAAAAAAGAGCATGTTAAAATCAGAAATTAAAGTGGATTGTTCCATAATTAAGATCTGTACTAGCATCATATTTTGAAATATGCTTTTACATTTTTTGTTTGTTTGTATGTATGTTTGTTTTAATGTCAATCTGGGAATCAGTTATTATTCAAAGAAAAAAAAAAAAAAACGTATAGAAATTTATAATATACATATACAAATACGCACATACACAAAATTCATATTAAATATTTTAATTAAATTTTATTAAAATTGGTTAAGTGCATGATGACTAACACCTGTCTTTGATTTTGTGGATTTGTGTCAACGGGGATCATTTTGACAACATTGTCATCAGTATACAAAAAACGAAGGTTTCCGTTTTTAGTACATCGTTGTCATGTAAATGTACCCTCAAGGTGAGCATACCAATAAATATTACAATCATTCACATTACATTCATTACAGTAAGCGTCTCTCATTAGACTACATTGTACTAATTATGATTACCTTAAAATTATGCATTCCTTTTCCCTGAGAGAATGCATGGCAATCATAAGACTTTCCTCTTGGGAACCTCATTGTGAACTAGATTTTCTATATGAGACATCTGGCCTGATTTCAGCATGGTCTTGTGACACCAGGATTTCCCTTCTGGGTAAAATCACATTCACACTTAAGGCCATGTGATGGGATTTTATTTAACAGATCGATTGCTTTAGCATATTAACACCACTTACATTCAGTTCATGCATTTTTGTGAAAACAATTCACTGCTGTGGACTTGATTTTAAAGTCAGTGTGAAATCAAAATTGACAATTCTTATTTTTTATTATTCATTTATTTTAGGGAATTATATATATATATATATATATATATATATATATATATATTAATTCATGTGCCCTCATAATATTTAATCTAAATAACTTTCCCTCCCTCTTGCAGTGACATCTCTTCTCTGTTGACGTGTTTACTGGCATGAGGGCGGGGCAACCTGTCACTCACATGAGATCCACCAATAGTGAACCACAAACATCCAACCATCCAATCAATACCACATGGACAAGCAAGCCCCGCCCTACATTTTGCTCTTGTTTGAGAAGCTTTTTCACTCCGATATATGTCATAATAGGGAAGAAAACACAATATCGCAACTTCTGTTATTTCCATAAATAGTATCTATATACTATTTCCATTTCTGACTATTGCAACTTCATGCCGATTTTAAAGTAACACTCCACTTTTTTTTGAAAATAGGCTCATTTTCCAACTCCCCTAGAGTTAAACAGTTGAGTTTAACCGTTTTCGAATCCATTCGGCTGATCTCCTGGTCTGGCGGTACCACTTTTAGCATAGCTTAGCATAGTTCATTGAATATGATTAGACCGTTAGCATCTCGCTTAAAAATGACCAAAGAGTTTCAATATTTGTCCTATTTAAAACTTGCTCTTCTGTAGTTACATCGTGTACTAAGACCGACGGAAAATGAAAAGTTGCGATTTTCTAGGCCGATATGGCTAGGAACTATACTCTCATTCCAGCGTAATAATCAAGGAACTTTGCTGCCGTACCATGGGTGCAGCAGGCGCAATGATATTACGCAGCATCTCTCACAAATGTTTCCATGGTTGCAAGGCACGCTCCCTGTGCAAGCAGGGGGTCACAGGCTCTGCGTAATATAATTGCGCCTGCAGCAGAGTCAAGTTTTAAATAGGAAAAATATTGAAAATCTTTGGTCATTTTTGAGCGAGATGCTAACGGTCTAATCAGATTCAATGAACTATGCTAAGCTATGCTAAAAGTGGTACCGCCAGACCCGGAAATCGGCTGAATGGATTCGAAAACGGTAAAACTCAACTGTTTAACTCTAGGGGAGTTGGAAAATGAGCCTATTTTCAAAAAAAGTGGAGTGTTCCTTTAAAGTTGAAGTGTGTAATTTCAGTACTACTAGTGGCACCAAATGGAATTGCAAAAAAATAAGGACTGTTTCCAAAAGGTTTCCTGAACACTCACCAATAAAATTCAACATAAAAAATAATGTTTTCTATTTCTATTTAATGACTATTAAATTCTATCACACGACCAATTCGTACATATTTTACAAGGTGGCTAATTCGTACATTCGTATGATTCGTACATTCATACGATTTGGGTGATGGGTAGGTTTAGGGGCGGGGTTAGCTGTAGGGGTTAGGTTCATACGAATTGGGCAACTCGTAAAATATGTGCGATTAAGCAAATATCTTACAAATGTGTATGAGTGAAGTTGTACGAATTCGAACAAATAAGCCACCTCATCAAATACATACGAATTGCCATGAGATCGGGTTGGACTATTACATCAAAAGCTTTATAACCATTTGCTTCAGTTATGTAATTCGGAATGCTTAGATGTAGTACCTTTTCCCTATTCTCAGATTTCCAATTACTTTCTTGTTTTTAAACATCAAAATTGTGTTGTGATGTGATTCATCATAGAGCTGTTTGATTTGGTTCAAGGCTTTTTTTTTTTTTTTGCAAATGTTGTTTTTGAATGCCCATGGAGAAAATGAATGGGAAAAATAATTGCAGAACCAAAAGCTGCTGAAAAAGTGAGCGCTCATTGTTAAGCTTTATTAGTTTTTGTAAGGACCTTTTTGAAAACAGGTAAGACATTAGTCACTTCCCTGATCTGAGAGCTGTCGTACTAGGCTGTCAAAACCATACAGAACACCCATTGTTGGCTTTTTATGGCTTGTCATGAATATTTAGAGAACGAATTATCATTAGCGCAAAAATGAATGTGTCACAAACATTATGAACCATTTCCAGACCCTTCAAACTCGCTCTTTATCTTCGGCCTGCAGAGACCCTCACAGCCTGTCAGCAATCTTCATTTGGATCCCCCAAGATGCTTGGCACTGGGAATACTTTGACGAATACAGTTTGCATAATTACCCTCCGATTTTGAATATTCAAGTGCTCAGGGGTCCCTGTTTGTCTCTGACTCATTAGAATTTAGAGGACAAGCAAAAATAAAATATCTGAGTGCATATACAAGAGCTTGCACTGGCAAATATGACACACAGCATCTGCCGAGATCCTAGCAAACTTGTTTGTGGTTCTGTTCTTGCTGGCCTTTGCAGCTTTACGACCTGGGCCGAGTGAGGAAAAAAAAAAAAAACTAGAGCGTGTGTACTTGGCAAACATCACGCACATCTTGTGATACCCCTCGTTTGCGTACACAATTAGTTTGAAAGAGACGTATCTGGAGCAGTAGGGAGCCTCTGTGTACAAGGTGAATCTGCTTTGCAAATGCAGCGCTGAGGGAGATTAAAAAAAGCAATGTGTGCCAAACAATTCCACTCTTCTTTCACATGCTGCTCATGTCTCTCATTATGTTTCCATTGAGGGCCACCTAAACACATAAGATGTTCTGTTTAGTAAAAAGCTATCCTCAGCACAATAACAGGTGAGAACAGTAAATAGGCTGGTTCAATAAACCCAGTTGTTATGAAGAAAACGGAAAATGTACAGGAAATGAAGGCATGCATTACATTGCATGTAATAGGAAATTAGGAGGCGGATTAATGGTACAACTGAATCTGTGGTAAAAAAACAGATACTTGTACAGCAGATCTGAGCATTAAATTGAAAGTTGACCACTATATGCTGATTTGGTACTCAAGAAAACTTTATTATTTTATTTAACGCAACTATTGTTCTAAAATGACTGTACTGCTTACTTAAAATGAACCAAAAATATGTTGGACATTAACATTTATTAATACATTTAATGAATAATAATTAAACAATATTATTAAATTGCTTATTAATAAATGTTCACCTTTTGATTATTATTGTTGCCTCTAGTAATTATGTGTCTGTTTTTTTTTTTGTTTTTTTCTTTTATTTCCAACCTATTTTAGGTTCATTTTAAGCCAGCCATATAGTAATTTTTAAACAATCCTTGGGTTGAATAAAACTGCCCAGCATATTGGGCAACCACTGGGTCAAAACAACCCAATTGCTGGGTTTGTCCATTTTCCACCAATCTTGGGTTGTTTTTAACCCAACATTTTTTTAGAGTGTTCAAAAGATTTCTATTCAAATATGTTCTTCAAACTTTCTGTTCATCAAATAATCCTGGAAAAAAAAAAAAAAAAATTACTATTTCCACACTTCATGAAGCTCAACACAACCATTTTTAACTAAATAATAATAATAACTACCCAGCAGTTTGGGCAAACATTTCACCCAACCGCTGGGTTTGTCCATTTTCAACCCAACTTAGGTTGTTTATAACCCAGCATTTTTTAGAGTGTATTATAAATGTCTTTACTGTCATTTGTCGGAGTATGATTGGTGGTGTTTCACAAAATACATTCAAAAAATGCAGTATTGAGTGACTCTTGTGGGCTGAAAAATGAACTGGGCTATCTGGCCACAACACTGCACAACCAATCAGAGAGAAGAAGATATCAGGCTCCGCATTCATTCACACAAAATCACCCATGTACTTCAGTCCCTTCTGAAGATTTGGCATGGTTTTATTGCAGTAACACTAGCTGTATAAACCATAATAATAAGATGGAATTGATTAATACAAAAATAAATTAAGAGCCTGAGACAGTCATCTTCATGTTTGAATATATTGTTTATAAATGTATTTTAGTCTGCTATTTTTATTAACATAATTATTTGTTTTATATAAACCACACTAATGGAAAGAACCATGGGCAACACTTTACAATAAGGTTCCATTTGTTAACAGTAGTTAATACAGTACATTAGTATTTAACATATTAATGTTAATCTCAGCATTTACTTATGCACTGGTAAGATCAAAAGTTGCATGTGTTAAAATTAGTTAATACACTGTGAAATAACATGAATATAAACATTTTGGGTAACACTTTATTTTACGATGTTTTAGTTACACTGTAATTAAACATTTAAATAATGAGTAATATTAAGTAACTACATGTGCTTACTATTGGGTTAGGATTAGGGTTTGATTTGGTTCAGGGTTAGTTGCATGTAATTATGCATAATTTGTAGTTATTAGTATAGTAACTACATGTAACATATGTAACAATAACACTGTAAAATAAAGTGTTACCACATCTTCATTAACTAACATTAACAAAGGTTAATGAAAATGTATTGATCATTTTTAGTTAATATGTTATCTGATGTTAACAAATGAGACCTTATTGTAAAATGTTCCCGACCATGGAAATGGAAAGCCATCCAACTGCATCATTCATTCCTAACAATAATTATATTTTGTATAATATTATTTTGGTAATATTAAATTTGACTGAGTGCACATTACTTACAAAATTTTTGGGTTCAATACAAGTTCTGTGGACATCATCTGTAGCTCTCAATTACCACAAAAAACAAAAACAAAAAAAGTTTACTGTATTGCAGTGTAATGCAATTTACAGCAATGCACTTAAAATGGATGTCTATGGAGACATATAATGCAGTAATTTTTTCGATTTTTTATAAGTTTACATATAACTTAATTTCCTTTTATTATTAAACCAACCTATTTCATGCTATATGTATAAGTTTTATTTATTTTAATTTTGTCTTTAGCTACTTCTTATTACAAATATTACCAAATTATGGTAGCGATTATATATTTTGGCAGTATAGAAGTTCATATTCTACTAAAAAAACAGCACCCAGACATTTAGTCAAAGTGTATGAAAGTGTTTCAGAAAGGTTATTCTGCGACACTGTACTTCTGTTGTGTCAGCATAAGCAACGGCTTGTGACAGAGGGGATACGCCAACCTCCCGATGGCGCGAGTGACTCATCACTTTAGTTTCTTGATTACACTAATGATGTATTTGCGTCAGTTTATCTCTATTAGCATTGCTTCTGTTTTCATGTCAAACAATAGCATATAATATATTAGTCTGTGCAACAAGAAGCCAACCACACAATGTCTCCAATTCAGAGCAGAGTAGATCAGTGATGGTCACATGACTGCATGTGTGGGGGAGAAAAAAAAAAAAAAAAATCACTCATGCCACTGCCTCACATAAAGACGTTCTTTGCATGCTGTGCGAGCTATTCACACTCATACTCCAGAGGAAGCACAGCCTCAATCCAGCATTCATCATTATTCCCTGTGCCCCTTCAAAAGATCGACCGTGTAAACGTCACGTCCAGACATCTACACCTGTAAAAAGGCCACTTCCTTTATGAATGAATACACCAAAGCATCACAATTCTGATTCATTTCACAGAAATTCATATTTTGAATTTGAAGCAGCATTTAAATAATCAAAAAAAAAAAAAAAAAAATGCAATAAAACAAACATGCCCTGTTTACACCTGGAATTAAAATGCATTTTGGTTGATTGGATCACATGTGGACGACGCTAAATACAGGTGTAAATGGGTCTAAAACACTTTGAGCTTGTCCACTTTTGACCACTTCCAGAGGTAGCCAAAAACGCATTCAACCAGATTGCTTTTGTAGTGTAGACGCTCATGTGGTTGCCAGCTGACTTAATGCTAGCCAGATGGGACTTAAACTTTATCAGCTGAAGACCCAAGTTTGGTTTGAAGATGAAAAATGTACCAAGCACAATGTTCTCTCACCATTCCTGATTTCTAGAAACGAAAGCTGCTGCTCTCCGTGAGTTTTTCCGTCGTCTCCATGTGCGTTCATATGTAAATTGAATGAGCTTATTATGTCCATTAAATCAAAAGATCAGGAAAAAAAAAAAAAAAAAAACCTATATGTACATTTACCCACCCATAGACCCTTCCCTCGAAGAAATCAGGACAGAATTGGTTGAAAGTGGGCAAAAGAGACGGATTAAAACACAAGGTGTAAACGGGAATGTTTCTCTCTTGTCTACTTGTGATCCGATCGACCAAAATGCATCTTAAAGGGTTAATTCCCAAAAATGAAAATTATCCCATGATTCACTCACCCTCAAGCCATCCTAGGTGTGTATGACTATCTTCTTTCAGACAAACACAATTGGAGATATATTTAAAAATATCCTGGATCTTCCAAGCTTTATAATTGTAGTGAATGGGGGGCACGATTTTGAAGCCCCCAAAAATGCATACATCCATCATAAAAATAATCCATACGGCTCCAGGGGGTTAATAAAGGCCTTCTGAAGTGAAGTGATGGGTTTTTGTGAGAAAAATATCCATATTTAAAACTTTGTTAATAACTAGCTTCTGGCAGTCAGCTTCAGAAGGCCTTTATTAACCCTTTATTAAGGCCTTTATATACGCCTAGGATGACTTGGGGGTGAGTAAATCATGGTATAATTTTAATTTTTGGGTGAAAAACCCTTTAATACCCTTTAATACCTATCCCTTTTAATACCAGGTGTAAACAGGGCCATAGACTCTATATCAGTGGTAAAAACTTTTTTCCACCGTTTTCTTTTTTCATTTGGTAAATTTAGTTAATACAGTAGGAACTAACAAGACTAAAATTCAAATAGGCCTAAATTTAAGATTTATTCATTTGAATTGTATATAAAATCTCAATCCATTTGAACACAGATTTAACATACAATTTAATGCGATGCATATTTGTCAGTCAAACATAAATGAATCAGGTAAGAAACAGGTAAGGTTTCTGTAATAGTATTAATAAACTGAATGTTTGTTAAATACACGATAACCAGGTTTATATATTTATCATCAGTAAATCCAGTGTTTCCATCTCATACATTTTAACTAACTGAATATTGTTAGCCATAGCCATCCACAGTTAGCCATATTTTTAATGATGTTCATACTATTTAACAGAATAAATGCAATTGATTTTAAATTTAACTGCCATTATATGGACAAGTGCAAGCGGGATTTTATTTTATTATTATTATTTTTTTAATTCTCCTTTTGTGGTCTGAAAAAGAAAGAAGGGCGTATGCCATTAAAACAACGCCAGGGTAAGTAAATTATGACAATTTTTATTTTAGGGTGAACTATCCCTTTAACTCACCAACGATTTGCCCTTACACTGCCGCTGAAAAATTGAGAAGTATCAAGAATTATTTTGGAATCAGATTGTGACTCCCAGAATCAAAGTCTAAATGAATCACTACATGCCTTAAGATTCCCACCTCTAGTGTCAACTTCGTCAAGCTATCGAATATAAAATGATGGCTTCAAATGCCAGCAAAGGCTATTAATACAACTGCATTGGATGCATGAGCCCAAGCTCAGTAAGGGGGAGAAAAGGAAAAAAGGGCTCATTTATTTAAAAGAGTTGCCATAGGGAATGACATCCATGATTAATGTGAGGGTTGATTATGCAACCAATTGACTATAATTCACACCCAAAGAAACAGAGGCCAGTCGGCTGCCAGAAGGGCTGAGGGTATTAATAATACAAAAAATTTGCGAGAGAAAGAGAGTGTACTGAAAAAGAGAGTACTGTAAAACTCTGAGACACAGAGGTGAGTAAGGATCAGGATCAGTGCAGCGATCAGTGAGGTTGCTCATGGTAATTTGCATTTATCCTATGAAGTGGGACCTCATGACAACATGTCTTGGATATATTTCAACACAGGACCTATATGTTGCATATAAAAATTATATTTTTTGACAATTAAGCACATTTCACCAACAAATTATGATTTATTATAAATAATACTCTGTCATGACAACTCTTGGAGTGTTTGACATGGTAATGGATATGACAATGTTGATATATTTGGTCTTGGCTGAATAGATCTGTTATGCTGCTGCTGTTGGTTATTTCTGCTGCTGCAGAGCAAGTACGGGACTTGCTACTGCCAATACATAAACGGCACACTGCTGCGAGCAAGACAGACATGCTGCTGCTGTACAATATAGCATGCATGAATTACCTGTAGTAGATCTATACAGGTGGAGGGTTTCTGAAAGCGTGCCGCACTGCTACAGCAAATGCTGACCAAGTATATGAAGGTTGAACAGTGAGCTCATTGGCTACTGATACAGCAGGAACCAATCAGCTGTGCCTTATAGAGAATGATGTGATTGTAAGCAGACTGAGTTAAGGACCTATCAGCCTTCGCCATCTAGAGTTTGTATTAACACTGTTAAGCAACATCACATGAGCAAGAGTGTCGTTGTGATTTTAAGATTTTGCGAATGTGATATCGTTTTTATACAACAAGAAGTAAATATTAAATATTTTACATTTTAGACATAACTTTTGTTCTGTGGAATACATTTTATTATTATTATTATTATTACATCTATTTTTTTTTAATTGGGATTTTTTTATTCACACTGCAAAAATGTGGTTCTAAAAATTAGGTTTCATGCAAAATATAATTATTATTTATTACAAAATGTCTTCCCTTCCAACTGTAATGAAATTACATGTTCTTGACATGTTTCATGAGATTCACCATTAGCTGACATCTGTCTAGTACCCCCTGTAACACACACACACACACACACACACACATACAAATAGGGCTTTGCTATTGTTATTTTCTGTGATGGGCCAAGAAGATATTGCCTGCAGTCCCGAGGCTCTCACATTTTTAGATGTGAGCTTCAGGGTATCCACAGAGGAAATGCAATATCGGGTCTGGCTGTAAGTCAAATGTACTAAGAATGTCATGGATGAGCATGATTTTTTTTCTCTCTCTTGGATTTGAAAAGTATGATGTGATTTATTTACACCCGTCACTAAAATACACAATGTAGGGGTTCTCTAAAGACTGGAGTACGCATTAAAAAAAAAAAAGAAAAAGAAGAAAGAAAGAAAGAAAGAAATATGTGTGGTTGTGAAAAATCCAACATAAAACTGGGTTTGTGATCAACTGATGTAAATAAACTGATTTAATTGTGAAAATTATAAAACTAAATAGCATATAATTTGCTTTAGTGTGATTGTACAACAGGTTACTCATCTGAAAAAAAAAAAAAAAGAATCACTCTTAAAAAGAATCAGTTATTACAAGTGCTAATTCAATTTGATGAAACACTGATTAAAAAAAAAAAAAGTTCAGTGAATTACATGTGAATGATACATGAATGAGTGACAAATTACTTTCTTCAAAAAGTCCTCCTGAAACTTCATATAACCTCAAATAGACTACTAACCGCAGGCAGTCGAAACAGTTGCAACAGCAGGTGCTAAATGATCTAAAACAATGGCATCAAAATATGTTTATAATGCTGTGTTGTTTTAGAAAAGCTAAACATAATTCCTCTACATTTATGTATCTCTAAAAAACTATTTTCACATTGAAAATTACACAGTTAATTAAGATGATCAATATGATGAAGAGCTTATATGGATTAATGTGACTTTAAAATAAATTCACCAATCGACATCGGCATGAGATGTTCTTCTAAATATCAGGAGACAACTTCTTGCTGTTTTTCTTTTTTACAACGCTTCATTCACAGGAAGTTAGTGGAAATTATCTACATAGATTAAACGAGCGGTCTTCATAAGATGTATATTTGTGAATAATAAATGGAGTTTTGAAAGACAGCCTCACCAAGTGATATCAAGAGACTGTTGAACTGATACTAAGGCAGGCTATGTGCAGCTAACACACGCAGATGCACTATAAAGCTGACAGCTTCTGTTCTTAAACAGCAGCGGATACAGTAGGTTTCAAATGGATTGTTTGTAAATGGAACATGAAAATGTTTAGCAGCTGTCTTGATTGTATCAATGGTTTAGTACCGACTGTGCAATTACATGTTTGAATGGAATACTGCATTAAATTATTTACAAAAAAAAAAAAAAAAAGAAAAGAAAAGAAAAAAAAAAGAGAAATGAACCTTACACTCTGGTTACTGTGCTGAAAGGCATTATATAATATTCATGACCACAGAAAAAGATTTAGCATGAATGCAAAACAGTTATAAGGTGCAATTCGTTCCTTAGAGTCATTATAAATAATAAGAATTCTGACAATAACAACAACAATTTCACGAATTCACACTTACATGTAATTAGAAAGAGTAAAGGTTATGTGTATTTGGCATGTTGTCCGGTGGGAGGGCTCCGAGCTCAGAAATTTGGCCCGAACCCAGAGTACTCCCCCCGGTTGTGATAAGAATAGTTAGGACTAGAAGTGAGGAGATGGAGTGAAGGAGGGATGCTGATAAACTATCAATGAACAGAGGTAAGTCTGCTGTATATATACCTCTTATCATTAATTGGGTTGATTAACTGAAAGCGCTCCTCTTGTGTTAATTAGGTTAATTATCTGAATGTGCTCTTCCCGGACTTTGTTAATAAAACATCACGTTGTAGCAAAATCATGACCATACTATTTATAGCAGAGGTTTTCAAATCTGGCCATTGAGGTTCGCTTTCCTGCAGTTTTGAGCTGTGTTCGAAATCGCCCCCTATACCCTCATTCACTATTCCCTACTCTAGTCCACTAATATAATCCACTTGAAGGAGTGAATGAAAACGAATGAGTAAATTTGGACACTGAATGATTATTTGAAACTTGGCAAAATGGCAGCTCCAGTAGTAATAAAACGATTTATCTTGAACTCTATCATGGAAACCTTAATTAAACAATTGAATAATAATCAATTAAAAAGGAATTTATACCTGTATAATATAACGCTGTAGTCACATTAGTCCAGCGGTTTGGAAAATGAATGGATGTATGATTCAGCTGCGGGTGCCATCTTCTGGCGAGACATGGGAATTCATTCGGAGTACACCGTGTACACTGGTTGTACACTCATTATTGCGGTGCACTGTGGGATTTAATGAGTGCACTCGATAACGTCCACTATGGTTTTGGACACCACTACAAATGGCTGTTCTCTCAAATAGTGCCCTATTTAAGGGTATAGGGGGTGATTTCGGACACAGCCTTGCTCTAATCCAACCCTAATCAAACTCAACAGGACAAGCTAATCAACAGGATTAGAAAGTTACAAACACGTTTGATCAAGGTTGGAGCCAAGCTCTGAAAATATCAGTGAGATGCAACTAACTAATATTATCAACCTCACATATGCAATTAACTGAAATTCAAATCAGCAAAGCCAGCAAACAAATTACGAAAGATTCTCATCGTTCAAACAGGGCTGCGTTCTCGAAAAGCATCTTAAACCTAAGTTGATTGTAGAACCATTAGAGGCTTTTGCACCAGAGGAACCTTTTCATAGTTGCTAGAACTACTGGCTAAAGTTCCCGGATTTTGCCGTGTTCGCATCGCAGGAACTAGGAACGATTTTAGTTCTTGGAACTCTTTGTGGGGGAACTAAATTAACTCCTACTTCAGAGTAGGGTCTAAACCAGCGCTATAAGAACTATCAGTGACGTGACTGTACGTTGATTGGTCAAACGCATGTCAAACACCGGCACCCGGCATTTTTAAAAAGCCGTGTAAACATATTTACTTCACAAACATGGAAAACAGCGATAACGGCATTTACCTGTTGTCTGCAGGGTTGTGTTCTTTTCTCCGCCTCGATACTGAAAGTTGTCATAGGAGATTTCTTCTCTTATCCCCAATTTTTCCTCTTTCAGTTACGTAAATTATGCGTTTACATTCCATCTCCGTTATCACGAAACCCACGACACACAACAAACACAGCTCAGATTACGACGTCTTCCATTCACCGGTTTTTAGCTTTTGTAAATGCCGCGCTTAAAGACAGCGCTGTCGGCCACTTCACAGTTCCTATTACCGATGCGAATGCAACCAGGAACATGGCCTGGAGGAGAACTTAGTTCCCCTATTCCTATAACTGAGTTCCTAGAACTATTCAGTGCGAAAGCCCCTATTGCCACCGCCTTTGGGAAACACAGCCAGGTGTCCTAGCAGAGTAACAACAGGTGTAGTTAATTTATTGTTTTAACAATTTAAACCTAACAATTATACATTGTGATATATTTTGCTAATTACACTGATACATTTTAAGTGTAGCTTAAAAGTTCTGAAAATTAACAGAGAAACAATTAAATATCAAAATACCAACCTAGGCTCATTGGAAAACGTGTCACTACCTACATTTTTGCAAAAATAAAAAATAAAAATGTACCTACATACAATTCACTGCAGATTTGAGCTGAAATTAACATTAATATCAACAACTTTTATTCATTTTCACACAAATTATGACTGCAGGGGCAGATTATCAATTAAAAAAAGATTTTCATGCAGTTCCTTGCACAATACTATGTTATGACCTCAAAAAACTTTTACCGCAGTGATTTGTAAACAGCATCACTTGCGACGTGAAGCGCTTGGGTATGAGCGAATCCCGTGAATCACGAGTCATGATGAAAGAGCTCAAAAATTGTAGAATCAAGCTAAAATGGCATGGTTGCTTCAGGAATTTTTTTATTTTTAAATCTCTGATTTGCTTTTGTTAACACTATCGGTTAGGTTTATGGTAGGGTTTAGAGCAGGTAGAGCATTAACATTTTGGCAGCACTCACCGGACATTCAATTTCTGAACTGCCATGATATGTACAACAACCAACATGGTCCCACTTTATATTGGGTGTCTTTAACTAGTATGTAGTAACATTGAAATTAATCATTTGATACAATGCACACATACAGTGTACATACATGTATTTACATTGTACTTATATTAAAAAAAAAAAAAAAAAACCTGCATGTAATAACAGCTGTAATTAATTTCTGTAATTCTGTAATCTATAATTACACTGTTGACCTGTACACCTTAACCCACCCTTAAACCTACCCATACCACCACACCTTTTCCTAACTTTACCCATATCCCACCTCGAAAGCAGCAAAAGTGTTTTGCAGTACAAAATGAACAAAACTCGTACATTGTACTTATTTTTTTGATGCAAGTGCATAGTAGTTAAAGACACCTAATATAAAGTGTGACCATCAACTTAATAAAACATTGCCCGATTCACATTTATATATTTTGGATAAAACTGAAAACACTCACTGTACATTTCACGTTGAAAGTGTCACAAAACCTGCAATAATCAACGTAATATCATTTTGCAGAAATCTCACCACAGGCATATTTTTCCAATGAGCCAGGTTTGCAAAATATAATACAACATAATACATGCAACCTCACACTTTATCTTTAGTTTAGACTTTAGATTTCAGTGAGAATAGCAGCCAGCAACTGCTGTTAAACTTCTCACGTTGCCCAGATGAAAGTGTCTCCATCGCATGTAAATTGTTAATGTGAGGCTGATTCTACAACCTTGTATACAACGGACAAACAGAAACCAGCAGAAATTTTGGCTTTGTTACATCGATGTAGAGAGCAGAATGACATGCTCTGGGAGTCTGGGACACCTGAGCTTCCACTGCGTCTCTATTTCATTGTCTTATTCATTTACATCCGACTGAATTGTGAGGATGAATTTGTATTCCATGAGTAGGTAATTTTCCTTCCATAGGGAAATCACTGGAAGAGTACACAAAAACAAGTAGCAAAATTACGTTCTTTACACATGTAGGCAGAAAACTAATTGGAATCTGACTGCGAAAGAGAAAAGGCAAGAGTGATCGGTAAACTCATTTACAGACTAAATAATAGGCTGTCAAGGTTTTAACAGACTGTCAAAAGGTTTTGTTGCTTGAAATAGGCTAATAAAATGTGTTTAGGCGCACACTTCAGGTGGGACTGCTTATGAAACATTTTCATTCATAAAATATTAATGCCCTGCATTTCTTCTTTCCTTTTACATATAACTTCATATTTATGTATGGAGTTAATTATTGCAAAGAAAACGAAATGCTGTGGTGTGAGAAGTAGTTTAAATTTTATGAGATCTTTAAACACAACATGAAACAGCATTCACAATGCTTTTAGGATATATTCAGTGGTGAAAAAGCTATAATCTTAGTCTATGTATATTATTAACTAATATTATTTTAATAGCAGAAAAGAAAAATATTTCAAAGGCAGAGAGAGTCATTACGTTTTAATGAAAGTTTAGGATTTTTTTTTTTTTTTTTTTAATATTTAATATCTGGAAAATTATTGCAAATTGGATTGCAGTGTTGGTTGCTCTGTTTTCTCCCTGATCTATGACTTCCTAACAGTAAGGTCTGTAAAACTCACACACGCTCACACACATGTGCCTCTGCTTTGAGACACCTTCTCAAAATCATGTGAAACATCGCTGTTGTGCTACTGTCATGTCTCATGTCACATTTTAAAGAGAGACGTAAAGCATATTTGTATCGTCCCTGATGTTCCTGTCACCAAAACTCTTTGTGTAAACCTGTCACCAAGAACCGGCGGCAGTGATTTGTTTACTGCCTTCAAATCAAATTGAAAAGGAAGCCAAGCCAAAACTACAAAACGGGCCCTTTTCCGCAGCTGCCCTCTACATCTCTAAAAATGGCTGGTGCTGCTTCTGTCCCAGAGAAGACTGTATGCACGTCTGCACCAGTCAGCTTCACACCACAAAAACACCTGCATTTTCCACTTTAACTAAAAGTTCCAAGGGTTCAGTATGTCCAAATTGCCCAAGAAATAGCGCATCAGGTCCGTTGAGCTTATCATTTGTGACTGTAATGAAAAAGTACTACATCTAAACATTCAATCTCGCCTTCGGCATTGTGCATGTTATTGCAGCTAAACACTTCTGAGTCAGAGCAGAAACAGGTGATGAGGAAATGAGAGGGACAATGCTGTTTATAGGAACTGTGTAATACTGGAGCGCTTGTGTTCAGCCACGGACCGATGACTTTTCTCCCTGGCTCATTTAATGTAGCTATATCAGAAAGAAAAAAAAAAGCGTGGTTGTCAAGGAAACATGATCTGGCATGAGTCGTGAATCCAAAATTGTGCAGGCACTCAGTACAATAATTAATTAGTGCACTATGAAGTCTCGTTTACATGGAAACATTACAAAAAAACAAAGTTTAGCTACTACCTTAAGCTTGGCCTTTCTAAATGGAGCTTTACTGTAAACAATCCATCTTGAAATGGCAAAGTGCACTTACAGTTTTACACTTAAACCGCATTATAAACCCTAAAGACTACCATAGAGGTATAATGCTCTCCTTAAAGGCACAGTACACTCAATTCAGGAACAAACGTGTGTGTGTGTGTGTGTGTGTGTGTTTCTTCAGTAAACTTAAAGTATTTGTTCACTTCAGAATTAAAATTTCCTGACAATTTACTCACCCCCATGTCATCCAAGATGTTTATGTCTTTCTTTCTTCAGTCGAAAAGAAGTTAAGGTTTTTGAGGAAACCTTTTTCTCCATATAGTTGACTTCACAAGGGTACAACGGGTTGAATTTCCAAATTGCAGTTTCAATGCAGATTCAAAGGGCTCTACACGATCCCAGCCGAGGAATAAGGGTCTTGTCTAGCATAACGATTGGTCATTTTCTAAAAAAATTAAAATGTATATACTTTTTAACCACAAATGCTCATCTTGCACTGCTCTGTGATACGCCACACATTACATAATCACGTTGGAAAGGTCACGCATGACGTAGGCGGAAGTACCGCGGTACTCCATCTCATTTTTTCCTCCAACTTCAAAATCGCTCAACATGATTGTTTTACCTTTTTTTCTGTAAATGGCATTTGACTTAGTCTTGGTACGTTCGCTTTGTAGACACTGGATCGGAACTTCCGCCTACGTCACATGTGACCTTTCCAACGTGATTATGTAATGCGTGGCACATCGCAGAGCAGTTAGAAAATTTTTTTTTAGAAAATGCCAGATTGCTTCGCTAGACAAGACCCTTATTCCTCGGCTGGGATCATGTAGAGCCCTTTAAAGCTGCAATTTGGACCTTCAACCCATTGGTAGCCGTTGAAGTCCACTATATGGAGAAAAATCCTGAATGTTTTCCTCAAAAACCTTAATTTCTTTTCGACTGAAGAAGGAAAGACATAAACATCTTGAATGACATGGGGATGAGTAAATTATCAGGAAATTTTAATTCTGTAGTGAACTAATCCTTTAAGATAAAATTCACACAGGTATCAAAACATTAAATGGAAGATGGAGAAAAAAAAAAAGTTCTAATGTCAAAATAATTTTTAACATGAAGCAAAATGAAAACATAACATACTACCATTTCCTCAAATCTTCCCTGTACAAAAAAGATGAAAGTGGGATTGCTACTAAACACAAAATCTTGCCAAAAAAAGTAAAACAGATTCTAAATGTTAAATTCTTTACATGTCAATGCAGACAGGATTGAAATATATACTCATTATTGTGAGTAAAACTCTCAATCACACATCTCTGCATAAATCTTTGCACATGTAGGCCTACCAAGCCAAAATGTTATGTTAGACACGCAGAACATCACACATGATGTTTCACTTTCAATACTCCATGTTTTTGCTGAAGTACGTATGATAAGGGCTGTCGAGAGCCTCTCTAAAGCATGATTCTGCTATCATCAAATGGAAACAAGCTGTTTTTTGCTGCTTAGATTTCTCTCTCACACACACACACCATCAACAGCAGGCAATTCAACTAACAGTTATGGTTCTCTTATCTGTTGCCAACTTGAGTCAAGTGACCCTCGGCATCTTAGATTAATCCCCTTTTTAAACCAGAGAAGGTAAGACCTTTGGAAACCCGAACCATATACCAGAGAGCAAGAGAGAGTGTTTAACTGCTTTAGTAGATTAAAAATCTACGAGACACTTCATTTACCAAATTGTCTGTAAGAGCATTCAGGGCCTTTTATTTGAGAAGCAAGTAACGATCAACAAAACATGATAACACTTCTGTAAACAGAAAAAAAAAAGAAAGGCAGAAAGAAAGAAAAGACAGAGCAAATTAGATAAGATTTTAATACCTTGACCTCAACAGGATTGCACAATGAAATTAATAACCAATATACAGATTTCTCATGACTGATATAAAATTGTATTTATTTTATCTCTCATGGTACATTCTATTTTAAACAATCATTAACTTAATATTTTAAATAAAGACCGAATGAAATTAAGCCTTTTCTTTTAAAAAATTAAGCTCTCTCTCTCTGTAATATTAATTTGAACTGACAAACAAAATAAAGATTTCAAGCTAATATGATTGAGCATAATAATATTGCACATGAAAAGTGATATGATTCTGACCAAATCTGTAGCCTTTCCATAAGGCGAGTTAGGTCTCACAGTTGTGTCGATAAAACACAATCCTTTAACGAATCCAATAAATTACAGTGAACTAGTACTTCATTCGCACAATGCCGTTTGTACTATCCAGAATCATATCACGTTAATGCACACTTATTTGGTTGCATATTGTTAATAAGAAACCTTTTACAAGTTGCTCTGGGATATAAGAATAAGCAAACTGTTAGACGTGATACGCTAGGAGGCCTCGCCTCGTGCAATGTGACAGTGAAAATGACATCACTGTCATCTGTATGCATCTGTCGGTCAGCCACCAGCAGAATTCAGAATGTAACTCAGGTCAGAACAGAATTTTCGATTCAGAGCTCGAACTAAGAGCCTGCATCACTTATAGCATTCAAAATGTCCCTTGAAATTGTTAAATAGTACCAATAGTCTTTAAATAATTCTGCATAGAAAAATAAATTAAATATGAAGTTAAACTACGAATTGACAGGTGACAGTGGTCATCAATATTTTTTTTTTTTTTTTTTGGATTTTCCATATTTTTCTTGAATGTTTTTTTTTTTCTTGATGAGTTTGTTGAATTTACTTGTCGACTGTTGTAATTTACACAACTGCCCCACAAATACAAATAATGTTGACTTACAAAATAAATCCAGATACGCTTACATGGCAAGCAGCTGTTTAGTTTCTCTTGAGTTCATGAATGTCCTGTCATGTGCCATAACCAAACACTTCAAAAAGAATCACATTTCAGTAGAACAATATCAAATGGCTCTTTACAGGTAACTGGAATAATCCAAAATGTACGGATGTTGGCTGCCAGTATCTTCAGATATAATCAAATCCGAGAGTTTCAAGTCCCCCAAAAGTGGCAAAATATAATCCAAGAGAGGGGAGTCTGGGGTATTCCACCACTTTCAAGCATGTGCCAACTTCCAATTCTTCCACTCCATTTGATTTTGTCATCCCAAGATGCCTAAAAATACTTCCAACCAAACACAATGAAGAGGGGTCAATATGAAGTACACTCAACACTGTTTCATGACCCAATCATTTGGTAAAAACAAAGTTCTGTGTGGAATTTGATGGAACCCATATCAATAGCAGCAAACTACAACTGTTTGTAAAGATACTGACTGATGTGATTCTTAATTCTTAATGGCATCACAACATAAAAAATGGTATGTAATTTTAACAGCCAACGATTCTAAGGGAGTTACGTTTTGTGTAATGAAACATGTCCGGTATTCCATTGGTCATTAAGATTTGTCTTAAGGCACTTTTGTCATTACGGGGCAGATGAAGATGTTGTTCTAGAATTTACTGAGGGCTGTCTGTTCCTCTAGTACTTGAAGGTAGTCTGGGGTCCCCATTTTTGCCTTTAGTTCATAATAATCACTTTTACGCTGCTCAATCACTATCTTACTGTGGTTGCCCCCTATCAATGATTTTTTCATTTTTTTGTCATGTGGTTTCTCGGGGTAACGGATCTCAAAGCCACTCACCCCTATACTGTTGAAATCCTTTTTGCTCTCCAAGTAGTTGTGGAGGAATATGCTGTCTCGTCCCGGTATGAACTCGTCCAGCTCGTCAATGGTGCTTAATCTCTTCCTGGGGTCCAGGGGTAGAGAGTCCTTGTCTTTGTCTGCGCTGTTGCGTAACATCATTTTCTGTCTCTCTGAGTCTACAAATTTATAGCCCGAATCTGAGTCTCTAATTCCACACGTGTGAGCTTTGCTCATGTGCTCGATGGTCTGCGGGATGAATGTCTCTCCACCCAGGTCGTCCTTCTTGTTCGATTTGTGATTGTGCCTCCTGATCTGGAGAGGCATGGAGCCGCATTCCTGGTTGCCGAGTCCCTCCTGTCTCCCCGCTGGCTTTTTGTTCCGTCTCAACACAACGACCAGCAGGCAGAAGGCCACAAAGACAGTGAGGATCAGAACTACCAGTATGCTCAAGATCATAATAGACAAGGGTACGGGACCACTGGGGGGTGCCTTGCCAACTCCGGCAGGTGACAGCGATGTGAGAATAGGGGTAGCGCTAGTCAGGATGAAAGGAGGCCTGGCTATGAGCTTCGGGCACATGATCTCATTTTTCAGCTCTCTCAGCTCAATGTTGGAGAACTGCACTGGAGACGCACACTTGACCCCTTTGGCAGCGACCCCTTCGTTCAGCTTTTCGAGCCACAGTTTCAAAGCTACTAAATCGCAGGAGCATTCCCAAGGGTTGCCATCCAGGTCTATCTGAGTGAGAGATTTTAGCTGGTCTAGGACGCCACTCACAGGCAGAGTCATGAAGTGGTTGTTCTTTAGATTCAGTCTGGCAAGAGAAACGCCTGCAAAGATGTATGCAGGCAGGCTTCGGAGCACATTGTTAT
Source organism: Mylopharyngodon piceus (assembly GCA_039654765.1). NCBI lineage: Eukaryota > Metazoa > Chordata > Actinopteri > Cypriniformes > Xenocyprididae > Mylopharyngodon > Mylopharyngodon piceus. The sequence continues at coordinate 26,385,801 of CM077439.1, read as the reverse complement.
TCAGGTACAAGAGCTGCAGATTTGGCATGGAGTCAAATGTCCCTGCTAACACCTCCTTTATGGCATTGTACTCCAAATAGAGATATTGGAGGTTACTAAGCCCAAGAAACATTTCAGGGTGCAGCTGCTCCAGCTGATTTCCATTAAGGTATAGCCTACGGAGGTTGGTCAGATTTGCAAACACACCTTTTTGGACGGTGGATATTTGATTGCTGCCCAAATGTAATAAATCTAAACCCTCAAACCCTTGGAAGTCAGTGGAACTGATATCTCGTATGTAGTTACCACTTAGGTGCAATTTCTTAGCATTTGGCGGTTTAGGTATAAGATCTGCTAGACTCTGGATGTTTCTTTCTTGACAGCTGACACTAATGCCAAAGTCAGAAGGGTGAGCTTTGCATGTGCAGGGCTGGGGGCAGGAAATGGGAGGGATTCGAGTTTGATAGGACACAATTTGGCCATTTTTACCAGGTGGGATACCAGCAACAATCCCATTGCCGTATATTTTGGAGGGATTGGTGGTTTTGGGTGCTTTGGTCACTAAAGGTGCTATGGTTGAAGGTGCCACATTAGACATGGTTAGCCCACCCTCGGGCTGGGAGGGGGGCATCCGTACATCAAAGTCACTGCCTGTCCCCATGGGGCACAGCTCCTGCTTATTTGTCTCCTTCAAGAGGCGGCCATACAGGTCGCTAGGGGTCTCACAGATAGCCTCCCCAATGAAAATGTTATAGGGCATATTCTCCAACCAGGCTTTCAAAGGTAACAAATCACAAGTGCAATTCCACGGGTTGTCATCTAACTGCAATTCCACTATCCGTCCAATGTGCTCCAGAACTCCGAGATAAGGAAGCTTCTGTATCCTATTCCCTCTTATGTCCAAGTGAGTAAGCGAGGCGAATCTGAAAATGTTCTCAGGTAGGCTTTGAATCAGATTGTCATTTAAAATGAGGACCTTCAGTTTATGTAATTTGTTGAAGGCGCCTTTCTCAATGAACTTGATTAAATTGTAATCAGCCTGGAGGTATTCCAAGTTCTCGATCCCTCGGAAAGTGTCGGCGCGGAGCTCTTTTAACTCATTGTTATTTAAGTGCAACTGTTTCAATGCACTAAGCCCCACAAAGGCCCCTCCCTCAATGTTCTGGAGTTTGTTGTTCCCCAGCTGGAGTGAGACTGCGTGTGTGAAATTCACAAAAGAGTTGGGGTAAAGGATGTACAAAAGGTTGTTCTGGAAATTCAAATGGTAGAGGCTGGATGCTGGCGGCTGCAGCTGTGTAGGTCTGTACACAGTTATTTTCTCACAGTTCACATAGAGGACGTTCTCGATGGACATGCAGGAGCAAGCGCTGCAGGTCTCAGCTCTGAGGTCCGAATCCAAGTCACAAAATGAACCCGATATGGAAAAGGCCAACAGAACAAGCAGCAGCATTTTGCCTTTTACAAATCCCCCAGTAAACCATTTACCTTAGAGGGGGAAAAACAAACAAACAATCAAAACACATGCCTTTTTTTTTTTTTTTCCCATTAAGTCACACAGCTAATGCCAAGATCTTACAGCAGGGGTGTTTAAAATGCCCTCGGTGCACACAAAGAACTTGGAAAAACCTGTTATGTGCCTTTTGGACCAAAAATCTGAGCCTACACTGAAAATAAATCAATCTGCACCACAAGTATAAAAAATATGTAATTGTAATACACTGACGTAGTGCATACACTGCAATAAATGTATGCATCAGCGTATTTCTTGTGTTTCAGTGAATCGAGGGGGGAAAAAAAGGTCTCTGTCCATCGCACAGAAGACAGTATTATCACCGTCCTTCACAAAACCGTAATTTAAATACAGTACAAAGAGATCATACCCTTTGAATCCCCAAGCTTTGCCAACAAAAAAACTGAATATATATAAAAAATAAATTCAACACTCACCGGCAATGTTAAAATCTCCTCCTTTTCAGATAACACCGGACATTGGGAGCGCCAAGAGAGGGACTATTTCCATTCAGCCAGGTTCAGATTTCAGTCTCAGCCTCTCTAGTCAGGCTCCACTTGTACAAAACATATATTGTGTCATAAAATCCCAAGGTTACTGAGCTCTTTTGAGGCATCTCAAACACGGCGCTGTGTATTTGCGCTGAAGAATGAATTCGTTTTCAAAACCGAAGTGAAAATGATGAAATAGCAAGTGGTGAATTTGGATGCAAAACAAGTCCAACATTCTTCCGTTGAAAGAATTGCACATCAGTTTAGACGCGATTTAAACGGACAGTTCGCTCAACAGTTCGGGAAAAATAAAATAAAATAAACTGATACAGATCTTAATAAATTAATCGCAACAATCCATCGCGCGTCGCGGCTCAACTCGATTACCGAAAATCGGAAATCGACTCCAGTTGATTCCTGCCGTTTCTTGGGATTATGCAAGTTGCGAGATAAGAGGAAAAAAGAAACTACGTGCTCTGATGTCAGACCGACGAGGAAATTAATAATTCAGCTGAGTAAAATGCGCTCGAAAAGAGATGCCATCCTACACCATATTTTCAAAATAAGTATTGTTGGTGCAGTCCTCGTCCGAATAATGAGAACAGCCTTATAAACCAACTATTCCACCTCGTCTTCTTCTAAGTATGTTGGTTTTGTTGCTGCATTGAGCTTCCCACACGGTGAAGCGGGAGGAGAGAAAATGCAGAGATGCAGAGAGAGAGAGAGAGAGAGAGAGAGAGAGAGAGAGAGAGAGAGAGAGGGGCAAGCGCGCGAGGGGAGGGCGGTTAACAGGGCGAAAATATTAAAGAACAAAATTTAACTTCAGACACCCCAAAAACATTAACTAGTGAACATTATAAAGCACTCTGCTAATGTCTTTCGTTGAGGGATCTTTGGAAATGGTGACGCGTAATCTTTAGTTGGATCCTGGCCAGTTCGTGCGCGCGAACCCTTTTTTTCCTGACGGCAGCTCGTGTGATTCTTTATTTTCTTTATTTATTCTTTATTTTACAGTGCGCGCGTGTGAAAGAGAGAGAGAGAAAAAAGAGAGAGAAGGGAGCGGGGGGTCGACAGGACGAAAATATTGAGAAACAAAATTCAACTTCGGATATCTCTTAAACACTCAGTAGTGAACATTATAAAGCGCTCTTTCTCTTGTGTCTTTCATTGAGGGATCTCTGGAAATGGTGACGCGCAATCTTTAGCTGGATCAATGCCAGTTTACGCGCCTGGTTGCCTGGTAGCTGCGCGAGAGGATTTAACGCGTGGGATTCTTTATTTTCTTTATTTTACAATTTAAGATTACGTGGCTGCACGGCACCGCATTTAGAAACTGCGGCAAAGTCACCCAGGGGTGCGTTTCCCGAAAGCATCGTTAGTAAACTATGGTCGTAAGTCCCTTTGAACTCTATTGGTAACGACAGAACTTGCGACCATAGTTCGCTTTGGGAAACGCACCCCAGAGCTGTTGCGCGCACAGCAACAAATCTTTATAGTTTGACAGTTCCCCAGGAATGGTGATTCATTCTTGATAAACAACAGGTGCGCCGTTTTATCGACTTCTTATGTCTTTCCAATAACCTGTACATTGATTTGTGCTCATGCATGTGTTTAATGATTTTACGACATTCATGTTCCGGAATTGGACGAAGTTATGATTAAACGTTTAGATTATGAAGATGTAAAAGGAAAATAGCTTAGTTATTGGACATAGATTGAGCATCTGTGTCTGTCATGTCCTCTATGGCTCTGCAGTGGGATAATGTTGAACCAAGAAAAAAAATAAGATCAAACACGGCGCCCTCATCTGGCGGAAAAAAAAGTGAGATTTAGCTCATAAAACGGATTGCATTCTAAGCTTTTTATATGTTTAGATGTTCTTTATATGTAGTCCATATAGTGTACATCATCTGATACAGTGAGCTGGTACATAATGAGTTTGTCACATTGTCCATCTCAGAAAGTTTTTTTGTGTGAAACATCTTTTGGTTTTCAAACACTTAGTTTGGGTTAAGGACTTGGAAAACGTGTTTCAAATACAAACTAAAATTCCAATACCACATTTTTTTGTATTATGCACTAATAATGAACTTAGATTTTAACTAAAAGGTTAAGCTGTGTTCTCAGAACAAGTTTTCATAAACATCAGGTCAAGGTTGTTTTATATTTTGCAATTTTATAAAATTATCAGTTACAGTTTTTGACAGCCAAAACAACAGTTTGCTATTTTGTTAGTTTTGTATTGTTTGCATATGCTGATTAAATGCCATTAAATAGAGCCATTGTTTTTTTTTTTTTAGACAAGACTGTAAGGTATGTGTATATAAAGAAACTGACTGAGAAATGTTAATCAGAGAATAAATTGTATAGCCCCAATAAAGTTAATTATTTTGTGTGTCACTTTACAAACCAATGTTTCAATATTCGCATGTTTGAACACTGAACTCATTTCAGCCTTATATAATCCTCTTGAGCAAAGACAACTGTTGGGTCAATGTGAGAGAAAAATTAGATATTTATTAAGACCTCATCTACCACCTCGTAGTAGTTTGGGAAATTACCGAAGCTTATTGCAGAGAGCCGAAAATCACAAGAAATTCCCGCCGTAGCAAGAAGTAAAACAGCAAAAGCCTCTAGGGCCTTATAAGCTGGGCAGCCATGTAGCACTTGTTCTTATTTGGTAAATTTCTATGTATAAGCATGGGGTAAACACTTTCAGTCTGGGCGTTTAGTGTGAAGTGACAGCCTTTGCTCTGTGAATACGGGGGTTGTTCTGTTTTTTGTGTCTGCCTCTCTCAAGTTTCAGTCTTTGATATGTTAAACAACTGCCTATTTTTAACTAGCAACAAGATAAAGAAAAAAAATATTGGTGGTGACATTAAAAAAAACATAAGTGTTGTTTGTTTTGTGCACAGTTTTGTCACTTCGGGCAGGTTGAATATGCCTTAATTTAATCCGCATTTAATGTCGGTGCTCTGTGTTCAAAGTTTTTCTTTCTTTTTAACTTTTCGTCTTTTTTTTTTTCGTCATAAATTTACTGCCTAACAAGGGTGAGAACCAGCAATTATCATTCAGTTATTTAAATGTTAAAACTGTTCTTGTTCTTATTTCTGTGAGCCACTGGTAAAAAAAAAAAAAAGTAAATAAATAAATAAAACTTAAAATAAATAAACATGGTGGAAAGGAACATTTACTATAATCATTAGTGTATGATACTGTGGTTGTCAACAACATAAAAAATAAAAAAAATAAATCATACAATGTTTGATAGAGAGTAATTGCTCAATTTCAACTTTCAGAAAGTGCGAATGAGTAATGAGGTGCAATTTATGTAAGTGATACCGGTAGTGCATCTTCATTCCTCTGGTTGTTTTTACAATCTGTATGCAAAAACTTAGTGGATAAAGAAGAAGAAGAAAAAGGGAGGAAAAAAAAAAAGCAATGGCAAGATTCCAAAGCCCCCGTTCCTTTGTTTTTGGTTATTTTCTGTTTGTAGCCTCTCCTCCCAATAGGCATGTCGCCGTCATTCCACATGTTTTACAGCTTTCTTTTAACCCTTGCTCCTCGCCCCCGTCAATCATACAGCAATCTAATAAAGCACATCCCTCCAGCTGGCAAACATGTTGATTGACAGGCAGTCTGTTGAAATAGGGTAATGAGATAGAAGAGATGACACTGTGGAACGTCGCCTGCAGTGGATGAGTGTGGCTGGGGGAATGTCTACCGGGGATTACTGCCGAGAACTTTGGAGTCTAGTGGCAAAAATGGCTTTGAACTATCTACATATGTACACATGCGATGATTAAAGTTGTTTATCTTTCTTGTAGTCTGAAAGGGTACTAAGCCTTCAGGCATGGAAGACGTTCACGTTCATTAGGAGAGCGGATTGTGTTTGAGTGGCAAGGGTTTATAGAAAAAAACGAAAATAATAGATTCAAAGGTGTTTTACAGGGTTTTACCATTGCAAGTTGTAAATAGTGAGTGAGAGAGATAGTAATCATATATGAAAGCCTTTGATGGTTATAGAAGCGAACAGGCATCTTTGTATAGCCAGAGATGACTAGGCGGCAGCAGGGGATACTAATGTCCACTCCAGAGTTGGCAGCAACAGATCCTCTGTGTCTCATCTGTTCCAATTGAGTCTTTTGCCTCCTCAAATATCACAAGGCTTCTATTAACCACAAAGATAGCAGTAGCAGTCACATTGTGGCCTACTGGGCATGGATCCAAAAAACAAAACAAAACAAAACACGACAATTGTGTGTATTGTTCAGCTGCGGTCCTTCAATATTATGAAGCCTGGTGAATAACTGAAAATAAGACATTATGAGGTCATGTGATCTGTCCTGCTACTATGTTCAGATATGAATTTATAAAAGAAAAGTGGATCTTCAAAGTTCTCATTTTCTTGCCAGAGCCAAGGTACACACACACACACACACACACACACACACACAAAAACTTGTTTTTATATCTTTACGGAGACTTTCTATAGACATAATGTTTTTTATACTCTACAAACTGCATTTGTACATTTTGAAAAAAAAGAAAAAAAAAAAAAAAAGATTTATAAGCTGTTTTCCTCATGGGGCCCCAAAATGTCAAAATTTGACACACACACACACACACACACACACGGTTGCACAAATGGGAGATACACATTCCATAATGTGATGTGCATATGATGTACATGAAACGCATTTAATAATAACAATAAAATACTCTCAGATCGACTATAAAATCACACTGGTATTCAGGGACAGGCATTAAGGTAGTTTAGATTGTACCTATCAGACGGTCACCATTTTGTCTATTTAAACAGGAAAACATCTAGGATAATGTCAGTAAATTATGGAGTGCCGCAAGGATCTGTGTTAGGCCCTCTGTTGTTTTCAATATATATGCTGCCACTTGGTAATATTATAAGAAAACATGGAATTAGTTTCCACTGTTATGCCGATGATACTTAGTTATATATTTCAACACGACCAGGCTAAAGATATAAAATATTGGATGACCTGTAATTTTCTTCTGTTAAATTCAGATAAAACTGAGGTATTACTTATTGGACCGAAAACCTGTACACAGAATCTCTTAGAATACAATTTGCATTTAGAAGGATGTACTGTCACTTCATCCTCTACAGTTAAAGACCTGGGTGTTATATTAGACAGCAACTTGTCTTTCGAAAATTATATTTCACATGTTACAAAAACAGCCTTCTTCCACCCCAGAAACATCACTAAGCTACGGAACATGTTAATAAAATGGGTCAGTAAGATTTGTTTTTGTAATGTTTTTGAAAGAAGTCTCTTATGCTCACCAAAGCTGCGTTTATTTGTTTTGTTCAAATAGTAATATTGTGAAATATTATTGCAATTCAAAATAACTGTTTTACATTCTAATATATTTTGAAATGTAATTTATTCCTGTGATGGTAAAGCTAAATTTTCCGCATCATTACTCCAGTCTTCATTGTTACATGATCCTTCAGAAATCATTCTAATATGCTGATTTGTTGCTCAAGAAACATATTATTACCAATGTTAAAAACAGTCGTGCTGTTTTTTTGTTTGTTTGTTTGTTTGTTTTGTTTTATTTCTTTCTTTCAGGATTCTCTGATGAATAAAAAGTTCAAAAGAACAGCATTTATTTCAAATATAAATTTTTCATAACATTACAAATGTTTATATTGTCACATTTAGATCAATTAAATGTGATGACTAATTTCTTTGAATATATATATATATATATATATATATATATATATATTTTTTTTTTTTTTTTTGGCCATAAAAATATATATATATATATTTTTATGGCAGTGTACCCCAATTAATCATTTACAACCATTTTACATTAAGAAAGAAAAAAAGGATCATTTTTGATTCCTTTACTCTACAAGCAAATGTCAGGGTCTGATGTTGCATTCAAACCACTGTGGGTGACCTTTGACCCATAATTCTATATGACTGTGATCTATATGATGAAAGTGGTGTGATCAAGTAGATGTTTATCCTTATTCTCTATTGCAGAGAGACTCTTAAAACTCAACCTTTTGGAAGATAAAAAAAGAAAAATGATACTAAGATCTCCTATGAGACTGAACACCATGCATCAGTTAAAAGGTTGCCGTTTTCTTTTGAGCATTAAGTGGATTTAGTGGAAAGCTATATCCCATATTAGGACAGGAAATCATATGCATTTTGGCAGCTTTGGCCCAGATTAAAATAGGTTGGTATATTCGTCAGTAGGGCCGACAACTAGAGAAAGAAAAACTTGAGCCGTCCAGCAGACAGACAGCGATCCTGTAATATGCTGCTCAGTAGGAGCTCGGTACATGTTTATCATGGCCAGAGCCTCCAGAAGTTTAAGAAGTGATGCTCCTATGTGGAGCTTTGCTGCATGAGTTCTCCCACAGCTCTGAGTCAGATTTACTCAGCTGTCAATTTCATTTGTTAGCCACTGTGGCTTAATATGCTTCCGAAGGAATCCCACAGGAAGGGAGAAGACAGCCACATGAGCGGTTTTGTTTGTGCCGTTATGATAGTTGGCCAGGCACCTGAAAAAAGAGCTGACTCTAATTTGAGTTATACTTCATCAGCAAAAATAAACAAATATAACAAAATAACTAATAATAATATTAATAAAAAAGAAAGGAAAAGAGTGATTATATCCATCAATACACATTGAGGCCTGTGTGCCTGTCTAGGCAGCGGGGTGAAGCAGTCGGGCTCAGGTAATCTCCTCTATCTCTGTGGAGGAGGGCAGCTTGGCATTTTGAAACTCTGGCAATTTTTTCCTTACACAATAAATGTATCGTAAACGAAAGGTCAGCCTTTCACCGGTTATCACTTTGACTTTTTGACGTTCCTCTCCACCCCCCTAAGTAAATATCAAACAGCTTCTACACACAGGGCCTGTGTTTATTTTACATAGAGGCAGATATTGGCTCAAAATTCATGCTGTGTTTGTGTTTGTAACTTTTTACCTAACATGCATGTGATCTATATGGAGCCCTCCACATGACATGCAAAAAAAAGTACTATGGAAATATTAAATATGTAGATGTTCCAGTTCTAGTTGTGGGAAGGAATATTTTGTAACACCATTGTACTACTTTTTGTATTGCTGAAATATACAACACCAGTAAATGATAAAACTGTGCAATAACTTTTGCAAACTGCAAAATTCTTGTTAAATAAATGTTCAAAACCATAGCGATTTCTCCCCAGCTCTTTGTCCGTACAGTTGTGTCCAGTGTTAGGGGTAACGCATTACAAGTAACTTGAGTTACGTAATCAGAATACTTTTTCAAGTAACTAGTAAAGTAATGCATTACTTTTACAATTTACAACAAAATATCTAAGTTACTTTTTCAAATAAGTAACACAAGTTACTTTTTCACATTTATTGACTGACAGCTCTCCTGTCCCCATGTTGAGAGAAATAAAGTGCAGAGGTGTTGTGTGGGCTGTGTAAACATGATGGTTATTGTAGTTCTAGACTAAATGTGAACATGCATTTACTCATCTCACTTGCACAGAAACATTCAGTATTCCTCAAAATGAATAAAAACAGAGAAAAACAATCTCGGAATTTTACGCAAACCTGTAATACTTAACTATATTAAATTACACAAATATACTTAATGTATTTAATCTCACTTTATTAACCAATGTCTTTGCTGCTGACCTTCAATGATCTAATTCAACCATACAAACAAGCAAAGCAGCTGAAATGCTTGTTTGAACTGCGCCCTCTACTGTACAGGAGTAAATATGCATTTCCATCGGCCTTAGGCTTATACATTTCACTTTTGGTGTGAAAGGGCCTTTACATTTGCCAAAAATATAACTTTTTTGTTGTTATTAAAAAAACAAACAAAACAAGCAAGCCCAGCCCAGGTGAGAAAAAGTAACGCAAAAAATAATGTAATGCATTACTTTTCATAAAAAGTAACTTTTAGTTACTTTTTTAGGGAGTAACACAATATTGTAATGCATTACTTTTAAAAGTAACTTTCCCCAACACTGGTTGTCATGTTTTCGAAGACGCGTTATTCAAGCAGTATTGTTGTTGCAACACTTCCACTCGCCGTTCCGCCATCTCTGCTGTCCAACGGACACATACAGCAGCTGGTTTTGCAGTTTCGCGATTTCAAAAGCGCTCTCATTCACTTCTCTCATTGGCTGTTGTTAAAGAACTGACATAACGTTCCCGATTTAAAATCCAAAATATCGAACATGTTTGATAAAATGTTTGATATTTTTATTTATTTATTTATTTTTTTAACGAAATGATTCTCTAAATAGAAACTAAAACTGTTAATAGGTGACGGTAAATGTAAAAAAAAAATGTTACACTTGCCCCCGGTATCCCTCTACTTAAAAGAGAGAAGAAATTAGTAAAACATGCTAATGTTCCAGTAAGTCGTGGGAAGGAATAATTTGTAACACCATTGTAATTGGTGAAATATACAACACCAGTAAATGCTAAAAGTGTGCAATAACCTTCGCAAACTGTAAAATTCTATTTAAATAAATGTTTTAGAGAAACGTTATCAATAATTGAATTAGTTTTGCATTCAGACCTCAGAGTCAAAAGTCTGAATCAAATGAGGATTGATAGTTATTTTGACCAACACAGATCTGCCAATATTTCAAAAAACTTCCAGACGAAAACACTGCATTATACATATAGTGTCTGGGACTACAGTGATTTCTCATTTCATGCTGAGATACTTTTTTTCTCCATCTTCTCCGTATATATATATTTTTTTTTATTTTCTTGCAGCATAAATTGAATTCAAACTTAAAGACACCAGTGTCTCAGATAGGATGTATTGGATAATGTCCTAAAATATACTACAAACCACACATAGAGTTAAAATGAACACAAACTGTAATTCACAAAATTAAACTGCAAACAAAACAAGACTGACATTTTCACTGTGATGGTTTACATACTACTTAGATTTCTGCTCTGCAAGGAAACTGCAAATTAAGTGCCGACATGGGCAAACTGCTGAATCCCAGCACCAGCCAATCCAGGTTTGAAAGAATGCAATGTACCAGATCTGCTGTGTCTGTCTAAGCAAATGTAGACGAGCGAGATGGAGGGAATTTGGCATGTGTCAACAAAATGAGAGCAGGCCAACAGCAAGGCCCATCTGCAATGTCATCTGAAACTGCTACAATAAAGCTTTACAGGGACACAGATTTTAGCCACACAATCTGTGGATCTGACACCATGTCTGGTGGTCGGGTTGAAGCCAAAAAATGAAACTGGGAAGATACAGTGCAGTACTTAAAACTTTTCCATAGACTTTAAATATTTTTGTGCATGCAAAAGAAAATTCATCTATTTCATAGATTTTTTTTTCTAATTCTAACAAAACCTAACAATGATGTTATCCAGCATTTCAAGAATGATCCAAAAGAGCTTCCTGTGCTTCGATGGAAGAACATCTGATCATCTAAGGAGTTCATGTGAGTAATATCACAAATTTACTTATTTTATCAGAGACAGAGAAATAGTGCAGAATCCTGAATATTTATTCAAATTTGCATTCTAACGTATTCTTTGTTTTAATTCTAAAACAAGCTGTTTATAATGGGGGGAAAGTCACACACACACACACACACACACACAAAAGTTTGATACAAATATAAAACTTTTTTTATAGCTTGATTCAGCCTTTAACAGGCATTGCCCCACTATAGCAGCTGATACAAACACATTTTGCATCTGGCAGGAATATCAATGTGCAAATGAAAAACCAAAAATAAACTTAGAAATGATCAAAGCATACGGTGGGAAACCACAAAGCTCTCAAATATGATAATGAATAAGAAATATCATGTTGTGTATAAATTCAATTATTTTGTATGTTTTGTGGGCAGATTTTTAGAGAAAATAGAGGGTATATTTCTTACTGTAGATTGCCTGCACTGTTAACATGCAAAGCTAAAACAGACAATGATTTCAGAGAAAACATCATGAAGGCAGCAATTTAATCACAGAGAATGCAATCATGCCCAAAGCCATTAAGCGCAATTGTTTCTTGAGCAAAAAAAAAAAAAAAAAAATACAAAATGTTCATTTCAGTGAACATTAACAGCTGCAGAGAAGATTAAAGAGGAGAGACCAAACATATGCTGCAGTAAGAACATATAGGTACATGCAAGATGTTTCTAATCACAATTCATCTCACTGCTTATTTTAGATTTCTTTCATGGACAAGTCCATCTAACCAGCTCTTGAACCTGATTGCATGTGCTTTTTAACAGCAAGCTGATTAATTGCAATAAAAAATTAGGATAATTACATAAATAAAGAAAAATACCCAGCATTAAGCAATCTAGCACTTTACAGTGAAGTGAATTTTGCATGCAAATGGACAAACATGAACAATAAACTCAAATCAGCTCATCTTTTGGGAACCACCAGAACTAGCATGAGGTGGTATGACACATGCATGCTGCTGAAATACCTGTAAACTGCTCATGTCTAGAAGCACGTTCTTCAGCATGAAGAAGAAACATGCTAAACTGCTTTTTCAAGGCCAAGGAATCAGCACTGTTCTCAAAATGGTTCACTGTGTTCCTGACAGTTGGATAACAATGTGAAGACATTGATTATAGACCTGACGTTGCTAGTTCAAAAGATGCATTCAAGCCTCCGTTACTAATTCTAAAATTTTTTGGCATCTTTAAAAAAGTTTATTGAAGTGACGAGGAGGAAGCATGATTTTGTGATATTGCGTTTCAATAAATAACAGTTAGATGAAACAGAAAGTTAATACTGAGTAACTTTATTGTTTTTTTAGAAACAATGCATTTTTTGCTCCTCCAATGGAAATCATTCCAAACAAATCCACAGCAGAACCGCTACACAATATATTTTTTTAGAAACAATAATTTTTTTGCTCCTCCAATGGAAATCATTCCAAACGAATCCACAGCAGAACCGCTACAACACAGTAGAAGTTTTGTTCCTCAAAGAGGAACAAATCAGTTGAGTAAATGATTCAATGACTCATTTATAAAGACATATTGGGTGTTTCTCAATCAGAAGGCTGCATGATTTAATGAAAAGTATTTTTTTTTTTTAATTCTGACTGAGAAGCACCCAATATATGATTTGTACAAAATTTAGCGATTTTTAAAATTCTTGTTTTTTATGTTATACAGCAGTGTTTATTGTATATGATTTATTCATAATCTTCAATTAAATTAACTTCCCCTCCCTCTTGCAGCGACACCTCTTGTTTGATGACGTGTTTACTGGCGTGAGGGCGGGACAACCTGTCACTCATAAAATCGACCAATAGCAAATCAATCAAATCAATTCCAAATGGACAAAATCAAGTCCCGCCCTACATTTTTTCTTGTTCAAAAAGCCATTTCACTCATATATACATCACAATAGGGAAGAAAAAACTATCACAACTTCCATTTCATGCTGACTTTAACAGATAATTTGAGTGAATGATTCACATGACTAATTCATAGAAACAGTCACTTGTCGCCACCTACTGGCATATTCATATAACTTGCAGAAAGAATCAGTGAAAAATCCCCCCCAAGAATATACAGTCTGACATTCAGTCTGGGAAATAAACGACAAACACAAACAAGGCCAGTGATACAAATAGTGAAATGTGAACTATGCAATAGGAAATGGCAGACCGATGGATGGTGCAATTGACCAATAAGAATAATATAAAATATATATAACTGTATGAAAGTCTTTAAGGTATGTGAAAAATTCATTGTGGTAAAAAAAATATATACCGCCAGTCTCTTATTTACAATTTAGTATTGTAAAATGTATAGAAAAGTAATTATGCATACAAAATCAGAAAGCTATACAAATGTACAAGCTATTTCAATCATATGGTTTATCAGATAAACTGTTAATGATGTCCATGTCCCCGAGCGCACATTCCACTTCTTGCTAATTGGTGCTTTTTCAGCTAGCCCTTCACTGTGCTCTCTAAAGAGGGAACGGCTCTATCCATAACCACGGCACTCTGTGATCGTCTGCCATCATCCGCCCCACTAAGGAAAATACCACAATCCTCTATCTCAGCCTATCTATGTTCTCACCTCTCAGGATTTCATTTAATTAGGCAGCGGTCAAAAATAGCTCTGGCAGATCAGGAATAATGACATTAAGGTGAGGTGGGAGGGAGTGGGAGTTTGGAATTTTCCTGCTCTTGAAATTTCAGTCGGGTTTTCTTCCACTGGGATACATTTTCACCGCTGGCATGGCATTTAATTCTTATTATGCTCATGTCAACCTTTAATCAAATTTCAGCAGGGTATTGAAATGTTACTCACACCAAATGATAGGAAATGATACATCCGAACAACCATCGTTGGGGAACCGGAATTGTGCTCTTATCGAGTATCATATAGCTTAATAGGAAAGATTATACTCCTTCTTATACATATGGTGACTCCTACATGATTGATTGCTTGCATTGCATATGCGGCTGTATGCTGGGCTTATACACACACACACACACACACACACACACACACACACACACACACACAAACATAAACACATACGCATTTAAACAGAACACCTCCATCATGTTCTTGCAGTGCATCACAGAGAAAGGCCACCTTCCAGAGAAATATGTTTCTTTGCTGATACAGACAACCAAACAAACTCCCTACTTTTGATGTAGGCCACATGCAAGGGATAAAGGACCTGGACAAATCCGAGATATAAATGTATAAATCCTCTCATAGATTTCAAAAAGACTTTCAACTTGCACAGGAAATGTATACTGGTCACTGAAACATTTTCAAACTCTTAAAAGAGTCATTTTGGTAAATGTGTGGTCCAACTAATTGGCTGTACTAAAAATGATCTTTATTAAGTCTAAATTATATTATCAGAATTAAAAGAGATTGCTCTTGAAATCAAATGAACTGTTACTTACGTTTAACAAATGTTAAATGAGGAAAAAGTCTCATTAGAAAATATTATATGAGTGTGCAGTTTTGTATGAACATATACTATCTGACTTGTATGAAAACATGATTTGTAGGTAAAACTTCACAATGAAGGTCCACCCCTAAACCTAGCCATTGCGGGGGCTTGAGCAGATCATACAAAAATTTGCAACAAAATTGTACAATCCTTACGAATTTTCCTGAGACTGAGTTGTAATTTCTGTGCCACTAGCATCACCACGAGTCCGTTTTCAAACAGGTTTTCTGAACACTCCTCCATTCTGTCATTCACTCAAAAAATTGTTTGTTCATTGAATGTAATTGAATTAAGGAAAACTTTTCCACACAATTAAGTTAGGTTGATACAACAAGACTACAACAAGTCCATTTAAACAAATTTTTATTGAACAAACTTAATCAATTTAGGTTCTTGAGAAAGAACGGAGCATTTATTTACACTACGTGCGAATCCGCCTTTTGCCGAGTTCGCATTTATTTTCAATAAAAATGAAAATAATGTTCTAAATGTGGAAATAAAGTGCAAACGAGTGTTTAATAATATTAAAAGTGTTTATTGGGTAGGGTTAGGTGAAGGTGTAGGGAGGGTTTTTATTCTCCCAATAAGGATTTTAATAAATATAATCATTTACACTCTATGATATTATTGCATCCTGTTAATGTACAAAAATACTGAGGTGCAATTAGTATCTGCCAATATAAAGTATAGATAGCATCTAATTACTCTTATTGCAAATAACTGATACTTTTACATGGTGTAAATAGAATCTATCGCTATTTTCACCTAGTGTAAATAGCATATCGCTAAGAAAATACTGCTATTGTCATTAGTGTAAATAGAATATATTGCTATTTTCACTTAGTTTACATAGCATCTATCGCTAAGAAAATATGGTATTTTCACTTTGTGTAAGTAGCATCTAATTGTTATTTACACTTAGTGTAAATAGCATCTATTGCTGAAAAAATAATTTGTTGAGGGAACTTAATTAAATTAAGGAAAAAGTTTCCATGAAATATGTTTTTCCAACAAAAAAATAATTAGTTTGGACTGATTTATGTAGTCTTGCTGTATGAACTTAAATTCATCAAGTTGTTGTGATTACCATTGTGATGAAAAGTGAAGCTTGTGCTTAGGTTGTGGGTAGCTGTTGTGCACATGAGAGTTCCATGATTGTCTGATGGGGGCGGGGCCATACACCATATGCAGATAGCTTAATCTGCATATGAAAACAGCAGCACTGTAATCAACAAATTTTACTTCAAGTTACAATAAATAGCTAGTCTGTAATATGTTCATACATAACTTTTTTATAGCAATAACATGTGAATATAATGAACAAGAAGTTACCTATCACTGCACACACATTAAAAAGCACTTAATTTCAACATTTACTCCCCTGATCTATCCCTGTGCAAAGCATGCTGGGAACTAGAAATCCACTGTCCAGTTTCATTCAATGCAACAAAAATGATTCATGTAGTCCCAACACAAATGTTTTACAAATTTAATTTCATTTAACATAATTAAATTGAGTGCAAATGATAATTAAGTAAAAAACTAAAGATTTGTGTTGTTTCAGCTTATTTTATTTAAATAAACTGAGCCAACAGCTATAATGATTTTTTGAGTGTTGGCTGGACAAACAGATAATCCCTTCCCCAAACTTATGCCAGTGTTTGGCATAGAGTTGGGCAAGATTCTCCAATAAAGAGAACAATGATTTTATAGAGAGAATTAATGTATAAAGGAAAGTGTAATTAATTTTCAGTGGTCCTGTATTATGACTATTTAATTTTTAAAAGTATAAAATATTCCATGCAGTCAGAATATGAGTTCATAAAAAGGCAGACACTATTTGCACAAGTGTAAATAAACACTCCACATGAATAGCAACATGCTTTAATAAATAAATAAATAAATAAAAATAATGGTTACATCATACGGCATGTAAAATTTCCAAAGTTTTCTCATGTCAACAACTAAAATATAGCTAAGATATATAATAAGAAGAAAAGCACAACAGATTGAGAGCCCAATAAAAATCTGGGAATCAAAACTGAAACCTGGAAAGTTTGTTAAATTTTGAAAAATGTACATCACAAAGAAAATTAATCAAGCAAAAAAAAAAAATAAAAAAAAATAAAAAAAAAATAATAAATAATAATAATAATAATAAAAAAATAAAAATAAAATATGATTGTCTTCTATTTTTCAGTCAGAAATCAACTGTAATCAGTCTCGTGTAATTCATAAGCTCAAGTGCTGCTGTCATTAATGTGAAAGAGAACAAATCAAATACTAAGAAATGCTAATGAAATACTAAGAAATCTTAAATTCATGTCTTTTTTTTCTTTAATACACCATTTCAGAGTGTCATGCTGATTACATAATTTGAAATGAGACAGAATAAAACGTATTAAATCAAAAATGGAAGCTTTTCACTAGTGCTTTTAGGCACTGCATGTATTCAGTGTGGCGTGCAATTTGGTAGTTACATATTAGACCATGTCTAAATTTGATAAATTGTTTTCCATTCTCTCTGCTTAAAATACACTGGTGGAAAATAACAGAATTACTTCGGCGGAGCCACAAACATACAACAAGATCCGCAGGAGCTATCAATAATTGAATATCCATTAAATGTCTAGAAGAAGTGACCTGCTGCCTTTCTTCCCCCTTTGCCTCTCTTCAACCTGTTGAGTAAAGCCACCGGTCAGTTCCGCCCCTGTACAATACGGCACCTCTCTGCCAGTCTTTATCAGCGGGAGCGCGGAGAGCGTGTATCAATCGAAGAGGAGTGTTCGGTTTCAGAGCCCTTTGTCCCATGTGCGCTTCATGCACCCAGGTTTAATTAGAATCCGTTTTAAATATTAATGCTAGTTGTCTCTACTGTAATCCTGTGAGGAAACCAGATAACTAGGTGGAGGGAAACCTTGTGACACCAAAACATACTGGCTGACAGCTTCAAGCTGCTTAGCAATTAATTAATTACCCTGGGTGAAGGGAGATTATAATAAATAAATATTGCCTGATCATGAGCACCGGTGAACCTGAAAGATGGTGGCGTAAGCGAAGGTTGCGGGTGAACGACCTCAAAGTTAATGTGTCCACATGGCGTGGAGCAGGTTGCACATAAATATGCATCACATCAAAGTCAAGGATGCAGGCGGATCTGGGGAGAGGGCATCGGCGGCTGCTGGGTGGGCATTTAACACGTATCACACAGCCCATTGCATCGCTGTGAATGGAGGTGCTCACATGTGCGCTCCGCAGGTTGTAACGGCGTTCTCGCTCTCGGATTCTGAGAGAGTGCCAGAGGCCTGAGCATTGAAAATGTTTTACCCGTTCAGAAAAGCAGGTACGAGGGTTATGAAGCGCGTGGGTTGATGAAGAATCTGCGGCGCAGAGCTCATTCCCGATAGCTGATTAGTGCCTTTGGTGGGATGGCTGTAAAGATAGCCTTTCTTTTTTTCCGAGTGGGCAACTGGCAGATGTGAAGCTTTAGAGGATAAACAGTGAGACCAGCTCAAAAGCTTTTTTGAGATGATAATGATAACAGGCTCAGACAAGTTTTTTTTTTCTTCTTTTTTTTCTTTTTTCAGAAGAGTGCTGCCAAAATAAAATATGAAATATGGCCTAATGGCGAAGAGTTTTTATACATTTTTTTGCATTGTTACATGTTCTGTTCCCCATTTATACACTGTAAACCTGAATAAGTTGGCAAAACTCAAAAAAATTGAGGCAATCAGTTGCATTGGCCTTTCGAGTGCCATGGGCAAAGCATGCTGGGAAATAGAAATCCCAACCCAGTTTCAGTTAAACTTAAGTTTGTCTAAATTAAAAGAAATAAGTTCATAAAACTCAAACCAATGAAACAGTTCAGTTTACTTAAATTATATCAGTTCTGTGAACTTGAAAGAAAAATAAAGTGCTAAATACTCATAAAAGTTCATTTGACTGAACTAATCTTTTTAATTTAAGTTTGTCCTACTCAAACCAATTAATTATTTTGAGCGTTGGGGTACAGTGTATGATACCTTTTCACTTTTCCGAAAGATGCAAACCAGAAATAGCAGCAGTCTTTCCAAGGTTATTACTGCTGTTATTGCACCAATACAGCTCTCTTGAATACAGCAAAATGTGTCTATATACTTTTATTCTGGGGAAGAAAAAAAAAAATGAAGAGATTATAAGGTTTGTCTGGGAAAAAAAAAAAAGTAATGAGGCCTAGAGGTCACAGTTTAATCGCAGTGATATGCGTCATATCCTCCCATAATCTTTCAGACTGGTTGCATTTCTATAATGTTTCTTGCACATTGAGGAAACAATGTGGGTCTAGTGTTATATGTAAAAGTGGTTAAACACATCAAAGAAATATAAGAACTCAGTATACAAGCTTTAAATCCGCTTGATAAGTCGTGATGTAAGAAATACTGTTTCCGGGTCAAAGTATTACCACAACAAGCCATTTATGAGTGTAGAGAAAAAGGCTAGGATCATGATCTTTTGCTAGCATTGCAGCTTACAGTTAGTGTATATTAGCACCATATTTTGTATGCGTTTGGCATCTACAGTGTTTGGACCCAGAAACGGTGACGTGTCACTGTTTGTCAGACCGAGCAAGCGGATTAGAACTACAAAAAAGGAATTTTTTTATGCCTTCATAGGACAACTTAACAAGGTGTGTCTGACATGCAAGACACAGCATAAATGGCCCTCGACACTTCATATAAAGGGCTGAAATATCATTGAAAAAAGTATTTGCTGCTTGCATCATCATTAGTCTTCATTCGGTGCGACACGCAGCTTCGGTTATCCACATCCCAGAACACTACCTTGTCACCCCCTTTATTACTCCTTCCATCGAGGTGCTCTGCACAGGAAGTGATTAATCTTTGAATATAATGTAGGAAGTTAATCAGTGCTCACGCCAAGCCACGGAAATCTCTCAGAGTGTCCCAACCAGGGTGACACGAGAAATGAACCACGGCAGCTCGGAGTCGAGCGTCTGAACCCGGTCGGGAGCCCTGTGGTTTCTAACTAGGTCGGAATGCTCATTGACGCAACTAATCAGGCACAATGACAGGGACCACTGGGAGTGAATTTAGGTGAAAGCTCACCAGTTCACATCGTTTCCATTTACTTTAGATGGTGTATGAGCAAAAAGTGCTCATCGTTGTATAACGAGGGTGCGCAAATGTTAATGTATTGCGCCTAGGAGTTGCCCACCTCGTTGGCATCTTTTAGCTCCCAGCTACTGTTTGCATATTAACTACATTATGAATAGGTGAATACACTTAAATATGGACATGTGAATTATGCATGGTGGAAACAGGGGATGGATTCCGGTCGGCTCCCGAGTTCAGCGCCGTCGTGGCTGTAAGGGGGTGCTGCTCACGCTCTGGAACAATAGCTTTCTAAGGGGTACAGGTTTACGTTTAAGTGTGTCACGACAGCTATCTTTAGATTAAGCATCAGGTGGAGAGGAGGCCATGTATATTTATGTCACCGCCCAATGTACCGTGCCCGGTGAACAAACAATATGTAAGCTAAGATCACTCATCCTTTCTTTTACCTCGGCAAGCCCAGGGCACGTGCAGTCTAAATAATTCAGCAAAACCTTGGTGTAAAAATTTAATTGGGTCTTGGGAAGTTCATTTGTTTTTATAGGACTTACAGGCTTGAAGCATGCTTTTTAAAATTACCAGATCAAACACTTTATGTTTGTTAAATTATATAATAATTATTTTGTTGGAAACAAACTACTAGTATAGGTATATTTAAAAATAAAGGTTGTTTATTGGCATTTGTGGTTCCACGAAGAACCTTTGACGTCTGTGAAATCTTTCCATTGCGCAAAAGGTTCTTTATAGTGGAAAAGGTTCTTTAAATTATTAAAATGTTCTTCACTGAAAGAAGAAGAAGAAGAAGAAGAAGAAGAAGAAGAAGAAGAAGAAGAAGAAGAAGAAGAAACATACTCTTTTAAGAAGATTCACTGAAAGGTTCTTTGGGGAACCAAAATGGTTCTTCTAATGACCCCCATTTTGGAACCTTTATTTTTAAGTGTGTCACAGTAACAATTAATTAAAATAGAAATGTATTAAAACTG
This sequence comes from Mylopharyngodon piceus, assembly GCA_039654765.1. Lineage (NCBI taxonomy): Eukaryota > Metazoa > Chordata > Actinopteri > Cypriniformes > Xenocyprididae > Mylopharyngodon > Mylopharyngodon piceus. Next base: position 26,364,716 of record CM077439.1, on the reverse strand, counting down.
GATATATTATATATTGCACTTGTGTGGATACACAGTAAAAAGTGAGTAGCAGAATAGCAGTAAAATGTAAGTAATTGTCAATATTATGTTGATGAATTGCATTTAATTGATCAGCAAAGATGTCTAAGTAAAAAAAAAAAAAAAAAAAAAATCAATAAAAATATAGAAATAGATGAAAGATTTTACGTTGATATATTGTATAACAATGAAATTTTGCTTTACAAAAATTGTTTTCCTAATCAGTATTTTATCCCAGTTTTAGTTAAAGAAGCTAAGAATCTTTAAAACAAGATCAGTTTGCTTGAGTTGCAAAATTGAATGTGAATATATCTTGAATTAAGATTTTTTTTATTTTTTTTTATCCCATTGTTTTGTGAGCATAAAGCTCATTAACTTTTGTTATATTTATGCTTAAAACAAGAGAAAAAAATGGTGTAAGAAAAAAAACACAATTCAAGATAATCGTAGTACCTTAACATGTTAACCTTCACGAGGATGCCGATGCACTGAAGCATTCTTTGTTTTTCTTTCTCATGTATCTTGTCTTAAGACTGTTTAGATATGTTTACTGAAAAACAAAACAAACATATTTTTTCTATTCCTTATTTTCCCCCAGTGTAAAATCTTTTAATGTCATACATGAAAATAAATGTGGCTCATTATCATTACGTTTTGCTGACAGCTGGCACATTTGTGCCAGAGTTACACATACTATACCAGAGGAAATGTTATCAATAATTGAGTATGCGCCAGATTTCATGTGACCTAGGCAGCATACACACTATATGGTTTCTCAGTCCTCTCCTGAGTGCTTAATCCTATTCTGTGCACACAGAGTTCATAAACACAGAGAAATTTCCATAAATCTGCTTAATCCTGAACAGCTAGTTGTTAATGCAGTGATGCCACTCTCTATTGTACACTGACAGCTCGTCTCAAATGTGTGTCAATCTTCTCCATGTGTGGTGTAACAAATCACAGAGACAGAGCTACATGTTTGGACTCGTTTGCAAGCCATACAAGTCTGACACTCTTTGCTCCCACCAGCCCTGTGGTCTAGCAGTAACTCATGTTACGGAACAGAAAGAGAGAAGGCTGTTAAGCAGAACTTAATAAGTGTAAGGTTGACATGAAGTACTTTTGGTGAGTTGGTAAGGTGTAACATGCTGAATGACATTTAAAAGTATTTTAAACAGTGTTTTATTTATTTGTTAGTTCGTGCATTTCACTTTTTATGCCTCCCGATTGGAAGACTTCATGGAATACTTGTATTTTAAATTAAATAGTCACAGGACAATTCAAGTCCCAGGACAGGCTCCAAGACAATTTAAAATGAACTAAATGAATGTAGAGTAAATAAGGATGGATGGATGGATGGATGGTACCCTTTTGTCATGCCTTAATTTATTATTATTTTTAAGTTTTAAAAATGCCTGAAGGCCTATTTGCATATAAATTACTGTATTTTATAGATTTTATTAATTTACCTGTCACAGACCAATAATTTCAAACTTACAATATAAAAACCCATCATAAACGTAAATTTAAAGGGGATATGAAATTCATTTTCAGATATTTATATTATGGTTCTGGAGGTTAGCTTATGATGTCATCTAAGTTTTTTGCACCAAAAAACATCAAATATTTGTAAAAAACAAAAAAAAAAACAAAACCATTTTCCATCCTCAAAACAATATGTTTCAAAGCGCATTGCACCTTCCTGAACTGCAAGTAAACGCATCAAAATGAAAATACTTAAGTTGCATCTAAAGGAAATCTGTAAACTCAGGGCATTCATTGCTTATATATATATATATATATATATATATATATATATAATTTCTTTAGTATTATTTTAAATACATGCTCTATACTTGTAAAATACATGTAATTTAACCTGTCCTCAGCATGAGGTCACAATGTAAAACTGCCAAACAAATATGTAACATATCAAACTATACAAAAAGTAAATCTTGAATTACCAATTGCCCTCTGCTTAAGACATGCAGGTCAGGGACAAATAAAATGTACGTAAATGATGCAGTTTAAACACAAATCCTTTTCCATTCACATTGAGAACATTTCTGTTGCTGCTCCACGGTGGCATAATAATGCTTACCATTACACTGAATCTAACATAAGCTACTGAGTATACTGCACTGTAAACCCGAATAAGTTGGGCTAACTCAAAAAAAAATTGAGGTAATCAGTTACATAATTTTTTTGAGTTATGATGTTCCCAATTTTTAATAAGCAGAACTATCAGGTTTTGAGTTTGTAGTACTCATGCATGTTAATTGCTCCTAACTTGAAGTACTAAGTTAGCTCATACATTTTGGTAGCAATTAACATAAAATATTTAGTTAATTAACTTTTTATTTTGACTTCTTGCAAATTAAATGACTTATTTACTTCACTGTAAACCCTAAGAAAATTCAGAAAATTCCAACTTGCTAATTTTCTAACATGTTAACAATAGCATGGTATAACACTTACTGAATGTAACTTACCTGCTCTCAAACCAAGCCACATGCACCACTTGTCACCATGTTGGTAACTCTCCAAAAATTAACCCACATTAACTGAAACTCTTGTAAATTAGCTTAACAAAACATTAATCACTACTAAATCTCCCTTACCATTAATCTTGCACAAAACAAACAAACAAACAAACAAAAACATTATATAACACTTAATTTTAGCATTTACTCTCCCTTTCGAGTGCCATGGGCAAAATGAGTTCATACAACTCAAAACAATGAAACAGTTCAGTTTACTTGAAATATGTCAGTAGCTGCGTTTCCAATGCCCTTCAAATTGCGCAAATTAAAATTGCGAATAGAAAATATACCCAGTGGAAACATCAATTTAGCAAAAACTCCCATATATTTTATATAAAAAAATATGCTTGCATGAGGTGATTTTTCAGGCAATTCGAAAAAGGAATATTTCGCAAAACGGCAATGTAAACCCTTTTTTTTTTTTTTTTTTGCAGGTCACCTGCAGTACGTAAAAGTCAATCATTCTTTAGAGATGGCGCGGTATGTTTGAACGGAAGACGAGACATTAATGCTTGGAAAACACGCATACGTCTCCTTCGATTAAAAATAATGGCTAATGCAGTGGCTGCGATATACTACTAACATCCGTTGCCACGAATTTTTGGAATGATATCACAAGAGGAAAAAAATTACGTTTTAGTCACATAACATCAGTTAATGGAAACGCCGCCATTTCGCAATAGTTTTTTATCGACATTTAGAAAATATCGCAAATGTTTTGTGCAAATCTGTGTGAACTCAAAAGAAAAAGAAAGTTCTAAATACTCTTAACAGTTAATTTAACTGAACTAATTTGTTCAATTTAAGTTTGTCCTCAAACCAATTAAGTATTTTGAGTGTTAGGGTTTACAGTGTAGAGACCCAGAATTTTGTACTGCTAAAAGGAGAAAAGCAAACCACTGGAAGGATTGTTGAATTAAATATATATAATTGTTTCTCTTAATTTGTTTTCTTGTCAATCAGTTGCTTGAAAAAAATGCTGGTTAAATCTGTTGTAACCTCAGTTGGACCTTTGTCAACAGCGTCAGATAAAGATTTTTGTTCATTTTGAAAGAAATATTGTATTCTTTTTTTCCTTTCAATTTATTGTGTAAAAATATATAAAACATCAATTGAACTACATATTATGTCTTACCTAAAAACATTGGTTATATATGCTTAATATTAAAAAGGATGGTGGAATTAAGGAATTAAAGGAACTGTATTGTTCATCATAGTGTGAAAACAGAAAAAGAAAGAAAAAAAAAATGTAGAGGATGTATTTTATCCCTTAGCTCCTTAACTGAATACCATTATTACATAATTGCTTTTTAGTGTGTCTGATGGAGTTGACACAAATTAACTTATGAAGTGAATAAATCTAATTTTTTAGAAAAAAAACAAACAAAAAACAAACAAAAAAAAAAAACTGTTCCCTGACATATTTCATTATCTGAGACCTTTGTCTTAAAAAAAAAAAGAAAAAAAAAAAATTCTAATAGTGTTGTATTAAAAAATAAAAGCTAACATCTAAAACATGTTTTGTCCCTTATCTCAAAAATCAGTGCATGATATCCACATAACCACATATTTATATACATATTGCATAAACTACACAAGCATATATTCAACTTGACTACACTTTCTTCACACAATAAATTAATTTTCAACTCAAGAAAACGTTAATCCATGCATGTAGTGACTTGATTAGCAGCACTTAATGACACACTTGGTGTTTTAATAGCATTAAACGCTAGCTTAACGTTTATTACAAACACACTTATAGATTATAAATAAATGTAGGCTATTTATCGGCATTGCCTCCGAGGACAAAATACTTGGATCTGCCATAGATTTCAACACAAAATATATAGAAAAAAATGACAGCATATTGAGCATAAGAAAACAGTTGGGTGTGAAATGACATGAACAAACGAACATTTTGAAAAAAGAGTATGCCCACTTTTTTGTAGGTGTAGTTTGTCCACATCCAGGGACAGAACAACATTTGATGGTCATCACATTTTAATCATCATCATCATCATCATAATCAACCAAATAATAAATATCTGGTTGCAAATATGACTTGATTTTATGAGATACTACAGATTTTGCTGCTGGAATCCAGGATGACTGTTTGCAGGTGCAAGACATGTACATATTGATATGGTTATCACCAAGTGATTTCTCCTGCATTTCATAGACACACACAATGATTATTTAGGGGACTGACTTCTGTATCTGCTTTTCCAAAAACGTTGCAGTGTGTACGTGTCCTAGTGTCAGATTCATGGCTTCCTCTTGTCAGCCACTGGAGGATCCATAAGCGTTATGAATCACTGCTATAAATCTCCATTCTGAAGAAGCAGAACATTTTGTACAAGGGAAGAAATATATACATTACTCACTCTCTCACTCACTCACTCACTCACACATATATATTGTTCGGTTTTATCTCTGGTGCAGTGGCAGCCTAAACAATAAGTGCAGAATATTTTTTCAGAATAAGTCTCTAGTAAACTATTTTTCAAATCTTTGACACTAGAGAAAATACATACAGTATATGAGTGGGAGTAAATTAATGGTAATCTTGGATGTGTCAGGTGCTTCAACTGTAGTGTTTGAAAACATGCCTTCATGTCAGCACTATAGCTATGTTGAAAAAAAAAAAAAAAAAAAAAAAAAAAAATGGTAAGAAGGACTTTTGATTGTCATGGATTTGTGATCTCTGTTTGCAATATGCTGGGAATGGAAGGGATTTATCCTCATTCGTGGATGGAAAGGCCACATGCACTATTACACAAGTGGTTTATGGGGATTTACTCTACATATGCTGCATGACAGATAACCTCTGCCTCAGCATCACAATGTATCATTTCAAAATACACACTGTTAACCAAATTGAACAACTGCAAATGGCATTCCATGAGCAGATCCATTTGAATAGGAATTACCCTTCCAGAGTGTATTGCTAGGGAAATAAAGTATTGTGCAATACACATTACACGCAAATATGAAATTCAACTCAAACAGTGCTCTAGATATTAGAGGGAGGTGCTTATTGGTTGTAGAAGCCAAGATTTTAGAGTGTGGCACTTTGCCAGTGGTTATACAGTATGTCTCCGAGGGGAGAGGGCTGCTCTTTCTTAAGCGATGGCGGCAAAATCAGCCAAGGAAACAAAACAGATGCATATTCTGACTAAGCAGTTGAGATGTTTGCTAGTGTGTTAGCTTGTAACCTTAGTGTTGAGGTTTTAGATTTTTTTTTTTTTTAAACAGTTGAATGAATAGATAATTCAATAGTAATTAGTTTTGGCCTGTGAATATACTGTAGTAGCGGACAATGAAGAAGCTTGATATTGCTTAATATTATATTGTTCTAATTTCTGTCATGACAACTCTCTGAGGGTTTGGCATGGTAATGAATATGACAATGTTGATATGTTTGGTCTTGGTGGAATAGATCTGCAATGCTGCTGTGAGCAAGTAAGACATGCTGCTGCTGTACAAGCAAACAAGAATCACCCCTTAGCCAGGCCCTATTCTACGGAGGTGCAAGAGGGGTGCTAAGCACCCTCAAATGCAAACAAGAGCACCCTCAGTTAATACTATAATAATAATAAATTGGTGAAACAGATTTGGCAAATGCTCCAGTGCATATTTGTGTTTGCGCCCTGGGGAACGACAAATGTATCTATTTACAATGCGTTTTTGCAGCGGTGAGCAATATCACAGACATAGTTGTTGATCTCTTGAACGCAATGGCCAATCAGAGGTGTGTTAACAGGTGTTTATGTTAGTCAGAATCCACTCATCGCTCAAAACGCCAGAGTTTTTATTCAGTGCCGAGTTATGCGAAACCTCTCATTACCAAAACAAATTGTAGGCATGATGTAAGTAAGAGATTTATTGTGCATTGTTGGCAGCTTCATTGATTAAAAAGGAACTTTTTAAGAGCGATGAACTGACAAAGCAACAGCGTTTTAGTGATTGTAAAGGGGGCAGTCTTGGCTCGCTTATACAGCCTATATAATCAATTGAATAAAACTATTGTTTTTCATGCTGCTAAGAGGACCGACGGCCAATTGCATGCTGCAAAGTTTCGGAAGTGACATCTACATATAACTGATGGATTCATTCTGCACGGGACAGAAATGTGACATGTTAAAATGAAGAGTTCATTTGCAAAAACCAACTTTGTTACATATGACAGCGATTTTGCGTTGTGCTTCGGCCCTGGTCGCACCTTCGTTTGACGGCCTTGAAACTTCCATGGTGGCGCCAGCACATGTTCGCTTTGAGTGTAGATCCAGTGTATGCTGCGATTGAAGAAGGTTAGCGTTCCAAACAAACTGCGGCTACAGTAAGTGTAAATTTTTCTTTACTTATATAAATAAAAAAAAAGATAAAATGTGAGACTATAGACGTTCTCCTCTTTGTAAAGTTATAATTTGATAGGAATACAATGTAATACAAACCTTAATTTCATTCAGGAATTTCCCCTCAGGAATTTTTTTCTCAGAACAGAAAACAAAATGACCGTTAAGATCCAGTTTTATCCGGTTTGGCACAGACTAACCAACATTGGGTTACATTTACCCAGTGCTGGGTCGGTATGTGAAGGGGTTTATTGACATTAAAAATGACCCAGCAGCTGAGATACAGAAAACTACCAAGCACCTAAAAAAAAAAAAAAACATTTTTTAGAGTGTAGTAATGCATTAAAGCTATGTACCAATCAGCTGTGCCCTATAGAAAATAATGTGATTGCAAGTAGACTGAGTTTAGGACCCAAGATTGCATATAGGGTATTTTATTAATAAAAAAAAAAAGGTGCAGTGAAAGAATAAACATTGAGAGAGATGATTTTCAAATGGTGAACTTGTTCTTTCAAGGTCTACGTGATGAAACAACTGCATTATTGGAAGCTAAGATTTCCCTGGGAACAATGCAGAGAAAATATATTTTCCCATCATAATTCTTTGCATTCGCAAAACAATTGCAGTAATACCGGTGTTCTAGGAAATTGTAGACAGCAGATAACTGTCATTGTTTGCTCTAAAAAGCTTGGAAATTACACAAAAGAGACCTAAACACCTTCCAGCACCAAGGAAAATAAAAGATGATTTAATTTTTTTTAGACATTATTGGAAATATTTGCATAACAAAGAGAGCTCAATTGAACGCAGCATCCTGAGATTGACTATGTTCTGTAAGTGCTGTTAATTCCAAGATGAAATTAAGAGACATTATGTGCAAAAAAACATTAAAAATGTATTAGAAAAAGATTCTGCCCAAATCATTTGTGTTTTTAACAGAATGAAGGATTGTCAAGTTAGCCAAATTACTGAAACTATTAATCAGTTTAATCAAACATCAAGTTGTTTTATGTTATAATACCATATTAGATTAATTTGTTTAATTAGCTGATTTAAACACCTAGATTTCGAACATATTATTGCATGATACAAACAGAAGTTTAGTAATGCAAGACAATGAAGCTGAATCACTTCTTTAGCATCAGAAATGTGCTATGCATTTAAGAACATGGTTGATGTTTTTACGTGTTCATATTATATTAATTTTCTACAATTAGAAAAACTGTTCAGTCATGATGTAAATTTGTAAGCCAACCTGAAAGACTAATTTACCTTGAGATCCCTTTTGAGTTACATCTACATTCATACATTTGTACTGTAGCTTGAGGGAGGGTCATCGCGCCTTTTTCCTTTGGTTAATACGATGAATTGTGTGAAGTCCAATGAGACAGGAGGCAGGAGATTAACATTTGACCCCCACGGAAAAGAAGACAATTAACAAAGTGATGCTAAAGGGACTTGGCGTCTCACAGCGTCGGGAACACATCCATTACGTCAGTTTAAGGCTTCAATTGACTATGTGATCTAATTAAATATAAAAACGAGTCTCTCTAGCTTTAAAGTGCCATCAGAATTTCTTCATTTTAATTGAATATCTCTTCCCTGAGGAGCTCGTGTGTTATGAACTCGATTTAGTCCAATACATTGACAAGCCGAGTCTCCAGTTTCTCTGGGCGCTTTGGCAGAGATTCAGACCATCGCCTTCTGTTCAAGGGAAAAAAAATCTTAGACTATTGTTGGTGCAGAACTGAATTTGTTTGATGTCAGAGTTTGATCTGTTTGGTTGGTGTGAAAACAGGACCAAAGGTCGTCTCGGGTACGATTCATGTGAACTCACAATTGGCATGAAAGCATCTTAGGGCACCTACACACCTTGTATGCTTTTGAGGGTGTGAAAAGGGCTATGTCAATATAAAATCAAGTGGGAATACAATGAATTGAGCTGTCTTTGGAGAGCATCTCACATTCTTGCAATGCATCTGCAACAGACAAAAGCAAGTGTCATTTGTTAGCAGTAAACAGCTGCATTTAATAGGGGAGATTGAGGATCCCCCAAAAGCAAAATGTATCAGTTTTTTTCCAAAGTGAGAATATATTTCATTTAAACCTTTAAATGCCAAAATACATGACAAAATGCACTACTGTGCAAATGTAATGGCAATATATATATATATAACAAGTCTTAAAAAACAAACAAACAAACAAACAAACAAGTATCTTACGCTCAAAAAGCTGCATTTATGTAATCAAAAATACATTAACAACAGAAATATTGTAAAATAGTGTTACAATTTCATAAAATGTAATCTATTCTGTGATGTAAAAGCTGAATTTTCAGAATCATAACTTCAGTCTTCATTCTAATATGCCGATGTGCTTCTCAAGAGACATTTCTTATTATTATCAATGTTAAAAACAGTTGTGCTGCTTTTTCTTTCTTTCTTTCTTTCTTTCTTTCTTTCTTTCTTTCTTTCTTTCTTTAATGAACAGAAAGTTCACAGGAACAGGATTGCCTTGAACGGAGAGTCAAATAGCGTCCCTTGTTGGCAAATGCTATTTACACTAGCATTGAAAATAATGAAACTAATGTTCTAAAAGTGGATATATAGATAGATATCATCTAATTACTATTTACTCTTATTGCAAAGAACTGATACTTTTACATGGTGTAAATAGAATATATCGCTATTTTCACCTAGTGTAAATAGCATATCGCTAAGAAAATGCTGCTATTGTCACTTATGCTGCATTCACATGGGGCGTCAGCGTTAACGCTTCTCATTTACTTTGAATGGGTGTCGTCATGCGTTGCTGAACTGAATTGTGGGTTCCATCTTGTCGCTTCACTCGCGTTGCTTGCTGCAGAATTTGAAGATTTCTCAACTTTTCAAGCGCCAACGCAGGCGTCAGCCAATCAGATCACAGACGCTAGCCAATTGTGTTCATGCAACACCGGAAAGTAATGTGATTGGCTGTTGTACTATGACGGTCGTGTCAGCTCAAGCTTCAGACACGCTTTCCGTCAAGCGTTGACGCCGACACCCCGTGTGAATGCAGCGTTAGTGTAAATAGAATATATTGCTATTTTCACTTAGTGTAAATAGCATATAGCCGCTGCCTAATTTGAATTAGAAATTTATTATAACATTATACATGTATTCACTGTCAATTATACATGTATTTCAATCAATTTAATGTATCCTTGCTGAGTTTAAAAGTATTGATTTATTTCAGAAAAAAAATACTGTCCCCAAACTTTTGAATGCTAGTGTTTTTATGTATCTTGTGTTTATGTATCTTTATGCATATATTAGCAATATATTTTTTGTCCATTTTGGTATATGAACAGGCTGATAGGTCCTTTACGTGCAATCTGAAAGCACTCACATCATTACTGCATGTCTCCAGCTGATTGGCCTCTGCTGATGCTCAACATTTAAATAGACTAGTTCAGGGTTCACTGTAGGCTAGTCGCAGTTCCTTTGAAACCCTTCACCTTCCCAAGCTCCACTTGTCTAACTCTGCTGATTTATGCATGCATATTCATACAGCAACAACATTGCTTACAGGCTCACAGCAGCTTGTCTGTTTATCTATTGGTAGTAGAAAGTCCATACTGAACATACTAAAGCTATTATGAGAGTTGTCATGATTGAAATATATATTAGAAATTATGTACAGCGATGAAATCACTATCATACATGACCCACATACTGTGGTTCAGACCCTAAAGTTAAATGTGAAAAGACACCTGCAGGGCCCAGGACACACTTTCATGGTGTTCCCAAGTCAAGGGTAATAATATTTCTCAGCAAAATTCAAAAAAACATGTAAGTGAGGTTTGGGAGAACCCACTGAAAGAAAATACAACCCCTCCCCAAGCTAACTTCATCAAGGCTATTGAAATAGACTTGCTGTGAAACTTATACATTAACTCAGCTTGAGTTAAAAAAGGCCCTTAGATAACTCAGCGGTGAAGCACGCATGCGGCCCATGCAAATGTTGAGTCAACATTTAGACCAGAGACTTTTTGTGAGGTTAAAGTCAAAGAGGAGAGGCATTCTCCAAGGACGGCTGCCAAATATGTTTTTTTTCATTGCATCTTAAATGCCTCCTTAGTTTTAATTCTGAGCTCAGCTGACAGAAACAATGCTGCCTGTAACTTTAGTGAATCCATTAGGCAACAATCGTCTCCACTTGTGTACACTGCCATCCTGCAGCGTTCAATGACATGTGAACATGATGGGGGAGAAGGTTAGCTTTTCTAAAGTGCTCTTGGAGGGAGATTATATTTTCATGAAACTCCACAGACCCCTTTTAAATGTTTGTCATTTGAACATTGCCTTTGTTGTCCCTTCTGAGGAATGTCAGCCAGTCCAAAACAGGGTGGGATCTAAAATATTGACTGTATTTAAGAAGGTCCCGGTCATGCATTATTCAAATGTTTTGCACACAGAGTATCCTTATGTGTCAGATCATAAGTCAAATAACTGTGACAGAATCCTTCAGCCTGTGGTAACATGCTTCTTTCCAGATTAAAGAAAAGGATTTTAGAGATTAAACGTTCTTTCAGGCATTAAAATAAAATGTGTTTGCATAATTTCTTAAGGTGCCTCTATTGGGAGTATTTTTTTGTAAAAAAAAAAACAAAAAAAACAACCTCACACCTTCAGGTTTGAAGAGAAAAATCATGTGGATAGAATTCTTGAGATGCAAAATGTATGCAGATCACTTCTGCTGTGGAGGATGAACTTTTAATCCAGTTTTCTGAAGTTAGGCTGAAATATTTTGCACACAGAAATGACAAGTGCTGACTGATATTGATAGCTCCAGTCTGGATTGGCTGGGATGGGTTGGGGTGCAACAGAGTTTTTACTTGGATGATACAATGTGCTTTAAGGTAGAACTAGAGATGCTCTGATATTAAAATTCTGTCCAAGATGATGGCATTTAATTTCCCTGACAGCCTCTGCAGTCTCATCTAGACACTTGTTAGCAACTGCCTTTCTAGGATTATTGAATTGGAAGTGGTGAAATTCTAACTGGTTGCTGGGTTTTGGCAAAAAAAAAAAAAAAAAAAATATTCATCATCCTGCAGCAGTATATGGCTGCGCATACTCTCTTGAGTAGTTACTTATTTTGAATATTTGAATTTTGCGAGTGCTAAAAAAGTATGTTCTAGATAGCATGAATGTGTGTAGTATGAATGTAATCTGGATGTACTACAGTTGCCATTGTCATGTGACCTACCAGGGTCAGTTGTATCACTTCATTGCCATTCACAAATCCTCTCCCGTGGCCTCATAGGATAATTTGTTACATTTATATATCACTGTTCTGGATGATGCAACGTCAGCCATATTGCGCCAGAATGCCTACCACACACCAGCTTATTGTTGGAGTGGAGACAGAGTGATAAAGCCAATCAGTGTATGGGAATGATTAGGAGGCCATGATGGACAGAGTCCAACGGGCAAATTTGGCCAGAATGCCGGGGTTACACCCCTACTCTTGTATCCTGGTATTTTTTTATGACCTCAGAGAGTCTGGACCTCGGTTTAAAGTCTCATCTGAAGGACGGTGCTTTTTTGACAGTATAGTGTCCCCATCACTATACTGGGGCATTAGGACCCACACAGACCACAGGTTGAGCACCCCCTACTGGCCTCACTAACACCTCTTCCAGCAGCAACCTAGTTTTCCCAGGAGGTCTCCCATCCAGATACTAATCAGGCTCAACCCTGCTTAGCTTCAGTGGGCAACCAGTCTTGGGCTACAGGGTGATAACTAGTAAAGTGTCCATCGTCCAAGTAGTAGGTCATCCGGGTACTTTTTGCATACTCTTTTATGAGTACTGTGAATTCGGACATACATAATTCACATACTATATAGCAGGGAAGTATGTGATTTCAGAAAGGCAATGAGAGTCTTCTACATGATTAAAAATATAATTCAATATGAAATTCCAATTCAAACCTAGCTAAAAATCCTAAAAGCAATAATCAAACCAATCACACTATATGGCAGTGATATATGGCGAGATTGAAACTACATCCAAACCAGCACAGCACAATCTGGCCCAACAAAATTATACAATTACAAAAACAAAATTAAATTGCCTTTTGGAAAGATGCCAAGAAAAGAAGATGGAACTCTATTTACAATTGAAAAGAGAGTACAAATCAGCAGAATAGATGAGCTGTGTGAAAGAGCAAGTGAGTGTGGCAAGCAGGGCGGGGCTGAGAGCCATGGGAACGGAGTGAGGCCAGTGCACCACACCTCCTTTTCTCTCGCCTCGTCTGTCCTTACCCCCAGGTGCTGTGATGGAGACATGAGGTAATTTAGCGCCGTCCCTCATGACGCTTTGCAGACTCTGCTCTGGCTGTGCGCATTCATGTGTTTTAGAGGAGGCGTGGCTTTGCAGAGTGCTGTGAGCTTGCTATTGCTAGCCTCTCCATTGCCTACCCTACCTTTAGCCGTTGAAAGGATGCTATGAGAAAGATATCGCTTTCATCAGCAGACACGGACATGGAAAACAGATTTATTTTCATGAATTTATGACTTGAACTAGAGAATGAAAGATCTAACAGACGCATGCAGATAACCGCACAATCTCTCTTTATCTCCCATAATACACTTAATAATATTCCAATGAACAAATAAGCCCAATTCGTCGTTGCTGGTTAAAGTGACGTTTCAGAATTAGTAACGGAGAAAATGTATCCAAATGTGTCGGATTGGATTCATCTTGTGATAATGAAGGTATGGAGTTTTGATTTTGCACGTTTTCATTTGTATTTCCAACACAAATGACTCTATTACTGTTGCTGAAGCATGTCTTTCATAAAACAAAGACCAGATACTGACGCTTAACCCATAGACCTTTCAAAAGATGTATATATACACAATCACAGAGTCTCAGAAATTATACAGAAAATAACAGAATAACATAGACCCACAAGTTAATTGTAACATGTATGTCCTGTTTATTTGTTAAGCCTGAGTTTGTAGTTTGTTTCTTTCGTAACTCATTAGTTAATCGTTCTGTTCAACTGTGCCTGTTTAGCTCCCTGATTTAGTCAGTGTATATATTCAGTCAACTCTACCATAAAATACATTTTTGAAATACTGCATTTTGTTGGTACATTAATTTAACTTTTTCCTTTCTTTTCTTTAGAATGATCAAACTTAGTATTTTATTTATTGTTTGTTTTACAATAAGTACATTTTCTGTGACGGAGGAACAAGGGTTACTGAAAGTGAGTTTGTGTGTTATGCCAGAGCAGTTCAAATTTCAAGGTCAGACGTTTCGATTCTGCTGTGAGGCCCCATCATCCTCAGCTGTCAAAACTCCACTTAGCACTCCCATCTCACATATTTGTTTGCACAAATTTGTCATGCTTCACTGCTTCCCGATCCACCCGTATTTATTTATTTATTTATTTATTCATTCATTCATTCATTTCGCCCAGACCATGCTCCCGTCCACAATAAGGAAAATCAATATGGGCAAATAAGAGACAGGATTTTTCCATAATTACATGCAATCCATTTGAAATGCACAATAAGGAGATTTCCTACGATCCTTTTCGGTGCAGATGTTGATGTTGCGCATCAGCGTTAGCAGTGATATGCAAAAACTGTCAATCAGGCCGCATACACCTGCCATCTCCGTCAATATGGATGTTCTCCGAGGAACCAGGTAGCATATGTTTGCGAAGGAAGAGAAAACACCTCAGCAGAAACTCCTGTAACCTCTTAAATTGTTTCTCCTCTGCAAGCCAGCATTGATTTTAAAAGGAGTATTTGAGTTTGAATTGTTGCACTGCATCATTTGTTCGGAGTTAAGGGTGTTAGGTCTAACAAAGACCCCAGGTCCTATGGACTCTTCAGATACCGCAATTGCAAGATAAATTATGATTAAATATTAAGTATTATATACAACTGTATACTTACATTTATATGCTGTACAGTACAGTTTAAAGCCTGAGAGCACATTAAAATATAGGATTTATTTATTTTTTTTTTTATCAAATCATTTTGATTTAAAATTCTGACAGCACACATTTAAGTGTCAATGTCAGTTTTATACCTGCAGTTGCTTGTTTCCAGCAACTAGAGGCCTCTCAGCTGGAGCCCATCCTATTTTGATCCTTGTATGTTAAAGTAGCATAAGCAAATTCTCTATTTCTTCTTTCCTTTCCACAGATGCTGATGTTGTTTTGTTTATTTGAAATCATCACATATGTCCTTCGGTGTAGCATTGGTACTGTATGTTTAGCTTCTTTGTAAAAAGGAGGCAGAGAAATAGAACAGTTTGCCATCTATTACCATCTGTTCTTTGAGGCAAACTCATGAATGCATGAATTTGTCCCACTGGCACCATTTTCTTCATAAGGGAGTGATTTCATCTGTTGTGTCTTGACTTGAATTATATCAGATGCTTCAGTAGTTTTGAGAGCTCTCCAAAATAATATCCGCCATTGTCCGAATACAGCAGGGTCCCTCCATTTCAGAAGACATACTACTGTATAATGCTGAGTGCTCTTCAAAATGGCCAGAAGCATGCTTGGGGGAATATAACTAGATCTGATTATTACTTTATATCATCTATGAGATCCTAAAACATTATCTGGGGGCGCTTTCTTACTGTAAAATAAAGAAGTTCATACGATTTAGAGGGTAATTGCGAGTGCGTAATAGGTCAAATACATAGTAACTCATAAGCTCGGTAGTTTAACTGTTGTTAATGGAGGCTATCAAGAAAGCAAAATGCCTAATTTTGTAGATTTTATCACTGGAAATGGAACTAGAAAAGATATTGTGTCTGAGGTTGCTGTTAGCTTGATCCAAATCTTTTGCCATTTAAAACATTACCAAAGATCGATGGCTTTTGCCGCCTTTCATGAATATTACATTCTAGAATAGTTTTATGAGGCTCAGCATGTGTCATCTAACATTCTTCAATTTACAATGAAACGGCACACTATTATTCTGTAAGTAATGGCCCTATGTATTGAAGGGGGCATTCTGTGTGAGTAATATAAACAATTTATTAAACATTCTCATGTAAATACTGCCACAGAGAAGGCACTTGTAAACAATATTCTTGACCTAAGCTTTCAGAGCTTTATAGCAAATGCAAAACATCCTCCCTCCACCCGGCCCATTTGCATAAATAACAGTAGAAAAATCAAATTCATACAGGAGATGATGTTTACATTATATGTAGCCTTTTGACATTACGATGAAAGAGTGAAATTAAGGAATGAGTCGTGGGATAATGGCAGGCAGAGAAATTTTTTCTCGTAATAGAGATATACAGTTAAATGGTCACATATATGAACAGATGGTGCTGTCAACAACTCGGCTGACACTTGCAATAGAGGCCTGACCTTGGAGTTAGTGTGCATTAAGCAAAACACTTAATCTTGCATTCCATTTCCTTATTGAATCAAATTGATTGCAATCAGCAGTATAGCTTTCCCAGAGTTTATAGCAAGAGACTTGGTGAGCTGGGTTATGGCTATTTGTGTGTTTATGAGCTTGATAGAAGGGGCAGAAGGTGCAATAAAGAGTGTATAAAAACTTTAAAATGTTTTGGATTGCCCATGGTGTGTTGCTAATATTCCACTGCTAATGGCAGCTTTCTGACTGTAAAATATCAAGTGTATCTTTGCAGCAAAGGCCAAGCTATTGTTTGTGTCTTCTCAGTGCCTATGACTTCATCAGAATTTTTTTTTTTGTTCCATATTGAAAGAATGATGAAATATAGCAAAAATAAACAAGAGGGAATTATACAAGCATTTTTAGCATACTCATGGGCACACAATGTTTCTGTGTTATATTTTTTAAAATGATGCAAGGCCTACTACACCCATAATCCCACTACACAAGCAATTTGATTGTTTCAAGAGCATTTTCTGTTACCAAAGTGCATTAAGTAAGTGCCTTTAACATACAGTATGTGGCACAATTAACTGTACCTTTGAAAGTTTTAATGCATGCTCCAAATGCCAACGGAAAAACTGTTTAAGTGTGTTCTGAAGTAAGCAATGTGGCTTACATATACAAATTATTATTAGGCTACTCAAGAGCCAAATATCTAGATGCCCAAACTGAGTCATTTGGGGTAGTGTATTAGTGGATTGGTAACCGGAAGGTTAAAATAAATATATAAAGACACCATTGTTATTTAGAGAAATGAAATAAATTTTTTTTTTCTCTTTTAATGCTTCTAGTAAGCACTACCCCCTTGATGTGCTGTTAGTGCCGCTGTGAGTGAACATGCTGTGTGTGTTTCACCTTTCCTGTACATGTTAAGATGAGCAGAAAGAGAAATAGCTCTGATCTTACACAACTGTTTGCTACCACAATATTTTTTACTTTGAAGCTTATGATACACTTGGGATACACACTGCCATGAGAAATAAATATTAAAATCAGGGTTAGTTCACCCAAAAATGAAAATTCTGTCATTAATTACTCACCCTCATGTCGTTTCACACCCGTAAGACCTTCGTTCATCTTCCGAACACAAATTAAGATATTTTTGATAAAATCCGATGGCTCAGTGAGGCCTGCATTGACAGCAAGATAATTAACACTTTCAAATGCTCAGAAAGCTACTAAAGACATATTTAAAACAGTTCATGTGACTACAGTGGTTCAACCTTAATGTTATGAAGCAACGAGAATACTTTTTGTGTGCCAAAAATACAAAATAGCGACTTTATTCAACAGTATCTAGTGATGGGTGATTTCAAAACACTGCTTCATGAAGCTTCAAAGCTTTACGAATCTTTTGTTTCGAATCAGTGGTTCAGAGCGTGTATCAAACTGCCAAAGTCACGTCGCCCATCGCCCATCACTAGATATTGTTGAATAGAGTCATTATTTTGTTTTTTTTTGGTGCACAAAAAGTATTCTCGTCGCTTCATAACATTGGGCATTTGAAAGTGTTAATTATATTGCTGGCAATGGAGGCCTACTGAGTCCATCGGATTTTATCGAAAATATTTTAATTTGTGTCTTGAAGATGAACGAAGGTCTTATGGGTGTGGAACGACATGAGGGTGAGAAATTAATGACAGAATTTTTAATTTTGGGTGAACTAACTAAATTTAAAAAATATGATATATAAAACAAGTTTCAGTATTATTTTGTGAGGATTCACAAAAAATAACTTGTAGGATTTACTTGATAAAATCCTACAAAAAAACACATTTTAAGTAAATTTTTCTGCTGCTCTGTACAACTTACCTGTTATTATCAAGTAAAATCTACCTACTATAAAATTTAACTTTAAGTAAATAGTATTATTAAATATATAATAATTAAATATTATTAAATATTATTATTAGTATATCAGTCTGGCAAGTAAACTAAAAAAATTACTAGCCAGTGGCAATTATATTGCCAAGGTGTGCGTAGAGGGTTGGTAATTTTATATCGTTGATATTTACACTTTAATTTACAAGCTTGAATTGAGTACCAATATAGAATACAATTCTTGCTTGAACTAACTTTTCATGTAGAAATCTTTTTTTTTTTTTTTCTGTAGTATTTACTTCACCACAGAATCATTGTTATCAGTGTTGATGATTTTTAGAACATCAGTATGTATAGATATTTCAGGATCAATCCTCCCATCCCTTCCAGTAGTGCAGGGCAATATAAGGGTTTTATTGTGTATGCATGTGAGATCACTGTCTAGAGCAGGCATCGCTTGAGATTTTGATTGAATGTGGATGTTATGTTATCCACTAGAATCGAGGAGCAAAGGCAGTAACCCTTCATGTGTTGGCCCTGACCAGTGTCTCACTGTATCAGCCTGGAGCTATATCTGGTGACATCTACTGTGTAAAAATCCACTGAGATAGATTTGACGAGATAAGGTAAGGCCGATGAACTCATTCCATCAACAATAAGGTTAAGATGATGGCTGGACAACCAGGTCGATATTTCTGAGGAGCATGCAGTGAACCTTGCTGGGATCACAATGTAGAAACAGAACAGGAAAATGAGATGTAGATGTAATGTAAATGGAGAACAGCGGGGGCCCCAGCACTGATCCCTGCGGTACTTCAGAGGTGAAGGTACGAGGTACAGCCGAGTATACCTTTCCAGATATGTCAGTTTGAAGATCTGAAGTGCATTATTCACATACTCTGTTTCAAAATCTAGTGAGCTGCCTATGAAGGCAACATTTTAAGGCATCACAGGCTCGCTCCAGATGAAAAGACTATTCCAAAAGTAGACAAATTAATTTTACTGTTTTAGCTAAATTCTAAGGCGGAATAAGAAATTCTAGAGATTACCAAAATCAATTGCACATTGACAAAATAAATCTGAGATGATGCAGAAATGTGAATTTAAAATAAAATGTCATTCAATATATATATTTTTTTTTTAAAGTATCAATAAAAAGTAGTTAATTGTATTTGATTATTTTACATAATTGGGTACCACTTTATGTTACAATTACACATTACATGTACTTACTATAGTAATAAAAGCAAATTATGCATAATTATTTGCACCTGAACCTAAACTAAACCCCAATCCTAACCCTGACCCTAAAGTAAGTACATACTGTTAATTAATATTACTCATTACTTGAATATATAATTACACAATAATAAGGACACCTCAAAATAAAGTGTGATTGCTTTATGAATTTTGTATAATTATGCTAAATAAAGTATCTCACAATTAGCTTAGTTTAATTGTGAGATACTTACAATTGTAAGATAAATTACTTAGTAATTTATCCTGTGCAGAGTGCTATTTGTGAGTTATTTCTGCTATTTGTGGAGTTGCTGCCATGTAAAGTGTTTCAGATCAGTCACTTATGAGTTTCCACAGGTTTACAGCATAACAAAAGTTTTTTTTTTTTTTTTTTTTTTGGGTCATACCATGAATTTAGTAACAATCTCTTTCGTCCACTGTGTCGGGGGTGCTTGCTAATTAATTAGCTTCCCATTGAATATGAAATGTCACATTGTTAGTGGCACATTTGTAAAATTTGTAAATTAATGCTTTTTATAGGGTTCTGAGCTTCTATACTTTTTTTCCCTTCTTTTTCTTTTCTTTTTTTCTTTTTTTTCTTATTCTGATGTGAGCTGGTTGAAGTGGAAGTTATATACTGTACATAGTTAAAGCACTTTTCATTCATCCAGATTACATAGTGCCACCCAATCAAGAGAAACAGTTGGGAAGTGGCCATACTGGGCAGTCAAAGTATGACGGTGTACCGGTCTGGCTATTTTTAGCCTTGTCAAGCATAATGTGGAACATATGCATTTACTACTCAGTCACTGCTTGATATGCCGATCACACAAATAAGCCTGATATGTCTGTGTGTATAAAAAGGACTCAACAACTGGTCAAAAGATCAACTAGCTGGTCTGATTGGACTAGTGTTGAACATTTTTATTTGTCCTTCCTATAATTAAACTAGCTCCATCACAAAACAGTAATCATTTTAATAATATAATTGAAGTTAATTTAAATTATTTGTTTATTCTTGTTAAAAAAATACAATTTTTAATTTGCTATAGCTACTATAAATTCATACATATTTGGTGGAAAATTTGTATATGGTCCAAAACATTAGTGATTTTTTTTCAACCCATTTTAACTGAAGCCTCCAAGACTATCACCGATCAAAGTCACAATTCCAACAAGACAGCTTGGTGATATATTTAAATTAATATAGCAATTACAATGTTCAATATATCACAGAAAATTTAATCTAATTAAAGTAAGACAGAACTTGATAGCATGCAAAAAAAAGAAAAAAAAAAAAGAATTGTGTCTTTAGATTGCAAAATTGTACATTTCATCAGTACGTTTCCCGTAATAAATGTGTTTGGAGTGTGCCTCCATACATTAACAAATGCAAATAGATTAAAATGCACCTGCAAAGTTATGTTTTTTTTTTTTTTTTTTTTTGTATTTATTTATTTATTAATTAATTTATTTCAGTCTTTAAAACATTGCTTTTTAACTAGCAGTTCTTTTTCTCAGGGTTTGCATCTTTCAGATGAGCATCCCTCCCACTGTGAATACTGAGAGATTTGATGGAAATATCTGTACAAAAAGTTAAAATTTCCTTTCAACATAATTGTATGATGGGATGACTTAAAATGTAAATGAGACCACATTTTCTTATTTTTGATCTGTGGTCATCATTCTTAAAATTCCTGGTATTTAGGGAGTCTCTAAAGAGTAGCATGGCTAATATTTGATAGATTTTACCACACGCAAAAAGCCTCCTTTAAATATAGCCGTGTCCAAAGACAATTTGCATGTGTGACTCTTTTCACAATTACTCTTAAGAAATCACCCACAATACGCCTACAAAGCATGTTTGCAATTTATTGGATTTCACAAGCAAAAAATTTAGGATATTAGTAAATGAGGGCCTCAGAGGTATTTGAAACTTTCTCTCCAAATTGGACAAAAGAACTTGGCACATTGTCCCATTGGATCTTAAATGCTCTGGCATACTAATTTGATATGCTTAGCATCTGCAGGCTTTTTTTTTTTTTTTTAATGTGTGTGTGCACATGCACAGTGTGTCATGACGTTTATTATCATAGCATTCATCTCTTTGTAATCATTTTGCCTCTTGCCTTCCCTCTCTCGATCATAACCATGCCTACCCTGGAGCCATGAACTACTGGAGTGAAGCAAATCAAATTGCTATCCCATATGCAAGACCCGCCTTCTCTAACAGAGCTGCCAGAGCGAGTCATACTTTCCAGACAATGAAGTTGCAATGCAGACAATATCACAGCATTTCATGGGTCACAGAGGAAGTCTAAGTCAGGGGCCTTTGTATTATAATTAAGTACCATCTTGTTGGAAATTGCTTGGAAGCTTTATAGTGACAGATGGGAGAGGCTGGACACTACGCGAATCCTAACAGTTCCAGTGTGAAAGAAGCCGCAGCATGATTAATTGGAGAGTGTGTGGAGGAAGAGGTGAGGTGGGAGTTCTAGAGTTTCGCGCCCTTTATGTGCCCTCCTGCTGGCAAACACTTGTGGTGAGAGGAAACGATCACGAAGTGCTTTTGGGCTTTCAGATCAGTTAAAACATGCGATTCCTGCTACATGCTGTAAATGCAAGAGAGATGTAAAGATTAAGGTCTGGATAGAGATTCCAGTTACAGAATGATTTGATTGACGTGACGTCTTGAGTTTATGCTCTTGTAAAGTGTTCACAAGCTTTGAAGTGTTCAAGAACCTGCTCTGCAGAACACATATATCTTCTTGGCAGCCTTTGGAAAAGTTAAGGATGATGCATTTTGCATGAAGTCACCTAAGTTTGCACAGATTAGTTCAGAGAATATATACAGGATCAAAACATCTGATCCCAATGATTGCATAACGCTGTACCTATTCCTTGAGTAAATGAGATTCATATTTTGTCATGCCTCATAAAAAGCACAAGGTGTTTAAACTGTGTCTAGAAACATCATATATTTGAGATAAAATGTTTGCCGCTTCTTCTAAAGCTGAGCATTCAGAATTGGCCTTCAAAATGGGCACATTGTGTGCACATTGTGTTTATTAGCCATTTTTGTGTTGTAACCTGCGTGATTTGCATAAGTTATTTTAGTGAATCAGTTGTTAAAATAATTCAGACAGCATATAAATGATGCTATCAGTGGACGCAATTCATTCTTAGTAAGCATGACTCATATTGGAAAAAAAAAAAAAAAAAAAAACATTATATACTAAATGCTTTTCTTTGAATGGTTTGGCAGAAGTCAGGTCATGTCTCTTCTCTTCATTAGCTGCACCCAGAGACATTTTGAGAGTATTTTTTATCTATTTAAATAGCTGGAATAATGACATGCCAAAGGCAACAGGGAGAACAATCATTCTGGAGCGGCTACTACATCATCTTTTTACCTACGTCTGTAAAGTTTAAACTGAAAGAGAAGCACTTTAACTATCATTTAAACTAACTCCATCACATCATTGCTAATGAACTCAGAATCACAATTGATTGTTTGAAGTGGGGAAAAAAATAGCTCATCTGAGTTTTAGCTGCTTCTGAGTGGGCTTTTAATTCAGCTCTTGAACATTTTGACATGGAATAATGAGTGCTGTGTTCAAACTGGAGTGGAG
Source organism: Mylopharyngodon piceus (assembly GCA_039654765.1). NCBI lineage: Eukaryota > Metazoa > Chordata > Actinopteri > Cypriniformes > Xenocyprididae > Mylopharyngodon > Mylopharyngodon piceus. The sequence goes on along the minus strand of CM077439.1, from coordinate 26,341,655 downwards.
GGTGTTCCTGGCAGAGCATATAACCTTATATTGAATTAAATATACTTTTTTTTTTTTGTACATGCTCTTAAACAAAAACTATTCAGTAGACTATTTTTGGCAAATTTACCTTTTACCTTATCAATTTTATGATAGGTGTGGAGCCCCTACAGGGACATGGTGGTGGGAGAAGAAAAAAAAAAAAAAAAAAATGAGATGGGAAGAAAAATAATGTCAATGCTTTTGTGTTCCCAAGAATGTTTTGTGTTCCCAAGAAACTTTCCGTTCTCTCTAGTTCCCTCAACCTGGCTAAAATCAGCCAGTTGTTGATATAATTGAGCACACAAATGTCCTGGAGTTGTAGTGAAGCCAGGGTCGCATCCATCCACTTCGTAAACATGTGGGGTGACAGAGCTAGGCCGAAAGGCAGAACCCAATACTAGTAAGCAACCTGAGGAATTTTCTGTGTTTCTGCAAGATCTCTATGTGGAAATGTGCGTCCTTTAGATCTATTGTGACAAAACCAATCGTCGGATTGAATCTGAGACACGATTATCTTGAGTGTTAGCATCTTGAACCTGTAAGTCCACAGAATTGCTATGGTTCAGAGCTCATAAGTCGAATACTGGCTCCTTTGGCCAAAAGAGAGTTTAACTCCTGTTCTAAAAATAGAACCTGTTCTTGTTTCACGAGAGTGGGAAGAATGCCATTGAAGAAAGGAGGTTGAAAATTGAATTGAATTCTGCATCCTTCCTTGACTGTTCGAAGAACCCATTGAGAGACATTTGGCAGAAACCTTCATGCTGCTAAATACTGAGATAGATCTGATCCTGATCTGTGGGAGTTAATTGTTCAAGAACCTGAAATGGCGTGCCAGCAGGTTCGTGACTCACTGGAGAATTATTTTGAAGATATTCATATTGAGTGCAGATTGGGTGGAAATCCCACCAGGGTTCACCACACCCTAACACACCAGAGGTGGCAGGTTAAACGGAGAAAATCCTGTAGGGCTTCAAAAAGAAGGAGACAGAACATATTGTAATGTTATCATCATCTTGACCACAACCATCAGGGCCGTTTCATTTTGGCCATCCTTGCGGAAATGACCATGCTCAGGTCAGGCCTTTTAAATGGCTGTGTGCAGCATCCAAGTTCCCAGTCCTGATGAGGGGGAATATGGGCAGCCACACTGGCCTGTTGCTCTTCTCTTCTCCCCCAGGAAGAGCTAGAGCCTGGCCAGGGCTGGCTCATAGAAGCACCCAGCTCCTGGAACTGGTGAGGAGGGAATTGCCTGAACGCCACCAATTAGTGTTATCAAAAGTACCAACTTCGGTACAAAGTCGGTACTGAAGTTTTAAAAATGTGACGATACCAGCATTTCCCCCTAGCATTTTGAGCACTGTTGAGTGGATTCTTAAACACCTCTGATTGGCCATTGTGTTCACACACTCAACAGATATTTCTGTGATTGGCTACAATGATCAACGCTTCAAAAACATGCTGTAAATCTGTGACACTCTTCACCGATTGCTTACACAGATACACACGGGCGCATTTGAAAGCAGGCGTCTATCAGCAAATCCGTCTATCAGCGAATATATTAGGGATCACTGTAGCCAATCACAGACATATCTGTTGAGTGCATGAACACAATGGCCAATCAGAGGTATTTAAGAATCCACTCAACAGTGCTCAAAATGCTAGGGGGAAATGCTGGTATCGTCACATTTTTAAAACTTCAGTACCGACTTTGTACCGAAGTCGGTACTTTTCACAAAACACTAATTGGTGGCGTGTTTAAGAATCTGCTCAACAGCGGGGGAAATGCTGGTATTGTCATATATTTAAAAATTTCAGTACCGACTTGGTACCGAAGTCGGTATTTTGACAACACTACCGGCAATTGTCTCTTAGCTGCCTGAAACCTATCAATGACGGTGTTAACCTCATCTACCACCCAGCTCCTCAGAACTGGAAGTAGCAGACAGTGGGTCCTCGTCTAGATCAGAAGAAATCACCAGAAGAGCTTTCAAATCCAGAACAAGATTCTGGCGATGCAGCAAGAGAAAGGACAGAGCCTGTCTCAAACTCATCCTCCAGATCCATCTGTGAACCCCATGATTTAAGTTGACATGCCAGCTTGGCAGACGTAGGACCCGAACCACGGGGCACAGACGCCTGACTCCCATTCCTTGAGCAGAGAGCAAGAAGTGAGCGGAGCTTCATCGGAGCGAATTTCTCACAGTGAGGGCAATCGCCTCCCTCGACAGATGATTTAGTGTGCTCCACTCCAAGCATATCACACATAGATCATATTGCTTATATTGCTTGTCTGATGCCATAACTTGTTCTGTCACAACAAACATAGACGGTAGACAAACTTAGATGTTTTGTTGTTGTTTTCCCACTCCAAACACACGCAATGGTCTTTCCACATACATGCAAACAAACGGCTTCCTGAAGACAATGAAGCTGATGACGCTTTTTTTTTGGCATCTATTTATGGTATTCGTGACGGACTGACGTTACGTCACCTGACCGCTCTCGGGCAATGTGATTGGCTTGTTTTCCACACATGCTTCAGACACCGGCTCACACTGAGGTGTTACAATAGCGTTAATGTCATAATGCAGCGATGAGTTTCACTCGAAAGGGAACTTTAAAAGAAATAAAATAAAAACTTACATTTCTTATTTTCATTTAGTTTACCTTGATGTGCTACAGTAACAAAAACTAAAACTGAAATAAAAATTAATAAAACCCATATAAACATAATTAACAAAAAGATCATAAAAATGACAAAAACACAACAAAATCACAAAAACATTAAAATTACAATGAAAACAGAAAACATAAAAATAAAAACTAATTTAAAATATTAATAAAAACTATAATAGTATATCAGACTAAAATAACACTGGTGGATAGTCCTGATAATCACTCCAATTAAATGGAGAATTTCATAGAATGCTAATATTCACTCAACATTATTTCATTTATTATTGTTTGATCGTAACATGGAGAGAGTTACAAGGAATGTAAAAATAAGTCATTAATTTATGCTCAAATAATATGTCGATATTATTTAATTAATGCAACCTGCAACATTTTAACATTTTTAATTATTCACATATTCAGTTAAATATTCAGAACTCTTCTATCCAAAGTGTTCCTCAATGTGACCTTCTATCACACTGATCTGATCTGATCTGTGTGTCCTTTTGACGAAGGCCTAAAATACCATTTTCATGCAGTATTTGCTGCGTGATGTCACATGAGTATTCTGCAATCATGGCTTTTTATTACACCTGCACTAGTCTAATCTGCTATGCATGAGTAGAAAAGTAAATGGCCTTTTCTTTTCACTCTACTTTATTTCTACCCCTTCTTTTCTAAACAGTAATGGACTTTTCTCAGCTTCCTTATATGCTGAGGGGGAAAAAAGTGTATTATGACCGAACACCGATCAAGGCAAACTGTCTGCAGACGTGCTGGTAGTGCGAAGAGGAAAAGTGTATGGTATGCAGAGCCAGTAACTGACCCTTGAAAAGCAATGGCAAGCTGTGGTGAAATCAAGCATATGATATTTAAGTCGAGGGATATTGTCAACTTCACATATGTTCGTGCACAGTGCCCTTCAAAGAGGCTTTTCTGATCTCGTCATCTCACCCCTGAGATCATCCCTTCATCTGTATTTAGATTAGATATTCCCTTCATGCTTTGCACAGTATGTCTAAACTGCAAATCTTTCTCATATTCATTGTTTACAAGTGATCCTACAATGCAAGTCTTTTAGGTATCTTTTGAAGCAATTGACAAGACATTACTTAGCTCTCCCATTCACAATGACTGTTCTCCCATCACTGCTGAATCGCATGATTGTGTCATAGAAGATTGCTCGCTTTCATAGACGAATGCTCACTTTTCTGTCAAGCTAAAACCATACATTTGCACTGGCAACATCAAAGACCGAAGCCTTGTAATCATACAAGGGGTATCCTTGCTGAATTTTGTTTCTTTTGGGGTTTTGTATTGGAAACTTCCCTGAAAAGAGCTTCATTATCTTGTTTGACCAATGAGACAGTAATCAGTTTGCAGAATACTTTATGAATACAGCAAAATGTGGAATCTTTTCAGAGGCGAGTTGCTTGCACACGATAATGTATAAAAGGAAAATATCCTCCTGAAATGATTTTCAATGTTCAGTCACCATCCTGTTGGTTTCAGAAGTAATTTTGCTGTGTGTGAGACAACACTTGAATGTTGGGATGGTGGATTCCCAGAATTCATAACCTGAAATAAGCATGGTGTGTTCAGAAGAGTGGTGTATCCTAACCTACATTTGTATGTCAAAATACCATGTCTGATATAAAAGTATACTAGACAGGGCTCAATGCTAAGGACTTTTTCTACTGGCCCAGTCGGGCCAGTGGTTAAAATTTTTACTTGCCCTGCCAAAATTTTCACTGGCCCCACAACAAAAAAATTAATAAAAGTAAAAGACAAGGAAATGGGCCTATAAAATAAGCATAGTTATTTTTTTTTTATTGTCTTTGTTACATTTAACCTCAATAAATAGGGTTATGACACCAAAAGCTACTAGATTAACTCACTTATATTTTAAATATTGTTAGACAAATAAACTGTAAGTAATAAAATAGTAACAAATAATCAAATTACGAGTAATAGCACAAATAAATACAACAGAACAAACATATAAATGAAATAAATGGTGCTTTTCAAGTTTTTCATGTAGGTTTAAACAGGAGATTTTCAGGTACAGAAATTGTAATCTAATGTATAACTATAGAGTAGATTAAACTTTATTAAAGTTAATCAGTCAAGAGCAGTTACAGATGCATAAAAATGTTTTTAATGTTGAAAATATAAAACGTTACATACTGTTATTTGAAATTATTAAAAAAAATAAAGACACTTTAAATGTGAAATTAAACCCGCCAGTAGGTGGCAGCGAATCACTGTTAATGAGCGAATCATTGAGATTCAACCGATTCATTCAAACGGCTGATTCATTCAGGAAGTGTTGCTCAGAGACGCAGAACAATTCTGTGGACTATTTTCGTTGGCGAAATAGAGCGAAATAAGCGATTTGGTGTCTTAAATGTAAGTCACTTGATATTAAGTTCTTGTTCATTAAACTGTACGCTGAATAAAATCAATATCACATTTGTAATCATGCTAATATTAAGAGAAAAACGGCGCTCTTTGTGTAATATTGGTTGGCTATATTAAATGATATAAATATGAAATATATACAGGGGCATTTTTGCCCCTTATCTTGAATTCTGGGGCATTCTAAAGGCATTTTAATAGACTAAATCATGCAGTGAAAGCGTGCAATCTAAATATGCACGCGCGCTAGTCTAACCTACTAGACTACATCACGTAGTGCATGCGTGCACTCAATGGGTGTGTTTTTGTTTGTTTTTTGTAAAGTGAGGGACATACTCGATAATATCAGATCGTTAAATCAACAATTACGATATCATAGATGATATATAACGCACACCCTACAGCACTGGCCCGATCGGGCAAGTGACCGCTCCGTCTACTGTCCCGAGCGTCGTTCACACTGGCCCCGGGCCATCGGGCAGTCCTTATTGTCGAGCCCTGCTAGACTACTGCAGTCATAATATAGACTACTAAATGTAACGGAGGCTAGCTAGTAGTTGCTGTGCAAGTAAACCTCACTCCCCTGATCTCAAGAGATGCTCTAGCGACTGACTACTCCTTGTTAGAGCGTCCGACTCCCATGCAGACGGGCCTGGGTTCGTGTCCCACTTGGAGCGGGCAGGTGCGAACTGGAGGGGCTACATTGGTGCCGTGACCCGGATGGGAGTGAGGTTCAAGGCCTGCACAGAGCAGGGCAAGTAGGTCCTGGGTAGGGGGGTTACATAAAGACTAATAGACTATTGAATAGTTTTAACCTTTTTTTAATTGCATATCTTGTTTCACAAAGCAATACTTCATTGCTGTTGGGCGGAAACCTTGTATGTCCAATGTATGTGTTTCTTGAGTAAAGCAATGCTGTACTTACTCAAACAAACAGTTCTTTATTTACCCTTGTATTGCAAACAAGCTGAGACGGTCCAAAATGTGTGCACTTCATTCACGATAGAGAACCGACATTTTGAGGATTCAATGGAGATACGAGGTATAGTCACAAGCTCTTTTTAATACTTTTCATTGGTTAAATGTTTGTAAAACCCACAGACAGATGTGAAGGGTAACCAATAGTAATGATTTATGATTTATGAAGTAAAATGAAGCTGTAATTCATCTTAACTTTAAACATATAAAAAATAATCAAATTAACAAAACATACATAGATGAATACATATTGGTCTTTTTTCTTTCAAAATACTGTTTCAGTGTTGCTGCTTAAGGGACAAGATGGGGAAAAAAATTATCGCCTTTTCAAAGAGGTAATGGGAGAAGGTGTTAATAAAACCCATCAATCATTTGCATTTAGCACTGCTCATGTTTTGTGTGTTTCAAAAGCTACCATCTGGGTCATGGTGCCTGCAGCAATATTCATTGTTTTTGCAACAGAATTTGTGCTGGTGCTAATTGAAACTTGAACAAACAGACATGTTTTGTTTCTTTTAGGCGGACAGGGTCTGTCTCTCCATTTCTGTCTTTTTAATCAAAACTGAGAATAGAGAGTACAGGGGATTACTGAGCCTTTTGAGATGTGTTATGAAAGCACAGAGTGCTCTCAAAAAGATAAACAGGTGTTATGAATCCCAGGCTATGAAATGTTTGCAAAACAAGATGCAGATTATCTGTGAAACAAAGATGAAAATAAGGATGTTACTGTAGCATGGATTAATTAATGGTGCATTCAGTCCGAGAGAGAGAGAGAGAGACAAAAACAAAGCAAACTTGAATGTTATTTGGCCCTAAACAGAGACTACACCACAGCAGAATATCTGAGTACAGTGAAAGACTGTAAATTAAGAAGAATAATGATGAGGTACAGACTGAGCAATCACACGCTGACAGTAGAGACGGGCAGATACAGACAGAACTGGCTGCCCATACTGTGACCAGGGAGAAGTGGAGACAGAGCAACACTTCCTCACCAGCTGCCCTAACTATGAGGAAATCAGAAAGACATTTTATCCAAAATTTGAAATACTTTGCCCTAACTTTATAAAATTAAACAATAAAACACAAATTCAACATTTATTAGGTGAAAAAAGAAATTGTATCCTACTAGCAGCAAGATACATTGATGCCTGTCACAAAAAGAGGGATTCGACTAATCAGTAATGTGCTCACACACACACACACACACACACAAACACTAACTTACTCACTCACATAAACACATGAACACGCAGACTTACGCACATACACACTGAATTCTAAATTGTTCATAGAATTCTAAAATGTTCATTGATTGTTCTACTTACTTTTATTTAATTATTATTATTTTTTTTATGTGTGTATATGTACATGTATTTTGATTATTTTGCTTTGGCAATACTTTGTAACAATTGTCATGCCAATAAAGCACACTTTGAATTGAGAGAGAGAGAGAGAGAGAGAGAGAGAGAGAGAGAGAGACTTTAGTTTGGGGACCAATTCTTCTCACTATTAACTAGTTGCTTATTAGCATGCATATTACTAGCATATTGACTGTTTATTAGTACTTATAAAGCACATATTAATGCCTTATTCTGCACTACATCCCTTAATACCCCATACCCAAACTTAACCACTACAACAACTACCTTACTATTATTTATTTATTTATTACATTTTTGTTGTTGTTGTGGTTTCATGAATTGTTTGCTGAAAATGCCCATGACAGGTTCTGCAGGTTGACCAATTGTGTGGATATTGCAGATACCGATAACCTCAATTGGAAAATATGTAATAACCGATTAATTGGCCGAAAACTTTCCATTTAAAATAAAACAGAGTTGAACTTTATTAGAAAAATAAACTTTATAAACAACGACTTAGCAATTAGAATGTTTAATAATTATTACATAAAATAAATAATAATAAAAATAACAGTTACATTTTAATGAGGTTTCATTAGTTAACTACATTAGTTTACATGAATTGTGAATGAACAATACTTTTACAGCATTCAGTTAATGTTAATTTGGTAACACTATTTTACAGTGCTGTAGTTACACGTTACTACATGTACTTACTATAGTAATAACAGTAAATTAAGCATAATTACAAGTAACTAACCCTAAACCAAACCCTAACCCTAACTGTAACTCTATAGTAAGTGCATGTAGTTAATTAATAGTACTCAGTACTTATTTGAGTAATTACAATGTAACTACGGTACTTAAAATAAAGTGTAACCGTTAATTTCAACATTTACTAATGTATACTTTTTAAAATCAACAGTTTAATTTGTTAATGCACTGTGAACTAACATAAACAAACAATAAACAACTTTATTTTTATTTACTAACATTAAAGGTACACAATGTAACTTTTGGCCGTCTAGTGGTTTAAAAAACAAACAAAACAAATTTGCATGCATTTTGAGAAGGAACATTGTTTTGGTTGTGTTTCGGCTCTGCGTGACTGTGCGGCTGAATATAGTTCTTATTCATAACTAAAAAGAGAGAGGGAGATTATCTAGCAGGGTCTATTGTGACAACTTAGCCAACTTACCGAAATTACACCGAAATTACCCAAAACAATTTGTCCCAGGAACTTTTTTTCCCCCAGACCTGTTGCTGTCTGCGTTTCCATTGCAGTCTAAAGTACCATGAATTAGTCCGGTGACGGAGGACTGCACGCAACTTTCCAGTTCCCGCTGGATTTCGTCCTCCGCATATAAGCTTAATAAAGCCTGAACCTCGTCATCGGCCCATTGGTCATATTTTTTTTAACTCCATTGTTGATTCGAATAGCAAACAACTCTTACTGAACGCACCACAACAGACTTTTAAACATGGTGGTTGAAATAAAATGCTGTGTGGAGTCAACCAATCAAAATGCTTTGTGAACTCAACCAATCAGCATGTTCAATACCCAAGTCTCACCCCCGAAGGTTCCTGAACTTTGAAAAAGTACCAACTCACAAGTAGGGACTTTCTAAAGGGGAAATTTTTACCTGGAACTTCATTTAGACCCTGGTCCCTCGGGTCGAAACACATCGAGTACCACCCCAAAGTCCCTAGTTCCCGGGGAAATTTCCTGTGGTCAAAATGCGGCTTTAGACTTTTTGCTTTTAAATGAATAATGAAAATCAGAGGCTGTATTGTAGAAACATCCTAACTTAGAATCGTATCCTGTCTGCTTAGTAATCATGGCACAATATTTCAAAATAGAAATAGAACTCATCAAATCTTAAATCAAGAAGTAAGATGTTTCTGTAATACCCCTGATTCCAAAAGGTCACTGTAACACAGTTCGTAGATACGGGAAGAAGGAGGCGGGAACCGGTGAACGTTCAACACAACTTTAATACAAATAAACAAATACAAAACGAAAGTAAAATGCCGGCAGTTCCTCACAGACAACTGCAAGCCACACAAACATAATAAAACATAAAATAAAATCCAGGCCTGGTCCTCTCTCATCCTTCACTGTCGTCGCTCCCCTTTTATGCTTCCGGAGCTCCTCCGTGAGAGATTCGAGACCGGTGCAACGCGCAGCTGACGCTCATTATCACTCGCGTCACCGGCCTCGCGCCGTTCCCTCACGGCTCTCGCCCGCCCTGCTCGTCACAGTCACCTTTGCTCAGTTACCCCATAGAGTCATTGGGTTTCTGTTAGTGGCCAGCCCCTGGTGTCTTGGACAACGCTATGCATTACTTACAGTGACCGGAATGACCGGCCCCTCTCTGGTTACAGATTCCAGGCTCTGACATTTCTAGAGGTGTTGGCTTACCTCCATCCTGTCAGTCACTAAAAACATGCCTCTGTATGTCTTGTTTGTTTTCTGAAATTAATAACCAGAAAGTTAATGACTTTTATGATTAAAGTCAACTATTTCATAAATAATGTGTGATTGACAAAAGGGGAGTGGTGCTTTGTCCATTAATGCAGGACTAAAATTAGCTGTCATTCGTTTTCCATCCAAATGACAGTGACCTTTAACAAAAGAGCCATTCAGAATGATTCCTCTGAGACGGTGATGTCCGGAAATAGATTGGACTGGGAAAAAACGTGGAAGTGAGATGAAAAGATAAAGTGAGATTATGTGATGTGAAATGGAAGCAAGCAGGGACAAAATCTGAATTAGAGCTGAAGTTTGAACCAGTGTCTAAATTTTTCAGTAGTGACTGTATAGATCAGATGTTTTCACACTACTTTTTCTAATGAGTTTTTGTGTAGATGTGGCAAAATTATAGGGGATTCTGGAATATCCAAACAACTGCCATTGAAACAAACAGAAATGTTGGGTAACGTGGATAACATTCTCCAGGTATTCAAGGGGACTGATTATCCCTCTTACAACGTCTTGATTTTGTTTTGGGGTCTACTAGAATAGGTTTGCATGCTTGGAAAACAAACAAACAATAAAAAAACATCAATTTGCATATAGTTTTGTTGCTGCACCTCTCTTCCCAGTCTGTCAGTAACGCTCAAGGGTGTGTTTCCCAAAACCAACTACGGTCGCAAGTTACAGAGTTTGACACTTGCAACCATAGTTGGCTAACGATGCGTTTGGGAAACACACCTCTGTTTAGTTCCTGTCTCTATGAAGCCCCTCCTTCTAAAAAGTGCAATGTGCTCTGATTGGTTGGCTAGACCAGTGTGTTGTGATTGGTCAACCGCTTCCAGCATGTGTTTGGGAAATGTCATGGCTCTTACCATAACCTCAAGTTTCAACACACTTCTAAGTAATTCAACCAGGCCTCGCCCCTTTATTTTGCGTATGCCTTGGGAGAGAATTATTTAAATGAAGAATATTGTGACATGTATGTTTCCTGAAGAAAACTCAAGACTACAATTGAGACGTTTCAGGGAGTTCAGAAACAGTTCGCACTGATATAGAGAATAACTCCCTTGGGAATGACTTTGTGCTTTAGACCTGTTTCATGCTCAAACAGCAACATTACACACTAAAGAATGCTGAAAATGTAAAAAAGCATAATATGACCCCTTTAAAGGTTTGGTCAGCCATTAAGGTGGACACATTTTGCCAATTAAGACACCTTAAAAAGTCACTGAAATGCGTGTGCTCAGATTACATGACATTACTTTTAAGACTCTATGATGCTAAACCAATGAAGATCCGAGAAATTAAATCTTTCCCCTATTTTCATACAAATATTTTCAGTATCTCATTTATCACTTTGACAGCTGTACATTCATCCTTGTGACTCAGACGGTGGGAGAGCATCTGTGCGTTCTCGTCAGGACATGAATAGCCTGAAAAAGAAAAAAAAAAGCTGAAAAAAGAGCTTGTACCTTATTCACCAACCTTGATAAATAAATAAAGATTGAGCCTCTCAGAGTCGTGCACACCTTCATGTTCTGTCATCTTTGGTGATTTATACTCAAATGTTGAATTGGACCTGGCATGTGACATCAAATTTTTAAGGCCTTGTAAGTGATCTCACTGTACACAACCCCCGTTTTATTGACAGGATTAAAATTGCATGGCCCACATGTTGAAATATGTGCTGTGCTGAAATCTGATCTTGATGGACACTGCGGCACCATATCTATAACCTCATTGTGTCTATGATGTATGCACTTGCCTGGCAGAATCAAAGAGACTATTTGTTTCCCTGTCATTCTGCCATGATCCAACATATAAGCACTATTCATTTGGGCAATACAGTAAAAAAAAAAAAAGGGGGCCATCATTCTCTATTGTTAAAAGCACACTGAAGCAGAAAAAGATTTTGTCTATAAGTCTTGCAAAGAGCCATGCATGATTTCCTGAGGTTTTCACACACACACAAACACACACAAAAAAAAAAAAAATTATATAATTTTTTTTTTTTTTTTTTTTTTTGTGAAAACCTCAGGAAATCATGCATGGCTCTTTGCAAGACTTATAGCCAAAATATAGTATATGTTTACATTTATTCTAACCCCTGTTTAGTACCTGTCTCTAAAGCCCCTCCTTCTAAAAAGTGCAGTGTACTCTGATTGGTTGGCTGGACCAGTGTGTTGTGATTGGTCAACCGCTTCCAGCATGTGTTTGGGAAATGTCATGGCTCTTACCATAACTGCAAGTTTCAACACACAACTAAGTAACTCAACCAGGCCTTGCCCTTTAATTTTGTGTATGCCTTGGGAGAGAATTATTTAAATAAAGAATATAGTGACATGCACATTTCATGATCGATAATGTAAACAATGATTGGTCATGATTATGTATGACTTTTTGTTGAATTCAAACTTCGCAACAGCCAGACTTAACGAAAATAGTGTGCATGCTTATTATAATAATTACGGTAATCTGTGGGCAGTGCAAAAATAGTTTTTTTGTTTTCTTTTTTCATTGAGTTGATCAGTGATTCAGCACCAAAGTCTGTCATTAAAAAAAATGTTTTGAGAAATTATTAATATTTCAAGAATTGCACTTAGGAGCATTCTACCAACTTCTTTGAAGTCATCTTAAGATACGTAAAAGATTTTTGTAGATACGTAAAAGATTTGGAAAGGTCCTCGAGCTGGGACTCGAACTCGGGTCGCCTGAAGCGCAACTGCGCTATATGTCGGCGTGCTGCCCACGAGGCTATCGGCACCGACGACAAAGTGTCTGTTGCCGCTGGTCGCTGTCTGCCGGTACAGTGTGAATGTCCTTTAATTCTCTGCATTCGCACCTTCAAAATGCATCTTACACCATCAAGCACTCCATCAGCGCTTTCTCTGGTGTGTAGGCACAACCCCACCAGACAGACAATGGTGTGTGAACATAATAAAATGTACTGTACTGTAAAATAGATTCAATACAGCACAATAGGCACATTTACATAAGAGGAACTGGATCCCACTCAAGCTTTGATTTGCCAATGCCCAGTGAACAATGAAGGGTTCTGTAGCTGATGGGCCATTTCCTGCTCTATCTTCTCTTTAACCTTCTGCACGCCTTCTTTTCCTTCTTTACCACCTCAACCAGACAGTTACTCATGACACATTTCAGTACAATGGAGTGTGCGAAACAAATGGGAACAGATTGTATGTCATTCATGGTCAATTAAAAGATTTGCACCAAATATGTTGCCCATAGCACCTGCAGTAAATGGGAGATTGTAACTATTGCCTCATTTATGATGCATGGATGGTTCGAGGCTAGCTGTGCTTTGCATGACAGTAATGACTGCTTATGTCTAGTTGGCATTCAGCAGCAAGTTGTTGTCATGGCACCACTTTGATCACATCCACGTTCTCTTTTCTATATGATGTATCGCCATTGTAGTTGATTAATCCCATTACTCTAGTGTCAGCAGAAAACGTGTTGATGTGGCTTTTGCAGTTTATCACAAAATGGGATGTTGATGAAAATGAGGTAACGTGTTTGACAATAGCTTAGCACCACAAATATAATCATTTGTGAAAGGTTTTCTACATTTCAGATATATTGTGCGCTGTCCGTGGTGCTGAAGTGGCTGCATGCTGTAAATGCTTGCATAATGAGACACTGTTTAGGGGTGCTAAAGGACGCATTGTAAATATAAATATATAGACGTGCAGACACACTCTCTGTCTCTTGCTTTCCATCACTCACTTTCCCTGCACACACACATTTCGATAAAACTATTATAAGCATGTTTAAGGGTGTTTGACAGAGTGAAAGTAGTGAGTGTGCAGACAACAGTGCAAAACGTCGTCAAACACTTTTATGAAAGGTGTGTGTGTGTATGGCATTTTTGACTAGCAGCTTAACTAGCTTTCAAATTGATTTGGTGCAGAGCTCCATTAGAGTCAAGGGCAAGCTCTGGAAAATAAATAAATAATGAATTAACAGAGGCAAACAGCATCATAAATTTTCACTGTAATAATGCTTTACTCTACTGGGCATTGTGCCAAAGGGTAACATATATTCTTTTGCTGAGCGAACACCCTTCATCGCTTTATTTTATTGTACCTGTACACAGAGACACTGGCCAAACTCTGACTTGCAGTTTTTAGCCCATTCCACAGTGAAAGACTTAACTGGAATTTGGACTCTTTCAGGCTTAGTGAGCAAAGTGACCATTTAGAAATGTGCATATCTGTAACATTTATTTATTATCAGCAGTAACAGCACAGCTTTGATGACAAGTAAGATCACAAGTGTCAAATCCTGTAAATTTGTATGTATATATATATATATATATATATATATATATATATATATATATATATATATATGTATATATAGTTGTGGTGTTCATGGTCAAAAATGACAAAATACAAAACAAATACAAAACCTGTCCTAATTTTAAGAAAACAAGAAAAAAAACCTGAATCAAATATTTGCTAATAAACAAGTGATTTATAAGTTATTTTTCTGCGGGCCGATCATTTTTGACTGGGAACACCACAAGTGTGACTTTGTGCAATTTTATAATAAATAAAAACAAAATAAAACAATTTCAAAACAAATTCCCTGTTTAAACATTAAAGCACACTAGTGTGATAAGCATTTTTTCATATTTCATGTAAAATTGGCAAAATTATCCACAAAACACACATTTTTTCACTCAAAAACTGAGGTAAATAAGCTCAGATAAATAAGGCCTGTGATTGATCTGTTCCAAAAATAAATATAAAACTTGTCCCAATTAAAAGAAAACAAGCTGACAAAAAGATTGAATCCAATATATGGTGATAAGGTAGCATAACGAGAGATTTATAAGCAATTTTTTGCAGGCCGGTCATTTTTGACCGGGAACACCAGGAGTGTGAGAGGGTTCTCAACACAGCACAAGGGATATATATACAGTTGAGCTCAAAAGTTTACATACCACTTGCAGAATCTGCAAAAATGTTAATCATTTTAACAAAATAAGAAGGATCATGAAAATTGCATGTTATTTTTTATTTAGTACTGTCCTTAATAAACTATTTCACATAACAGTTGTTTACATAAAGTCCACAAGACAAAAAAATAGCAGAATTTATAAAAATTACCCCATTCAAAAGTTTACATACCCTTGATTCTTAATACTGTGTGTCATTACCTGAATGATCCACGACTGTTTTTTTTGTTTTGTGATGGTTGTTCATGAGTCCCTTGTTTGTTCTGAGCAGTTAAACTGAGCTCTGTTCTTCAGAAAAATCCTCCAGGTCCTGCAGATTATTTGGTTTTCCAGCATCTTTTGCATATTTGAACCCTTTTCAGCAGTGACTGAATGATTCTGAGATCCATCTTTTCACACTGAGGACAACCGAGGGACTCAAACACAAGTATTAAACAAGGTTCAAACATTCACTGATGCTCCAGAAGGAAACACAATGCATTAAGAGTCGAGGATGTAAACTTTTTGAATTGGATGAACAGAATAAATTGTACTTTTTTGTCTTCTGGGAAACATGTAAGTATCTTTTGTAACTTCCAAAGGGCAGAACTAAATGAAAAAATATGTTCTTTAAACAAAATAAAAAAAAAACTTGCACATCAACTTTTCACCCCTGACTCTTAATGCATTGTGTTTCCTTCTGGAGCATCAGTGAATATTTGCAGCTTTTGTAATAGTTTTGTCTGAGTCCCTCAGTTGTCCTCAGTGTGAAAAGATGGATCTCAAAATCATATAGTCACTGCTGGAAAGGGTTCAAATATGCAGAAGATGCTGGAAAACCAAAGAATCTGCAGGACCTGGAGGAATTTTCTGAAGAACAGAGCTCAGTTTAACTGCTCAGAACAAACAAGGGACTCATGAACAACCATCACAAAACAAAAAAACAGTTGTAGATCATCCAGGTAACCACACACAGTATTAAGAATCAAGGGTATGTAAACTTTTGAACGGGGTCATTTTTATAAATTCTGCTATTTTTCTTTTTTTTTTTTTGTCTTGTGGACTTTATGTAAACAACTGTTATGTGAAATAGTTTATTAAGGACAGTTCTAAATAAAAAATAACATGCAATTTTCATGATCCTTCTTATTTTGTTAAAATGATTAACATTTTTTTTTGCAGATTCTGCAAGGGGTATGTAAACTTTTGAGCTCAACTGTATATATATATATATATGCTTACATGCTTCTAGGCAATACTAAGTACACAGCATGTTGTATGTCTATAATACCTTAAATAGACTGAATATTAAAATACTTAGTATTTTAATGTACAGTTACATTTTAATCTGCAGGGTAATGCATTACAACTATAATTAATAATTAGTGGCTTTTTCTTCTTATGCAGATATTAATTAAGAGAAGAGCGTCGTCTCCAGAGAGCCTGACCGTAGCTTGTATTCCTAAATTGGTGATGGGAGCCATGGGAAATGAACTATATTTTACAGCACCCTCTCAGCTGGATGTGCTGCCGTGATGGTATTTATGGTGCAGTAATGCTGTAAAGCCGAAAAATGGGAACATTTATGAAGTGATGGTAGAAAGGGTTTTCATCCATCTCCTGCTGTGCTCAGTATGTTTAATTTATATGATTGACAGTAACAACCCTTTTTTGGCCTTTACTGACAGCGTCAGTCAGTTTTATGATCTTTGCCTACAAAGCACTGTTAAGATGATGTGACAGGTTCAGTGAAGGCACTTCTTGAAACGATCATCACACTTTGAAACACTTCATTTAAATAATATATATATATATATATATATATATATATATATATATATATAAATAAATACATTTTAGAAGATGATTATTAATTAAAAAAAAAAAAAAAAAAAAATGGATAGCTAAAACACCTGGTTCTTATTTTTTTATAAATTGTGTATTATATATATATATATAATACACAATTATATATATATATATATATATATATATATATATATATATATATATATATTTTTGTAATCATAAACATCAAATTGTTTGTATTTTTTTTTTTCCAAAATAGTAGCCTTCTATAATAAGATGTAATCAATAAGAGAAATGCACTTTTAGAAAAGCTATATTATTTTAGATTTGTCAGTGTGCTTATAAGGATTTCACAGACTGATAGTGACACTAAGCAAATAATCAATCAATCAATCAATCAATCAATGTTAGTTATTAATGTCTTCCCTAGGATGGAAACAGAGCATTTTGTTTCATCATATTCTTGTCCTCAGACATAAATATAAAACATTGTTTCATTGTATAAAACAGAAACTACTTAAGTGTAATTTAAGTGAATTTAAAAGTGGTGCAAAGTGAAAAAGAAAAGAGAAATCCAGAGCGGCAAATCTGTTACGTTACAGGAAGAATATTACGAAAAGTTAGGAAGAGCATCGAAAAGCTGAAGAGGAGCGGAAGAGAAGAGAACTCGTGGCAAGCACATGCTGATAGCCAAGCGCCTGCAAAATAGAAAACACTTGTCTTAAAAGATTAACGACGCAGTCAGTGTCCGATAGCATAAGTGTCTGAGGAAAAGGATTACCGTGACTAAAGAGAGTTACGAGTGAAAGAAGACAGGAAATCGGAAAGCACGTCAGTGACTAGTTAACCCGAGACGCTGATGGTAGGATGAAAGTTGAAAACTGACTTATATTCAGATAAATGCCATATTGTGTGTTAATCAGACGATTTAGACTGTTTACGAAGTTTGCCAATTCATTTTGTGTATGATAATGCTAAATTAGCGTGCATTCATTTCATATATGTGCTAAGTGTAGGCCTACTTAAAGTGTGCATATTGTGTACACTTGTGTTAGTGCATAAGGTGTCATGTATGTGATTGTATGTGATCTTATTCTGTTGTCTTTAAAGGTTATCAACCTAACCTGAACATAACTGAAAAAAATCTAAACTGTTAATTCAAGGTAACTACATAACTTCAGTCAAACTAATTGAAGTAGGCTACATCTATTGGATAACTCATCAATCTTGAAAACTGGAATTGAATGGATGTAAATGGACGTAAATCAAACAAACAAAACAAAAAGCACTGCAACTAAGTCAATCAAGATTGTAACAAGTTTATTGAAGATTGAAATTAAAGCCATTTCGAGTTGATCCTTGTGTCGGTGGTTGACTAAGCACGAGTTAGAGGCTACAATAGATGTGTAGAATCTGAAGTTAACTCAAGAGTGTCAAAATGTATATAAAAAATAGACTTGGACACATGCTTCAATCATGCAGGTTTGCAGGTTCTTGACATGTCCTGATTCATTTCCCGCTGATCCAGTTCTGCTTCATTACTTGCTTCCCTCACTGTGTGTCAAATAAAGTGTCACGAGTTTCCCCCAAATGATGGATTTGTATATGTTCAAATGTTTTGGGGGCTTTTTTGTTTGTTTGTTTGTTTTTAAGAAGTATATTTATAATAAAAACGAATGATTTGTGTGCATAGATACGACAGCGTTTATGAGAAATGTTCTACAATAGAATTCTCACTAAGCAAATCCCTCATTCTAAGACATCCAACAAATGTTTAACTAATGCTAATGCTGTTCTATTGCTCCATAAAAAAATAAATAATAATAATAATAATAAAAAAAACTGTCTTTAGCATTTTACTTTTCCAAAAATATTTATGAGATGAACCCCTTTGGCACGTTCCCACAACTCTCCTGTCCAAACAATTCACTATTCTCTCTGACAGAAGTATTTCTGCTTTATTTACCATTTTAAAAATTATTTGAATTACATTTTTATAAGAAAAAAAATTCAAACTGCCATAAAATATGTGCATCACCTCACCACTCAACTGTAATGAGCTGTAAAGAGTGTTTCTGTTTAGTTTGTTCAACTTCTTTTTAACAGCCAGAACTCATCTGTGGACAAAACAATGAGCTGGGCATTATCAAGTTATTTATAAAGTTATTTACCATTACAATATGTGAATGCTCTTTAGAAGAGCTTTAAGGGAATAGTTCAAACATAAATGAAAGTGGCCAAGTACTGCTTTAAATCCAGCCTTTCAAGTTCAAAAATGACCTAAAAGCTAGTTTTAAAGGGTTAGTTCACCCAAAAATGAAAATTCTGTCATTATGTCATTCCACACCCATAAGACCTTCGGTCATCTTCGGAACAAAGATTAAGATATTTTTGATGAAATCCGAGAGGTATATGACTCATCCATAGACAGCAATTTAACCGCCACTTTCAAGGTCCAGAAAGGTACTAATGACATTGTTTAAAAAAATCGACATGACTGCAGTGGTTCAACTTTAATTTTATGAAACGACGAGAATACTTTTTTTTTTTTTTTTTTTTGCGCAAAAACAAAACAAAAATAATGACTTTATTCAACAATATCTTCCCTTTTGTGTCATTCTCATACGTTGTTTACATCCAGCGCTTCCAGGTTCTACGTCAGAACGCTGACTCATTATTGGCCGGCTCCTGCGTCAGCATCACACGCATGCATCATGCTGCTCACGTGATCAGCTTTGGCCAATACTGAGCCGGCATTCGGACGTAAACATGGAAGCCTTCACTGTGCTTACTGTGGCAACTACATATGGATAATGACAGTGAAGAGATTGTTGAATAAAATTATTTTTGTTTTGTTTTTGCGCACAAAAAGTATTCTGGTCACTTCGTAAAATTAAGGTTGAACGACTGCAGTCACGTCGACTGTTTTAACGATGTCTTTAGTACATTTCTAGACGTTGAAAGTAGTGATTATATTGCTGTCTACAGACAAGTCATATACCTCTCGGATTTCATCAAAAATATCTTAATTTGTGTTCCGAAGATGAATGAAGGTCTTACAGGTGTGGAACGACATGAGGGTGAGTAATTAATGACAGAATTTTTTATTTTTGGGTGAACTAACCCTTTAATAACTGTGAAGGTAACACTTTATTTCAATAGTCTTGTAAGATCTTGTATTGACAATGCAAGAGGTGAGCACTCTGTAAAGTCTACTCCAGCACATCCCAAAGACTTTCAATGAAATTAAGGCCTGGACTCAGAGGTGCCGGTTCATGTGTGAAAATGATTCTTCATGCTCCCTCCTAAACATTCTTTCATTTTGAGCCTGATGAATATTGACATTGTCATCCTGGAATATGGCCATGATACATCTCCTGACATGGTTGTTTAAGAAATTGTTTACACACTCCATATTTTAGGGTTAATGTTAATCAATGTTAATGGCTTTAACATTAACTCAATGTTAATGGCTTCAAACAGTTCATGAGTAGTTGAACAATATTGTCTCCCAGTTCATTTGAATTTAATGTTAGACCAAATATTCACTATAGGGTTCAAATCTGGACTCTGATCAGACCAACATGAGCCTGATAGACTTGTTCTCAAGCCACTTCTTGGTTGTCTTTGCAATATGGGCAGGAGCATTGTCTTGTTGAAAAATAACATCTGATCATTCCTCTTTCATTATATGGGAAAAGAGTGGCCAGTTCATTCTTCAGCATTACATTCTTCTGTATTCCACATCATACAGGTTTGAAACAACTTTAGGCTGAGTAAATGATGGCAGTATTTCATATGTGGGCAAATTAAACATTCCAAAAATCCTCTCTTCACATTTGGCTAGTGAAGTGTTTGGACTGCATCTTGAATTTAAGTTTGTTTAACGAGGTAAATCTCTAGTTATTTACTTACTTTTCCACAAGGTTGCTTATGCCATCCACATGTGAAGTGCTCAGGCACAAGTTGCGCGTTTGCATTCCCTTCAGATTCCCAGCGTACCTCACTCCCTCTAAACTCGCGCTGTCACTCTATTACAGCGTATCGCTCATCCAAACCTCCGCCAAGTAACGTGTTGCGATTCTCATACAGTATTCAGACAGGCGTTTCATAATTTATGATACAGTTTCTGCAATCGACATCGTTTTCAAAGACGCAGGGGAAGGCAGTACATACAGGCCAACATTTCAGTCTCAATTTAAGAGCCGAGGGAAAAAGACTTAATCAAAGATGGCATGTAGATTATGGTACAATAAGTGTGTCAAGCCTCTCCTCTAGCATTCCTGTGGCAAACGAACTCTGACTCTATGATGTAGTGAAAGTGCTGTCAGCCTCCTCTGCTCCTCTTAATGCTTGTTGTTAAGGCGAGATGCTCACTCAGGCAATTTGTTGTGCTTTGAAGTGTGAGAGACGTAGACTGAGTTTTAAATTCAATCTGTTCTCATAGACGAATGGCAACGGGAAGCATCTTTTAAGTTTATATTGTGTGTCTGTGCTACTGTTTTGTAATAAAATCTTTGAAAATGAGTTAGCAACTTTCTGTGTTTAGTTGTGATTTGTCTTGCCTGTAGCTGATTCTCTATTTTAAAGTTGATGTGTGTAATTATTTTCAGTGTTAAAATACTTTCTTCTATCCCAGCTTAATATACAGAGACAACTATAAGTAAGACATTTGTAGGTTGAATTTCCGAGAAGTGTAAACACTCTAGCTCTGCGGGGCTTTCAGAACATTACTCGGTTTATTTAAAGGGGTGCCCTATATATTTTGTGCTATAAACTATATAAACAGTGTTAAAGTGCAAATGTTTGTCTTCAGCAGTGCTTCTCAAACCCTCATCTAACACACCTCATTCAACCCATCAGCTCATTAGTAGAGACTGCAAGACTTGAATTGGGTGTGACCGATGAGGGAAACATAGGGTGCATCTCAATCAGCTCCCTAATTCAGTAGTCAGGGCACTGATCAGGGAGTCAGCCATTTTAAGGGCTGTCTCAATCGAAAAATCCTTCCAGTGCACTGAAAAGTTTGCTCCCTAAAAAGTCCCACAATGCACCATGAAAACCAACCAGAAAGCATCCATGTCAAGTCAAGTCACCTTTTTTTTATATATATATAGCCCTTTGTACAATACATATTACAGTGATAACAGGAAAATGAATCAATGATGCAAATCATTTCATTTCAGCTGTACAGTAGCTCTAAAAGAAAACAGTGTTATTATTGTTCAGCTGAAGTCAGTTCAATGTTAATTTGGTTCCGTTGTAAAGATCATCAATTATTACATTAGTTCATTTCATCTATAAAGCAGTTCTGCAGAAAAACAGTAATGCCATCATCCACCTCAATTCAGTTCTCATCCAACAGTGTCAGTGCAGTCAAATCAATAATATTGTTTGATATTAACAATCAAACAATATTATTGAGCGAGCGATCCTTTTAACAGAAATTCTGAAGTGTGAAACATAATCACATGAGCCAACTCAATACACATCATGACACATAAAAAAAGTTAAAAACAAAAACAATTAATTATTTATTTTTTGTTTTAGCATAAAAATTCCATTCATTCATTGCTATAGGAGAGGAAGAATTGTCTAAACTCGTTAAATCATCTAAATCAACAACATGTATGTTAGACCCTATACCGACTAAGCTACTGAAAGAGATGCTTCCAGAGGTCATAGATCCTCTTCTTAATATCATTAATTCATCTTTGTCATTAGGATATGTACCGAAAACTTAAAGCTGGTTATTATTAAACCTCTTGTTAAAAAAACGCAACTTGATCCTACAGAATTAGTCAATTACAGGCCAATCTCGAATCTACCTTTTCTGTCAAAGATACTAGAAAAGGCAGTATCCTCGCAACTATGCTCCTTTTAGAAAGAAATGATATCTGTTTTCTAGGATTTCTAGTCAGGATTTAGACTGTACCATAGTACTGAGACAGCTCTCATTAGAGTTACAAATGATTTGCTCTTATCATCGGATTGTGGCTGTATTTCTCTATTAGTGCTACTGGATCTTAGCGCTGCATTTGACACTATCGACTACAACATTCTTTTGTATAGACTCAAAAATTATGTTGGCATTAGTGGAATTGCATTGGCATGGTTCATATCATACTTATCTGACCGTTATCAGTTTGTAGTAGTAAACGAAGAGATGTCATATCGATCACAAGTTCAGTATGGAGTACCGCAAGGCTCAGTACTAGGACCGCTGCTGTTCACCTTGTACATGCTACCCTTGGGAGATATCATTAGGAAGCATGGCGTTAGTTTTCACTGTTATGCTGATGATACTCAGCTCTATATT
This sequence comes from Mylopharyngodon piceus, assembly GCA_039654765.1. NCBI lineage: Eukaryota > Metazoa > Chordata > Actinopteri > Cypriniformes > Xenocyprididae > Mylopharyngodon > Mylopharyngodon piceus. Next base: position 26,318,634 of record CM077439.1, on the reverse strand, counting down.
TCTTTGCGCCCTGATCAATCTTACCAATTCACAAAATTAACGGAATGCATAGCTGATATAAAAAAATTGGATGACTAGCCATTTCCTACTACTAAATTCTGAAAAAAACAGAGATTCTAAATATTGGACCAAAAACCTCTGCACATAATAACCTAGAATACTGTCTAACACTTGATGGATGTTCTGTCAAGTCTTCGTCGTCAGTTAGGAACCTGGGTGTGCTCTTTGATACCAATCTTTCATTTGAAAGCCACGTTTCAAGCATCTGTAAAACTGCATTCTTCCATCTTAAAAATATATCTAAACTACGACATATGCTCTCAATGACAAATGCGGAACAGCTAGTTCATGCGTTCATGATCACAAGGCTATATTACAGTAATGCTCTACTGGGTGGTTGCCCTGCATGCCTAATAAACAAACTCCAGCTGGTCCAATCGCAGCAGCTAGAGTTCTTACTAGAACCAGGAAGTATGACCATATTTGTCCAGTTCTGTCAACACTGCATTAGCTCCCTATTAAACATCGTATACATTTTAAAATCTTGCTAATTACTTTTAAAGCACTAAATGGTTTAGCTCCCCAGTACTTGTGCGAGCTCTTAACACATGATAGTCCTTCACGTCTATTGTGATCTCAAAATTCTGGCCAGTTGATAATACCTAGAATATCAAAATCAACCGCAGGCGGTAGATCCTTTTCCTTTTTAGCACCTAAACTTTGGAACAGTCTTCCTAGCATTGTTCGGGAAACAGACACATTCTGTTAGTTTAAATCTAGAATAAAAATACATCTCTTTAACCTGGCATACAGATAACATGTTATCTACTTCTGTAGTTCAAATCATGTAAATTGTTAGGCTGCATAAATTAGGTCAGCCGGAACTGGGAACACTTCCCATAACACCTGATGTACTTGCTATAAAAGAATGCCGTCTACACTAATATTAGTCTCTCTCGGTTTATTCCGAGGTTTACCGTAGTCTGCCAGATCCAGGCTGTATCCAGATGAGATGAAGGACCTGGACCTAGACACGACGGCAACGCAACCCTGAAGCATCTACTAAACTATCCCCTGCAAAGGCCTCCTTCCCTTTCCTTTCCCTATGTATAGATAAAACACTATCAAAATAATTCCAGTTCGCATGGATCCACGGAAACGACTAATAATTCTGTATTATGCGGGCCAGACAAGTAATTTGGCAATGTCACTTTGTAAAAAAGACTAAGCATCTACACACATACACATTCAATCGAGCATACCTATAGACTAAACGCGTAAATGAATGGCAAGAACGCATTAAAAGTCTTCTGTTTTCAGTTAAAAAGGTGTCATTTAAGCGGCCCCCAAGTTAATAATTAACGATTTTTACAACGAAAGTGATTCAATCAAAAACTTACTTAAGCCTGATAATAACTTTTTCCTAGAAAGTTATTTACCTGTTATCACTGTGAAGCTGCTTTGAAACAATCTGTATTGTAAAAAGCGCTATATAAATGAAGATTACTTGACTTGACATAAACATACAAAGCTAATGAACATAATCTAGTTAACATTTATAATTTATTTACAGCTGAAGTGATACAGGGATATTTAACACAGTATCATAGTAAGTATCAGAATGTACTTTTAAATAACATAAAATAATAATGTCATAAAGATATCTATGCTGATGTTGTTCATAAATGCCAGTAAAGATGTTGTACAACGAGGAAAATGCCATGTCGGCAGAAACAGAGCCATGAGTGTCCCAATGGGTAGTGAGTCAGGGTCTACCAGTGCCTGAATTTGTGTTCATGAAATACTGATTCACAACCTTGAGAGCTGAATGAGACGCACATACAAAATATGCAGTGGTGGGGGGTCCCCAGGACAAGTTTGAGAAACACTGCTCTACAGTGCCACTGTAGAAGAACATTATAAACATTGACCATTTTAATTTCTATTTATTCCTTGTTGTGCAAAACTTTGCTTAAACATTTTCAGGTTTTTCAGGAGTCAATATGCTGTATGGATATGGAATACAATAAGCAATTTGCAATTCAGAACAATTCTTGCCAGTGTCTCATTTGTTAAGTACTAACAATCGCTCTGTTGCATTTACAAGTGAGCCAGCGTGAATGGGCACAAGAAAAAACTACTCTAAAGGCATTTCACTGTGCCATGACATTCAACAGGCCTTTTCAGACACACTGAATTGATTCACTGGTTCCAGTTGATATGAAACACATCTTCATGGTATGTGCTGCCTTAGGTCCTCTGAATAGAAAAATATGCTTAATATAAAGTAGGACCAGATATTTAAACAGTTAAATGTTTATAACTACTATGTAATAACATTTAAATTAATCACTTGATACAATGCATTTATTTATATGTACATGATTTTACATTGTACTTATTTTTTAAAAAGTACCTGCATGTTATTACATCTAATTACATCTATAGTTACACTGTTAAACCTTCCCTTTGGTGTAAGTACAAAGTAGTTAAAGTCACCTAATATAAAGTGTGACCCAATATCTTTATATTTATTGTATGGTAAATGTCTTGCAGTCCAGGTGAAACCAACCTTGGGTCCAGATTTGGGTCGCATATCCGCTAATTGATGACTTTTGCTCTAAAGAATGCAAAATTAAATTTTGCTGCAAATAGCTCCTCAAATGAGGTTAATGCAGAAATAGACAGTAATGACATGAGTTTGATGAAGCGCTTTCAATCTTGAACCTGAATCTTATAAAACAACATCGGCTCTTGTATCTTACACACTCACAAACATGTTGGTTCTGATGCATATACTGGCCTCCGTAATGAAATATCCCAAGCCTGAAAATGGCTAATATCAAATTTCTTGCCATTGTGTTTGGAAACTGGGCTGTTCATTTTCATCAATTTTGCCTTCCCTTGCTGCAGAACACACATTTGTTCTCCTTTTCCGGCTGGCTAATAGCATTAGCGTTATATTAGTGGAGGGGGGCCGTAAGTAGAACTGTTGCCACAGATAGAAAAAGAGGCCAGTTGGCTTGCTGTTTGCTTCTCCTCACTGTGAACAGATAAAATGAATGAGATTTGCAAATGGCTGTATATACTTTGGCTAGCCTTTCATGATGATGGAGAGAATTTATTAAGGGAGACTTGAGAAAGCGGTATTAATCAGGTCTGTTTGCCGCCTCCAGACTTGTTACACCCCTTGCAAGGATATCGGGGTCGGTAATGCCTTTACATAAGTCTTGCTTGTCTCAAGTTGCTTGTTTCATAGGTTTGTTCGAACCAGAGTCAGGCTGCCATACAACAGGCTGACTGTGGCGCATGGAGGCTACTTGCTTGACCACAGATGTGATTAGGATGAAGTGTAGACCATGATCGACTAATTCAACGGACATTACCCTAATGCACCATTAGTGCAGGGCCTGTCACAGTCAGTTGCAGACTCTAATCTTAGCAGTCAATTTTATTAACAATACAAACAAAATAAACATGTAGAAGAACAGAATAAAACAGGTGTAACAACCAACTAAACCTAAAAGATCTACTAAAATGAGTGCTATTTATACACATACTAAATGGAGGGAGAAAACAAGGAACAGGTGGGATTAATCAATAACCAAATTAGTAACTATAGCAACCAATAAACTGGGACAATGGAAATAGGCCTACACAACAACGATAAGTTTTTCCTATGCGTACAGACCGACAACATTGTCAAAATGATCCCCATTCACACGGATCCATGGAAACAACTAAAAACACTGTATTATGCTGCCAGGGCAATAGTTGGCAATGTCACTTTGTAAAGAAACACTACACACCTATAGATTGAACACGCATGATGTCACCGCTTTCACAAATTTGCATTTTTCACAAATTTTGTGTTTTGCAAATGTTTGCATTTCCAGGCCACCTGCCTTTTTTGTGTAAATGAATGGCCAAAACGCATACATTTTCTGTTTTTAGTTGAAAACAGTGTTGTGTAAACTGCCCCAACACAGGAAAGACTAGGTACAAACTAAATAAACAAGTCCGCTAAACAGAAACCTCATGTGACAGGCTGAGGATTGACTGATTGATTAATTGATTGATTGATTGATGATTAGTTGATCTAACTTAGTTGTTTGATTGATTGATTGATTGATTGATTGATTGATTGATTTCAGGTGAAGTTTGCCCATTGTATGTTAACACATTGGATTGTCTAGGCGGTGCTTCACTGCATGGACAAAGTAAAAAAAAAAAAAAAAAAAATCTTGAAGAGATATGAATACCTCATTTTGTAATTTGCAATGACCTTTCCCTGTGCCATTATCTGCAAGGAAGCTATTTTGTTTTTTTAGAGGCAGTAATAGCTTTTAGTTAGTAAACAGTTTAGAGCAAATGCGTCTTTAATATCACTGCAAAATGAGAGATCACCAAACACTTGTTTTTGATAATCGTTGTAAATAGAGAGGTGATAATTATGCAAGACGCCCATGTAAAAAGATACAAAACAAATGAAATAAACAAATAATATGGTAATATTTCAGGTATTTACAAGGACCTTCTGATCTTCTTGGAAAACTGTAAAAGGTTGTGTACAGTTTTTTTTTTTTGTTTGTTTTTTTGTTTTTTTGTGTGTGTTTGTGTGTTTGTTTCCTGTTGAAACAGGAAGTTACGGTAGGAAATATCGACAGGCTTGTTCTTTTGTTTGAAATAGCCACTAGTCTTTAGTTTCTGGCCTGTTATGCCAGAGAAGTGCTCTAGAGTTTAACATGTCTATTTAAAATTTTGTTGTACATTAGCATATAGATGAGCTCAAAGACAATGGCTAAAAACTAGAAAGCTTTTTAAGAAGGAAGCCTTCATGTTCTCTTTTGGAGGAAAATATATATATATATATATATATATATATATAGGTATAAATCTTGTTATTGCTATAGAAGTCTATTGACTTCATACTGCCGTTCATTAAAGCGCTTTTGGATTTAGCTGTCTGTATGAGCCATTTTAATTCCTGAAATATTGAAGCATTTTCCGTTCATGTTCCTGGAAAATGTCTAATATTCCCCTGGCCATTAGAGCAAACATCACACCTGATGACTCCTACAGGATAGCTGCCCAGTCCATTACAGATGCTCCACCATGTTTTACAATTGGCATGTGATTTGAAGGCATGCTTGGTTTTCTGTAAAAGTAAACCCATTTGGACACTGGTAATGGAGAGAACGATGACTCATCGGAGCATATAACTTTGTTAATTGCTCAGGGGCTCAGAAGCCCAATAACCCTAATTATAGTCAACACTGACACAGCTACTCATAATGTTGCTCACGTTTACAGCTGAATTTTGGAAAACTAAGCATTTATCTCAATTTAGATAATTTGACTTCTGTCACCTTAGTTATTGACTGTTTTGTAAATAATGTAATTTATCGTCAATACATCAGGGAAATTTGATGAGTTCACTTTAATGTGGTACCTATAGTCTGCCAAACTGCCTTTTTCATACTGCTTCACCCAAGGGATCAGGGTTTGGCTAGTTAGCAAGATATCAACACCATTTAAAAAATGTATGCATTTGGACTAAATGAAAAACTAAACTAAAAAAAATAAACTAATTAGTTCAGTCGAATTAACTTTTATGAGTATTTTGCACTTTCTTTTTCTTTCGAGTTCACAGAACTGACATATTTTAAGTAAACTGAACTGTTTCATTGTTTTGAGTTTTATGAACTAATTTCTTTTAATTTAGACGAACTTAAGTTTAACTGAAACTGGACTGGGATTTCTATTTCCCAGCATGCAGGATAATTTTAAGTTAAATTTATGAATTAGTTTACTCAAAAATTTCAATTTAAGAACAATTAAAATGTATGAGTACAAAATACAAATCTGCTAGTTGTATTTACTTAAACTTGAAATTTCTGAACTTTCTGAATTTTTTTAAGTTTTGCCAACTTATTCGGGTTTACAGTGTACTATAGATGTGACTGTTTTTTTTGTTTGGCTTTTTTAAAAGCTTGGAAATTACTTATATCAACCTAAGTTAATTCAAAAATGATATTACATTGCTTCTTGCATGTTTCGTGACATGTCTAGTGAGTAACGCTAAAAGACAAATGTGAATCTGGCAACAGTTTATTGAATAAAAGTTGTTGGTGTTTTACTGCTTCTAGTGTTCAACCAATCAGTGTTGTTGCTTTCCTTTGGCTTCAGAGTGATTTGTCAGACATGTATTGTAGAGTCCAAGTGATTGGCTCAAAAACAACCAATACTGAACCAACTGATATTTATCAACTATGACTACTGAACTAAGGAGCTGATTTAGACACTATGTGACTATGAGCATGTGTACTTCCAGGGCAAGCAACTGCCATTGAGCTGAATGGGAATGCAAATAGATAGCTTTCTTCAGTTATTATGCATACCTCCTTGGCTTCACCACAAATTTGCAATGTAACTTCAATCAGCTTATTCAGGAAACGTATCCTACAGTATCTTTAACTTTTATTTAAAGGGTTAGTTCACCCAAATTAATTCTGTCATTAATTACACACCCTCATGTTATTCCAAACCCATAAGACTTTCATTCATCTTCGGAACACAAATGAAGATCTTTTTGATGAAGGTCTGCAGACCATTCTGTCCTTCCTTTGACAGTCTTTGCAACTACCACTTTCAAGCCCCAAAAAGACAGTAAAGACATCATTAAAGGGTTAGTTTACCCACAAATTAAATTATTTAATTATTTACTCACCCTCATTTCATTCTAAACCCATAAGACATTCGTTCATCTTCAGAACACAAATTAAAGGGTTAGTTCACCCAAAATCTAAACTATATTTATTAAATACTCATTTCATTCCAAACCCATAAGAAATTTGTTCATCTTCGTAATGGATTTACAAAATATTAATCTCCAATGCGTGTTCATGTAACAACGTCCACTCTTGTGTCGACACAACAAGCATCCATCGTGGTACTCTTGGGAATGAAATTAATTAAGTAAATTAAGTATTTATTTATTTATTTATTGCGCAAACAAAGCACTTGTGTTGCTTCATTAAATTGAGTTTAAACTAATGGAGTCACAAGGATTACTTTAATAGGCTATACATTAATAATCTGGCCTCAAAAACAATTGAAGTGTTAAAAAGAAACTGCAAAGATGGTTTTTCATTAATGGCATCACCTGCAATCAATCAATCAATCAATCAATCATCAATCAATCAATCAATCAATCAATCAAAAGAGAGATGAACTTAAAGCAGTTCGAAAGCATGTAAAAAATCTTTAAAATTCTGTTCCTTAAGTTATTATTCATGTAATGTTGATACTTATTTGTACTACTAGTAAATTTTGAACTTTATACTGACACCTAGTTGTCTGGATGCATGGTTTTTTTTTTTTTTTTTTTTTTTTGCAGTAACCGCTGCTGCTCTAAAAGTTTATCTTTTTTATGCTCATGATTTTCTCACATTCTGCACATAGAAAATATAGTTCCATTTCAAGTCTGAGAAATGCTAGAGACTGTCGAGGTACAGGTTTGAATGTGAGACGGACTATCAGTGGGTCAGCACCGTTTGTCAAAGAGCACATATTTGTCCTCTGGGGTTTTTGGGTATCTGTCCCTTATTTTTGCACATTAAAGGTGGCAACTCTAGTCGCCATTTGGAGCATTAGCACAATTCTACATTACTAGGCAAAATAATTTTGGTGGACAGACATTAGTCTGAACTCCACATATATTTGGTCTAACAAAAGATGATTATGGTAAATTTTGACCTCTTGGGAAGGGAACTGATCCTCCAGGAAGCACTAGCATATTTCACTAATCAGTCTACTGACAAACATGATGAATCACTCTATGCATTGGTGCTGTAAACTAATGCATCAACACCATTACAACAATGACTCCAATCTGCTAGTGACCTGCCTATGGAGGTAGATCTGGACTAAAAGTGCTGAAAATTGCTAGCGTGCCAAGATTATGGGCCTAGTCATCTAAAATAATTAATCTACTGGATTGTGCAATGTGCAGTTAGTTCTGGCATCCATCCATTCTTTTCTTTTCAGGGAAGAAATCATTCACTTGGAATTATGCATGTTCCAAATTCTACAAAAACAATTATAAGTTGAAGGAAAGTTTGCAAACAATATGAGCAACTCTTTGCACAGACTAATAGAAATCAATATAAAATATAGTGCTGGAACAGATGCCACCATGTTTTTCAACCAAAACAAGGTGGCATCAGCAAGTACCTGCTGCTAGACATTTTCTCAGAATTAGTCTTTACCCAGCCATAGAAAACAATGGCACTTTGATATTTTTGTTGTTTATTTTAACAGAATTTAATTTTAAGTATGCCTAAAGCATCCAAATACGTTTTGCAACCACTGTATGTAATGTAAATTATTATGACAGTAAATTATCTCATTAATCATGTCCATCTATGACAGTTGAGCTACTAAACACAGAGGGTGGTCAGTAAAAACACTTCCTTAATTCATTTGCAGGCAGATGTTTTTTTTTTGCTCTCTTCTTGTTAATTCCAAAGCAACAGTTGCGACTTGCCATAGACAGATGCTGACTTGCAGCCAACAACATGAATCTGAGTCTTACTGCCACATCTGGCCAAGTTAAAGAAGGTCTGAATCATACTGGTCTGATCTGAATCATACTGGTGAACAAAATCAAAATATATTTAAATTCAGTTGATTTGAACACTTGGCACACATGGCAGCCCACATCAACATGTCAAGAACACCTGTTTGGTATCAAGAAATATGACCTGTCCAGATGCAGAGAGGTAATGAAGAGGAAATAGGGTAGATAATATTATTCCTATTGCCAGAAGCACTATAATTTAGGAAATCAAATTGTGCTGTATCTGGCTGTGTAGCACCTGCTGCTCTGCATGTCCTGTAGTTCAAACTGTGCAGCATGACACTGACCATGCCAAAATCATTGGTTTGATTCCCATATAATGCATTAACTGATAAAATATTTAAATGCAATGTAATTTGCATTGAATAAAAGCATCTGATACATAAATGTGAATGTAATTCCATCCTTTAATTTTTGAAGTTAAATTTTTCTAATGTCTGTCCCTTATAATTTATAATTTATGCATGGCCTTTAAACTGTTTGTGTGACACATTTTGCTAATTGTTAGGTAAATGTTACACATTGTTTGCAACAAAGCTGTTAATGGATGGGGCATTACACTTGCAAAAAGGGTGTAAAGGCACAATATCAAAAAATAAATAAATAAAGAAATAAAAAATACAAAATAAAAATAAACCACACACACAGAGAGAAGGTACAAAAGTGTGTGTGTATATTATATATATATATATACACAGTGCCCTCCACAAATATTGGCATCCTTAGTATGTGCAAAGGCGGCTGTCGAAAAAAAGTTTATCCTTTTGATCTTTTATTCAAAGAATTCACAAAATTCTAACCTTTCATCGAAGTAAAACAATTGAAAGTGGGGGGGAAACTCACATTATGAAATAAATGTTTTTTCTCCAATACATGCTGGCCACAATTATTGGCACGCCTAGAAATTCTTATGAGTAAAATATCTCTGAAGTATATTCTCATTCATATTTACATTTTTTAGCACAAAAGGGTGATCATGAAAATGAAATTGTCCAGCAATGACTTCCTGTTCCACAGGAGTATAAACAAGAGGAAACACAAAGGCCAAATTCCCGTAATCATTCATCACAATGAGTAAAACCAAAGAATATAGTTCTGATGTGCAGCAAAAGATTGTTGAGCTTCACAAAATAGAAAATGGCTATAAGAAAAAAGCTAACACATTGAAAATCCCCATTTCCACAATCAGGGCAATAATTAAGAAGTTCCAATCAACTAAAGATGTTACAAATCTGCCTGGAAGAGGACATGTGTCTATAGCGTCCTAATGCACAGTTAGGAGGAGAATTTGAGTGGCCAAAGACTCTCCAAGGATCACAGCTGGAGAATTGCACAGATTTGTTAACTCTTTGAGTCAGAAAGCCTAAAAAAGATTATCAAACAGCACCTACATCACCAAAAGTTGTTTGGGAGGGTTTCAAGAAAAATCCTCCTCGCTCATCCAAAAACAAACTCCATCATATTCAGTTGTCAGACAAGACTGGAACTTCAAAAGGGACCGGCTTCTATGGTGAGATGAATCTAAAAAAAAAAAAAAAAAGAGCTTTTTTGCAGCAAACCCACCAGATGGGTTTGGTGCACACATGGATAAAAAGTACCCCATGCCCACTGTTAAATATGCTGCTGGATCTTTAATGCTGTGGGCCTATTTATTTTGCTGGAGGTTCTAGACATCTGATTCAGATACATGGCATCATGGATTCTATCAAATACTAACAGATAAAAATCAAAACCTGACCGCTTCTGCTAGAAATCTTATAATGGGCCATGGTTGGATCTTCCATCAGGACAATGATCCAAAACAAACATTAAAATTAACACAAAAATGTGTCACTGAGCACAAAATGAATCTTCTGCCATGGCCATCCCAGTCCCCTGACCTGAACCCTAAAGAAAATGAGTGAAGTGAACTGAAGAGAAGAAGCACCAACATGGAGCTGGGAATCTGAAGGATCTGTAGAGATTCTGTATGAAGGAATGGTCTCTGATATCTTGTCAGGTGTTCTCCAAACTCATCAGGCATTATAGAAGAAGACTCAGAGCTGTTATCTTGGGAAAAGGACGTTGCAATAATTGGGTGCCAATAATTGTGGCCAACGTGAACTAGAGGAAAACATTTATTTCATAATGAGCTTTTTCCCCCATTTTCAATTGTTTTACTTAAATGAAAGGTTAGAATTTGTTTTATTATTATTTATTTTTTTTATTTTTTTATGAAAGATCAAAAAAATAAACGATGCAGATTTATTTTCACAACCACCTTTGTTCGTATTTACCAAGGGTGCCAATATTAGTGGAGGGCACTGTATATATGCACACATATATATATATATATATATATATATATATATATTCTTCATAAAAACTTTAGAATAAGCAGACCTAAGAATAAAAAAATCTGTATTCTATGTCCATTTCGAATCACTTGAGATGCACCATGTATTTTGAATTCTATCGATTTTGTTTAATTTAAAAAAAAAAAAAAAAAAAAAAAAAAAAAAGACAATAAATCTACATCGAAGTAGAAAACAGAACATTAGGATTCTTATACATATCTGACTTGTTTGCTGTCACATTTGATTACATACTCAAAATTATGTTTGGCCAGAGCAGTCTTGCATGCTGCATTCAGATCATTACCTTGCTGTTCCACTATGTAGAATCCACAGCCTGTTACACTGGTTCATAGAGCCGATGAAAACAACTTCCTTCTTTCCCTTTCAGAGATGTCAGAGGAGATTAAGATTTGTCTCACGTGTGGCCGATATGAGTTTTCGGCAGGACGAGCAGCAGTCAGGGAGATGGAAAAGGCCATTAGTTTTGATTGCGAAGAGGCCTCCCTTTATGCACTGCCTCATACTTCTGAAACATCATGTGTCTTAAATTTCTTTCTTTCAACAGCTTTGTACTCTGATGCAAATAAATATTTTGAGCATGTCATGTTCGCTTCATCAAAAGTTTCATGACTGTTTGGTGTATATAAGACATATCTATCACAATGCAGTGTGTGGCAATGAATTTGTTGCACATGATAATATATCTCATAAACATGGTAACAAACTTTAATGTCCCTGTAAAGCAATATTAAAATATGTATTCTATGTGTTCTGAGTTTGTCACACCACAGGAAAATGTGTTATTAACCACCCAGCCAAATTTGAATGATTAAAAAAAAACGCCAAGTAAATGAAATAAGTTATCAAAATAAAAAGCAGTATTCTCTGCTGTCAAACGCTGAGGGCATGTCCACTGTCGGCGCTAAAAAAAAAATAAAAAAAATAAAAAAAAATTAAAAAAAAACGCCAAATAAATGAAATGAGTTATAAAAATTTTGAAAAAATAAGCAGTATTCTCTGCTCTCAAATGCTGGGGGCGTGTCCGCTGTCGCACTGAAACCACGCCCACTCGCTAGAATGATGCCGTCTTTCTCAACTTACTTGTCTAATGAGTCATACTGATGCATATGTACAAAAGAATCACGTTAGAGGGTTGCAAAATTTAGTAGAGTTACTGTGTTACCTACTAATTATAACATAAGCACACATGGCAACTTACACTCATTGGTGGGCACGTATTGCCGACTGTGGCACCAGATGTCGGCGCCGCGAGATGGGAGGTTGAAGGCCGGGATGGGAGATAGTCGGTCCGGCCCCATATCATCGGCTGTCGGCGGGAAGGGGGGATGAAGCCCTAGGCAGGAGATAGTCGGTTCAGCACCAACAACAGCGGATTATCAGTGAATACCAGTTGTCTCTGATGAAAGTTTGTAAAACAATCCGGTGTAAATTTATCACTGCAGAGGCGGGTGTTGATGGTGATTGTCAGCTCTCCATCAAGATGGCTCTTCACAAAATTAATCCACCTCTTCATATCATCATTTTTAGGAAATTTAAATAAGGAGACCGAGCTGTGTTGTATATTATCGCAACCAGGTAATATTCATTTGCGTGACGAAGGCATAGCTAAGCTAGCAAAATGTAGGTTGTAGTGAGTAACATTAATGACAGTAACTCGCAATTGAGCTGGCGAGCCACTGATGCTAATACGCTGTAGTTATTATCGTGTTAGGGGTGGGGCCATGCTCAGTCAGTGCGTCATCGAGCCACCGTTTTAGCCCCTCCCAAAATCCTAAACACAGAACTGGTGAAAAAAAGTTTAACGGTCTAACTCCACAATTCAGTACTACATAGTTCACAGTCTTTGTAATGTGTTTCAGCAATACATTTGTAATACATTTATAATGTGTTTAGAAACAATTCTCAGAATTGACTTTACAGGGACTTTTACAAAGTCTTGTTTTTGGGGACTGCTAGAATAGGTTTTTATACACATTTTATATTGTTGCAGCACCTCTCTTCCCAATCTGTCAGTAATGCTCTGTTTAGTTCCTATCTCTATGAATTCCCTCATTCTGAAAAGCATAATGTGCTCTGATTGGTCAGCTGGACCAGTGTGTTGTTATTGATCAACCGTTTTGAGCATGTTTCGGAAATGTCATTACCATAATCGCAAGTTTCAACACACTAGATGTGTTAGACTTGAAGCGGCGCTGCACAGACCGATCAGTTTATGTCATCAAAGTACTGTGAGAGCGATTAGAGAGCAGACGGTTCCGTATGCTTTCGAATCGCTCATGCTGGACTTTGATGTCATGCACTGATTTGTCTGCGCAGCGCCACTTCAAGTCAAACACACCTAAAATTAACGCAACTCAGCCAGGCCTTGCCCCCTTTTTTGTGTATGTCTTGGATGGGAATTATTTAAATGAGGAATATTGTGACGTTTACGTTCCTAAAAGAAAACTCAAGTCTACTATCAAGGCGTTTCAGAAAGTTCAGAAACAGTGCTCATTGATATAGAGAATAACTCCCTTTGGAGTGACTTTGTGCTTTTGCAGACATTTGTCAGGCTCAAACACCAGCAAAAAAAACAAACAAACAAACAAACAAACAAAAACTATTAGGTCCTCTTTATCTTTGTTCTGTTTTCTCTTATTCTAGTTGCTTGACTCACCACTGCTATTTTAATGTGGTGTGCTTGAAGACATGAACAGAAATTAGTTTTCTGAGTATGTGTATTTCCTTGACCCCGTGACCCAATCCTGCATTGAGCGCAAAGCGCCCACGGGTGGATTTACAGCTTAAATTCAGTTTAATACTCATTTAGAATTGTAATAAGAGTGGAATCATTTGTTACATTTGGAATGGTGTTTTCCAAAAATTTAATAAATGGTGCTCTAAAAATATGCTTATGGTGAAAGGAAAATGTATTAAGAATCCTTGGGAGTGTTCAAGCAAAACGGACCATACAGTATCTGTTCCTCATGTGTTGTAACCGAATACACTTCAGTTTACTGGCCCAGTGTTGCCTGCACCTACAAAACAAGAAAAAATAAAATCTGCTGCTACTTTTTCCACCCTCTCTTCCTTCGTCTCAAAGAAAACCATTCAATTCTGAGCACGACCACCATAGTCTTTCAAGGACAGTCTGCCTGCAAAGAGTAAATATAGCCTTTACAATTGCAAGGCTGTCTAAAGCAGCAGACATTGATAAAGTAGAGAATCCTCACAAATGATGGCACTAATTTCTGAACATATCACTTGAAAAAAGTGGAAAGCTAAATTAGACGCAATTTTCAGACTCCGTTGTCGCTGTACAAGATGTACCATAAGTGTAGTTTTTTTTTTTTTTTTTTTTTTTTAATTCAGAGTTTGACACTTGAACAATTGATCAAATAAAGGCTGTAGTAAACATCACAGCTGCAACTTTTCTCTTTATTTTCCTCACCAGAGATTTGGGGATTTGAGTGCAGCACCTTTCTGATAAGCCTGTAATGGAATTGCTCAGTGGCTGTATAAGGACTGCGCCCAACTGCAGCGACTTTGTTTCATCCATGCGGGAATTACCACTTTGCCTCAGCTTGAATTTGGAGAGGCCTACCTGCACTGACTGAAGGCATACAGTCACATAAGAAACCAAAAGGCATTTCCTCTCTAAGCAACAAAATCAATTAGGTTCTAACTTCAAACTTCCCAGCACTCTTTGAAACATATCGCAACTGGAAATAAAATAAAGTCTAACAATATGAAACCACTGCATATTATATACACAAGTCAGGAATAAACAGGATTTTTAAGTTGCTATGCAGCCATTATATGCAGCCATGATGCTTTTTGGTCACGGCAAAATATACAATGTGTTTTAAATGAACTTGGTTGGAGGAATTGTCTTAGCAGCTGTTAGACAAAGGTGTTAACTGCACCAACTCTGATGCCAATTATCTGGAGTTTTGGATTTTAATTAATCAGTTTTCGAGAGAAAGAGGCCCTCTGGTACCCACTAATGGGCCTAACGGCAGCACATTGTCACCGTTTTTATGTTTAATTAGTGACCACATCTATAATAGTGCCTCTAAGGCAGCCATGTTACCTTGTCACAATGCCCGCATTCAGTAATTACAAAAGAGTAATGACAGAATTCCTGGAGTTTTTCAGCATCTCAAATGAATGTTAATGAATGCCTGTGATAGGAAGCAGGAGGCAAGGATGGATGGATGGATGGATGGATGGATGATTGGATGGATGGATGGATGGATGGATGGATGGATGGATGGATGGATGGATGGATTAAAACAAAATTAAATATTTTGCTGAATGTCCATGTTGCTCTTTTACATACAATGAAAATAGATAGCTACCAATGACTTTCAACTCTATAAATGACAAAAAAGCACAACGTATCATAAAAGTAGTCCATACAACTCATGAGCTATAATCAGAGTCTTTTGAAGTAATAAAACAACTTTGCGCGATGAACAGATTGAAATAAGTTGTTATTTTATAAAAATAAATAAATAAAATAAAATTTTCAAATCTCACACTTATGCCTACTCAAACCTGATCTGACATGAATAATGTGAAATGACATGAATAACGTCAAATTCCTAAGTCTTGCAGTTGACGGCAGGTTTACATGGTGCATTTTTGTAGTGCTTGACAGCCACTGCTCACAATATGCTTTCACTGTATGTAAAGGAGCAGCATGGACATTCTGCAAAATATCTTAATTATCCCTTAAGGTTTAGAATGACATAAGAGTTGAATTGTTTTAATTTTGAGGTGAACTATTCTTGTAAATATTTATAGGATGAACACAGCTTATAATAGAGACCATGGGCCCTATTTTAACGATCTGATATATATATATATATATATACATACACACATATATATATATATATATATATATATATATTGCGCCATTGACTCTAGACCAGGCTTTTGTTGGTCAATGGGGCAGTCTTTTTCAGTTGCCTCAAAATAGCAACACGCCAACAATGCGCCTGAACACACCACGTTTTCAGACCAGCATGCCCATGGAGCAAACAGATGGGCACGAGTGCATTTGCTATTTAAACAATGTGGGTAATGGACGTGAAAATGAAAACTGCGTCGGGCTGAAACTAGCAAAAAAACCTTCCATCGCGCCTGGGGTCGCATTGCGCCGGGTGAATGATAGGGCCCCATGTCTTTAAAAAGTCTGACTCCAAGAAGATTTTCAAAAATGATGTGTAATGTCTTTTTCATCAACAAATGAGTCCTTCCTTTTCACAACTCCATGTTCTACATAATTTTTCAAAAATCCTTCTGTGAGTGGTATTTCATAACATTGGTTTATAACTATTCACTGAATATGTTACCTCAACTCTACTGCATCTTCCCCGGCATGTGATTTTAGTTGGGAAAATGTTATTGGGCTGAAAGCTCTCAAGCTTAAAGGATAAGTGAGTAACACACATAAATTACCTTGACTTTGGCATCTTGCATTAGCTTTTCACGACTGCTGTCATTTTACCTTAAGGGCATGGGAAGCTAATGGACATCTTGTGTCGTAGGGATAGATCTGGTGCCGGGCTTCACGCTGGCAGATTAAATGCCAGTGTCATGGAACAGTGTCGGCAATTTGTGGCCCAGGCAGCTGTTGGCCAGAAGGTCCTGTGTCTCATTCTACCCCGATTGATAAAGGGACTAAGCAGGGACTAGGCACTTTTCCTAGCAGCGCTAATCTTCAGGGGAACTGCTAAAAACACAGATGCACAAACTCACATATTATACTATATCAGTGTATTTACATGCAAAGGCAATGCAATGCTTGTTTTCACACCAGGCTTAACCAGCAGGGCTTCCCCGAATGGTCATGCTGGTTGACCACCAGCAAACGTTAGCTTTGCAAAGTCATGCTTGTCCAAGCCGGTCTTTTCAGCAAACTGTAGTGTTATAATTGATCAACATCAACACACCTGAAGCTTTGAATAAAACAGATGGTTTAATTATTGAATTCCCACAGAAGGCAGAACACTGCCTGGCTGCTTGTCAGGACTAGATGGCATTATGGACACCTGCTGTAAATGAACTCAACACTGACAATAGAAGGTGGTCTGTAGTACAGAGATCACTGGCCATAATGTGTCTACTGAAACATCCAATCATATTTAGTCAAAAGATAATGTCATAGTACAATGTACAGAAATATCCAGCACTGTCTGACTGCTTCACAGGGAGTCCTAGTGATTTCAGTCTGTCAAAGTGATGGACACTTTTAAGCTATATGTGGAGACTAGCTAGTTGTCAGACAGGAAAGTTGTCAAAAGGACTGAATCTCACACTCAAAAAAAAAAAAAAAAAAAAAAAAAAAAAATGATTCTAGCTGCTTGCTCAGTTTATTTAAATAAAATAAGCTGAACCAACACAAATCTTTAGTTTTTTACTTAATTGTCATTTGCAATTGTTAAGTTCTGTTAAATGTTAAGTTAACCTAAACCATTTGTGTTGGGACTACATGAATCATTTATGTTGCATTGATTGAAACTGGGCAGTTGATTTCTAGTTCCCAGCATGCTTTGCATAGGGATAGATCGGGAAAGTAAATGTTGAAATTAAGTGCTGTTTAATGTGTTTTTTAGTAAAGGGAAATAACTTTTAAAGTTTGATGTTCAGATATATTTGACATTTACAAGAGTTCATGTTATGTGGATTTTTGAGGTTACCATTATGCTGAAGTGTAGACCTCGTGGTTAGGCTGTGGGTGGCTATGTGAAGTCAATCTATGCTGTTCTCAACAAGCTTTTACTGTACTAAAGCCAGTGATGAGAAATTCTTTACTTGATCATTACTTGCATGCTACATGTGAACAAGTGTTGCGTTGGTTATTCGTTTTTATAGAAATAAATAAAATTAATTTTATTTGAGGGCCAGCACATCATTTACACAGGCTACATATGGTCATCAGTTCTACCCCTTTTAATCAAACAGTCAAGGAACATGTATGTGTGTACAACAGCTACTCACAACCTAAGCACAAGCGCACCTCTTCACCAGGATGGTAACAAAAAAAAACAAAACAACAACAACAACAACAACAACAAAAAAAATATACACTACAAACTCTTTTAAATGTTCAAAATAACTAAACATTAAACGCTTAAAGTCTAACAGGTCTTTCCATTTCCTTAAAAGTGCAGAAAACTTGCGCAACTCTGCACAAGGGCACCAGTCTGAATTGCAACAGTACTGGTTGGATCAACAAGAGTGAATTATGTTCAGGAGACATGCACAGAAAACGTCAAATGAAACTGGTGTGATCTCACTCAATTGGGATGAATTTTACTCATCAGTACAATTAACCTAGCTTAGGTTCAAATAAATCAGTTCAACTGCGTGGAAATAGGTGTCATAATTGAATTAAGTTAGACCAACATGTTATTTGTTTGAGTGCAGTAACTTTAAGGTTTTGAGACAAAACCAATTACACAAATTCTTCTCTAGCAGGAGTAGTGTATGCTGGTTTCAAACACAAACCTCAAAGCTGTCTTAAAGGGATAGGTCACCCTAAAATTATGCCATCATTTATTCACCCTCATGTTGTTCTAAACCTGTATGATGCTCTTTCTTCTGTTAAAGGAAAAGGAAAGTCTGTTGTTGTCCATACAATAAAAGTGGATGAAGACCAGGGAATGTTAAGATCTGAAAGGACAAAAAGCACCATAAATGCATAATAAAATTAGTCCTTATAATATTCAGAAGATATCTTTATATATCTGGGTGAAAAACTGAATTCTATATTCTAGTATAAATAAAGCATTTTGTGTTCCACAGAAGAAGAAGAAAAAAAAAAAATGCAGGTTTTGAAAGACATAATGGCAGAATGTAATGTAAGCTATTTTAAAATTTTAATGTATATGGCTACACAAATATTGATTTTCAAACATAAAATTATCCTGAGAAAATGTACTTGAGTAAAGTTGTTACACTGCACAAACTTAATGCTGAGGAAAAAAAAAAAAAAAAACTTGACAATAGTCAAATTATCTGTTTATAAAACAAGATAATTTTACTTGACAAGACTTCCTGAAGTTGGTTAGTCCCAGTCTTGAAAAAAAGTTGGTTTAAGCTTAAATTACTTGATATCTGACTAAAGATACAGTAATACAATAAGTAGACAATATGAAAATCATTGGGAATCTATTATTATATGCCATGTGTTTAATTTCTTACTGGAGTTTGGACTGATATTGTTTATTTAAACCATTCTTTATATCAATTAATTATTAAGTCAAGTAACTAAATTTTGTAATTGAACCTTATTTCTATTTTAAGTGGCTTTGTTAACTGTATTTTTCTGTAATTCAACCTTATTTCTATTTTAAGTAGCTTTGTTGACTGTAGCTTGCCGCTGTGGATCGAACTTGTTGGTCCAGATCATCCCACAGTTGCTCAACTGGATTGAGATCTGAGGAATTTGGAAGCCAGGACAACACCCTGAACCCTTCATCATGTTCCTCAAACCATTCCTGGAGCTCCGGAAGGATAAAAGGAGGAGTGACAACAGTGAGGAACAAGAGAGGACCAGGCCAGGGGACATTTATGTTGCGTTTTATGTTATGTTATGTATTTATGTTATGTTTATATATGTTTAAATGCAACATAAATGTCCCATGCCTGGTCCTCTCTTGTTCCTCACTCGCCCTTCACTGTTGTCACTCCTCCTTTTATCCTTCATGGGACTCAAGACCGGTGTGGTGCACAGGTGACGCTCATTAGCACTCGTGCCACCAATCTCACTCTGTTCCCACGGCTCTCGGCCATGTCCTGCTTGCCACAGTGGTATAATTTAAAAATACACCAAAATTAATTATGAAGCATGAAAGAGACATAGTCAAAGCCATTCAATTCATAGAAAAAATGCTACAATCTGATGATACCATCACTGCAGATTATAGTTTTAACGGGTAGCACTTTATTTTACAGTCCTCTTCTACATGAATTTGCATAGCGTACTACACCCTAAACCTAACCTTAACCCATAAGTAGTTACCTTATATTACTCAGTGCATGCTTGTGTAAGTAAACTCTAAGTCAGGGGTGTCCAATCTCGGTCCTGGAGGGCCACTGTCCTGCAGAGTTTAGCTCCAACCCCAATTAAACACACCTGATCCAGCTAATCAAGGTCTAATTAGGCATACTAGAAACCTTCAGACAAACTCTGCAGGATAGTGGCCTTCCAGGACCGAGTTTGGACACCCTTGTCCTAAGTGCACATACTGTTAAATAAAATGCAACTGTGTACTGTTGTCAAGCAGCAGAGGGCATCCGCTCCACCGTCCCAAAGAAGAAGCATAGAGGTCATTAAAAAGGGAGAAGAGGAATAGCACTTGCTTGATAGTGGAAACACTTTGAGCTGTGTTGCTAGGATTGTGGCTTTCTAACCATCAATCTTTAGAGAACTCTTTGCATACTGTACAAGAAAATACAACCTTAAGGATTAATGACTAGGCAAAAAAACAAAAGGTGAAGGTGTACTCTCTAGCACTTAATTTTTAACCATTCTCTTCAGACTGTTCAACTCTCTCTGCAAGTTCCACTAATTTATTTATGTTGGAGCGTACATCCCCCTCAGGCAAACGTCAAGCAGCGAAGGCCGCCCTGGCCACTCACATTCTGAACACTGATGTTCCCTGCTCAGACATCTTTCTAATGGGAGGGGGGTAAAAAAAAAACAAAAAAACAATTGATCATCTGCTCAATGTGGGAAGGGAAATATACTGGACCAGTTTTAAATGTATCCCATCTACCCTTGGGCAATTCAGATCACACCACGGTCGACAAAAGCAGTCGAAGCTAAGCAGATCTATCAGTTGATGGTGGTTCACAGATGCTGTGACAGCACCCCCAGGACTGTTTTCAAACCATTGACTGGGAAGTCAATGAAGAACTGGGACTCTTGCATGAACATGGGTGATTATGATATGGTAACCTTATATCTTTGTGTGAAGAGCACTGGTTTCCCAAGACTATAATTTAATTTAACAGCAACAAACCCTACTTCTAGAAGAAACTGAGGAGAGGAGGTCCCCACAATCACCCCGGGAACGTGATTTTAACTGAAAAGGGCCCACAGCAACAACCTGAACCAGGGCCCCGGATATCTTAGCTACAGCTCTACTCTTAAGGACCAGATTTACTCACTGCAAAGTTCTTTTTTGTTCTTCGCTTAGAAGTAAAAAGAAGTTTGAAGTACCTTTGCAGCGCTATTGCTGTTAGCGAATGTCCCGACACCACCCAAATGTTGGGAACAGCATTTAGATGAGTATGTAAATATGCGCTACACGCTTTCCACAACAAAAATTACATCGAGAAAACAACAGTTAAAGGATTAGTTCACTTTCAAATGAAAATTACCCCAAGCTTTACTCACCCTTAAGCCATCCTAGGTGTATATGACTTTCTTCTTTCTGATGAACACAATCAGAGAAATATTAATAAATATCCTGACGCATTCAAGCTTTATAATGGCAGTAAGCGTTACCAAACGAGTATGAGTTGAAGAAAGTGTCTCCATCCACATCCATCCATCCAAGCTAAGCAGATTCCACATGGCTCCGGGGGGTTAATAAAGGCCTTCTGAAGCAAAGCAATGCGTTTGTGTAAAAAAAAAAAAAAAAAAAACGTTAATGAGCCAGCATTCGGACGTAAACAAGGAAGCCTGCACTGAGTTCACTACGTATGACAACTGCTCAAATTGTTGAATAAAGTCGTTATTTTTGTTCTGTTTTTGCGCACAGAAAGTATTCTCGTTGCTTCATAACATTAAGGTTGAACCACTGTAGTCACGCTGACTATTTTAACGATGTTTTCAACTACCTTTCTGGACGTCAAAAGGTGCAATGACGTTGCTGCCTATGTGTGGATGTGTGGATTTTATCAAAAATATCTTAATTTGTGTTCTGAAGATGAATGAAGGTCTTATGAGTGTGGAACAACATGAGGGTGAGTATTTAATGACAGAAATTTCATTTTTGGGTGAACTAACCCTTTAAGTCATCAGCCGGACCAATGGTAGTTTGAAGGTGTTTATCAGCCGGCATACAAATAAAAGTAGCCTATATGTGGGCATATTTTAATGCAAATTAATGAGAATATTATTTGCAAATAGTTCAAAAATTATTATTTCCCAACTAGAATTAGACCTAGAATTTCCTTAACTGTTAACCCCAATGTTCAAGACATGGTTACGGCCTTGCATAAAGTACCAACATGCTTTAAATCCCCCATCATAGTGCTATTCCTGAAAAACGAGACACGATTACAGGAATGACTATAGATCTGATACCCTGACACCACAAATTGAATTACTCAAGAGCTCTCCTTCCATCTGCTACTGGATCTTCGATTTCCAGGAAGCAACAGAGAGGAAGAAAAACCATTAGCAACCTGGTAGGCCTACCTGTATGCCACAGTGCCCCACTTGTCTAACACTGGTGTGACTTGTCTCACTTCCCCTTGTCATATACATGAGTGTTCAAGTTGTACAATATTTTATCAAGTTTGCAGATGATCTCATTATAGTAGGCCTCTTATCTATCAATAATGAGTCCATCTATCGAGAGAAGGTGGAGCTGGTGACAGTATGGTGTTCTGCCAACAAGCTGCTGCTGAGCACACAAAAGACCACGGAGAGAATAAATTTCAGGAAAAAGCCAGCAAAGCTACTCTCCCTGAAAATAAATTCCTCTTTGAAATGTCTTGGGACTACAATTTCTGACTCCCTGGGATGACAACATCACCACCATAGTCAAAAAAAGCCCAACAGAGGATGTTTTTTTCTGTGGCATCTTGAGCTGTACCTCTCTTCTCCCATCCTGGCTCAGTTCTGGAGGGCAGTCATTGTAAGCATCCTCACCTCCTCCATCACTGTTTGGTTTTTCCGCTCCAAGACTAGGATACAGCAGGTAACTCGCTCTGCTAAGATCACTGGCTGCCACCTATCATCAGTCGTGGTGCTTTACACCATGAGAGCTCTTAAAATAACATTCAGAAGATCACCTCATATCTGTCACATCCTGGACATCAGCTTTTTACCTTCAGGCAGATGATGGAATTCCATATGTATAAGAACTACCCGTCATCATATGTTTCATCAGCTACTTCCCTGAAGCTGTCTGTCTCTTCAATGGGAAAATAACTGCACGTGAAGGAACTGATCCAGCTTGATGACCAAACCTCACTTTTTTCTGTTTTTTTAAATGCATTATATATTTAATGTATAAATATTAAATTCTATAGCTTTACAGTGATTTTGTGTTAAACTTTAAAACTTTAAATTTAAATGTTTCAGTTAAGCTTTTACATTTTGGAGTGACATCCCCAACCACTCAACTGACAAACCTTAATACACTAATTCATCACACATTCTGTACAAATCAATAAATTACATATTTTGGATCCAAACAGCAAATTCTGACAAAGGGAAGTTTACAGCAAAGAGTTACTAATGATATTTTCCCTACAGTAATCATAGAATGTAATTATCAAAAGTAAAAATATGTTTATTTATTAGAAGTATCACTCAAAAAATGAGTGGACACAATACTTCTGACTGGATTGGAAGATGATCAGTGAGTATTGTGTATGTTCTTCACAAAAATCTTACCTGTGTCTTCAGAATAGCTGCAGTGTATAACACAGTATTACAGTATAAACTGTTTTTTATGATACTTCTATGGTGTTGCTCTATGGCTCCTTTTTGGAGCTTAAAAGTTCCAGTCATCATTCATTGTGTTTGTATGAAAAAAAAAGAAAAAAAAAAAAAACAAAAAAAAACTGCACATTCAAATGTCCTCTTCTTGTGTTCCACAGAAAAACAAAGTAATTTTCTAGGTTTGGAATGACAAAAGGGTGAAAAGTTTTGGTGAACTTTCTTAACCTTCCTATTCCTTCCCACAAGCATTCATGTAGCTCTAACACTCAAAAGAGGCACTAGCAATGCCAAGGTGGGTCTGATGGAATACATGAACTGATAAAATATATGCATTGTAAGTCACTTTGAATAAAAGTGTTTGAATGTGAATTCAATTGGAAAGATGTTGTAAAAAAAGGATTGGTCCCCAATTGTATTGACAACCAAGATACAATATCTTCTTTTCCATTCCACAGGGATACACCGATACCATTTTTTTAAAGGACTGAGTATGAGTACCGATACTTTTTTTCTGGTACTCGTCGATACTGATGCCTACACATTAATTAATTTCTCTCTCTCTCTCTTTTTTTTTTTTTTTTTTTTTTTTTTGGGGTGATGTTGCAGTTTTCCAAGCACAACACAGTGAGACTAATGAATGTAGGACAGCTTCTTTATTATTACTCTAATGAAAAAAGTAGTAATTTTTATGTGCTTGTCACAAACTTAAAGAACAAAAATTTCACAGTGTCCAATAACCTTCAAAGGACATAATTACCAATATATATAATTGTTGTTATATAAAAAAAATTTACAAACAAATTACAAACGATACAACAAATACTATAGAGAAACAAATTAAATAAACTTGTTTTTTTTTTTTCAGATACAGTAGGTTTATTTACCATGTATACATTTATTTAACATCTTGTGTTGTTTTATTAACATTAATGATAAATATAGGCGGTCCCTTTAAGACCGAATCCATGGATACTGACACATATCCTGTTTTCACCCAAATGTTTACGTCCACTTAAGCCATAACCGACTGTATTTACGTGAGATACTCCACACAATTTACATTTTGACAACTATGTGTGCTTTTGACCATTCAGGCGCGAGGAGAACTGATCGCTCGCTGTCTGAGAGAACTGGGATCGCGCGCAAGAAAGAGAGAGCGCGCACGCGAGAGAGAGCGCTTCTGGTCTGTGTCATTCAGCCCGATTCCGCCTATCCCGCCTTCACTAATCGATAACGAATTGTGATTGAAAGCATGAAGGTCGCAATGTGTGGGTTGTCATCATTAATTTTGAAGTATTCCCACACTCCTGAGGCTGACATTGTTTCTGCTGCTGCCGTCGGTGTCTCTGTGCACGGAAAATTCTGTCAGGTACGTCACGCGAGGTATCGGTCTTTGGTATCGGGGGTATTTTTACGAGTACGAGTACAAGTACACGAGCTTGGTATCGGGCCCGATACCGCTACTGGTATCGGTATCGGTGCACCCCTACACAGAAGAAACAAAGTTGAGCAGATTTTGCATGACCTGAGAGTGAATTTTTTTTTTTTTTTTTTTTTTCTATCCCTTTAAAGCAGTGGTCTCAAACTCAATTCCCGGAGGGCCACAGCGCTGCAAAGTTTAGCTCCAACCAGCTCTAACTCGCTTGGAAGTTTCTAGTAATCCTGAAGACCTTGATTAGCTGGATCAGGTGTGTTTGATTAGGGTTGGAGTAAAACTGTGCAAAACTCCAGGAATTGTGTTTGAGATAACTTCTTTAAAGGGATAGTTCACCCAAAAATGAAAATTAGCCCATACTTTACTCACCCTCAAGCCATCCTAGGTGTATATGACTAATTTTGGGGAACGTTACTTTTATTAAGTAATGCATTAAATATTGCATTACTCCCTAAAAAAAGTAACTATTTGTGTTCCTTAATTACTTTTTATTAAAAGTAATGCGTTAAGTTACTTTTGCATTACTTTTTCTCATCTGGGCTGGGCTGTTTGTTTTTTTATATAACAACAAAAATGTTATATTTTTGGCAAATGTAAAGGCCCTTTCACTCCAAAAGTGAAATGACTAAGCCTCAGGGTGAAGGAAAGGTTTACACAGCACACACAATGTCTCTGCACTTATTTCTGATTTCTCTCAACATGGGGACAGAAGAGCTGTCAGTCAATAAATGGGAAAATAAAGTAACTTGCATTACTTATTTGAAAAAGTAACTCAGATATTTTGTTGTAAATTTAAAAGTAATGCGTCACTTTACCAGTTACTTGAAAAAAGTAATCTGATTACGTAACTTGTATTACTTGTAATGCTTTCCCCCAACACTGTATATGACTTTTTTTTTTCTTTCAGCCGAACACAATCAGAGTTATATTAAAAAATAGTTTTGTTTTGTAATGGGATTGAATGGTGCCCGAGTATTCGAAGTTCCAAAAAGTGCATGCATCCATCATAAACGTAATTCATATGACTCCAGGGGGTTAATAAATGCCTTCTGAAGCAAAGTGATTGGTTTTTGTATCAATATGTAAAACTTTATAAGCTATAATCACTGGCTGCGGAAGAGTGACTTCTGACCCGACATATAACTTAACTATAACTCCGATTGTGTTTGTCTGAAAGAAGAAAGTCATATACACCTTGGATGGCTTGAGGGTGAGTAAATCATGGCATAATTTTCATTTTTGGATGAACTATCCCTTTAAGTCCCCCTGGCATAACCTGAGGTTAAGTGCTTTTTTCATTGTTCTAAACTGTCCCTCTGACTGCATTTCCCTGATAAATTAAATGCTTTGGTCAAATGGGGTTAGCCAGAATTAAATAAATAAATTTATGTAACATATTTTTTTTTATTTGTAGAGCTGCAGGTGGATTGGCCCACTGGGATTTCCTCCAGGGCTCCAGATGGTTGGTCGATTACTGATAGTCTGCTAAGGACCAACAAGTTCACTCTGTCTAGCCAGATGCATGCATGAGTAAGATTAAGAAACAAATGGAAGAAAAGGCCAAGATTAATGGCATCTGTCTAGTCACTGTCTGGTTTAAGCTACTGTATTTAGCTTGGTCTCCATTGATTTGTATTGGTTTTGAGCTTCAATGAAGGTGTTTCTGTGCTTGACTGCTAGTTACATTGATTCATTATTTTGGCAGGGTTTCAAGGCCTTTGAGTAAACATGCAACTGTAGCATTGCAACGCCAATTAGCAAACACTTTGAACATGGCTGGTAGTATTTGTTGCTATCCTTCAGAAAATATTATGCACATTTCATGCAAGCCACACAAAACCACACATCAGTTTAAACTCCCCATTCTGAGCGATCTTTAATCACACACATTTATGAAATGATTCTCTCATCATTTTAGCTGATGAATTGTATTTTAATGATGGTAATCAGTCCAGCTTCACCTCAGGAGTTCACTTCCACCTCGGCGACTTGCCCAGTACTGCAGAGCAACACAGAGTCATGAATATTTTCACAGGCAGGCTGTTTTGATGGACAACCACCTATTCGATGTGAACTTCCACCATCAGAAAGAAATGATGATATCTGATGATATATCCATATCGACCTCTTTCCAGAGTGATATATATATGTATATGTAAAAGTAAAAGAGGCTTCCTTAATATCAACAATAACACCCACACCAGCTCATTTTCATATAAAGTGGCCTCGCAGGATACATTTCTTTGGATAAATGTGACTCTATGCCAAAATTTTGCCCTCGCTGACAATGCAAAAGCTTCAGGTTGTTGCAATTCTTCACGAGGGCATTTGAAAAGTCTGTCTCTGCTTTTGACCTTTAAAAGAAATGCTAAGGCTTTACTGTGCTAAACCTGTAGAACTAGTTACATGTTATATCATTAAAACCTTTACCAGTGTCTGTGTATTTGCTTGTTAAGTGATATTTTATACCTGATGAGTGTGGTATTTACATCCCACCATACAAAGAATGCAAATTACTTTACTTTTGGTAGACTTTACTTTTCCTACCTGGAGGTTTGTTTTTTTTTTTTTTTGCTCATTTGCTTATTGGCTTTGTTATACTGACACTCCACCTGGATTTACGTTATGAATAAATTCACTATTAAGTTTTAATCAGAGATAGGTGGGGTTTTTTTTTGTTTTTCTATGATGAACAGTCTTTGAGAAACTTGGTGCTCCATGAACTGTCAAAAAAAAAAAAAAAAAAAGCAAGCGCAGATGTCTTATTAATGAAGAGGTGAAGTTATTTGGTGAGTCCCACAATATTGTTTGTTTTTAATAAGAAGTGAATCATCATAATAATGTCCACATTAATAATAATAGATTGGTATTGATGAAAAGGTACTTGAGCCTTACTGATAAAAAGTGTTTTTTTTGTTTGTTTTTTTTTGTTTGTTTTTTGGTGACACCGTCTGCTCACATGCCACTTTTTGTTGAATAACATGAACATTTCCAACATTATTGGAAGGATGTGGAAGGAACTATGTTAAGACTTGTCAATATGCCTACATTTTTTTTTCTTTTCATTTTTCGTACTATTTCTAACACATTTTAATAATAGAAAATGACTTTTGAAAATGACTTTTTATCAAAAAAATTAATTCATATACAGCAATAGTGCTTTTCAGAATAGGAAAGGAATGGTTCATCACATCCACACCCACACACACACACACACACACAAAAAAAAAAAAAAAAAAAAAAAAAAAAATCTGTCATGATTTACTTACCATCTTGTTGCTGAAAACCTGTATTTTTTCAACCGTGGGACACAAAAGGTGATAGATGATGGATGATAGGATGATAATTTAACTGTCAAACTGTTAGGTTTTGCAAGGTGTTATCGACTTAAAAAAAAAAATCATGTCATTCACAATCTTCAAAATCATTAATGATACATGCAAGTTTGTCCTTATTTGCATATGTGTAGTTCAGTGTTGGGGAAAGTTACTTTTAAAAGTAATGCATTACAGTATTGTGTTACTCCCTAAAAAGTAACTTGTATTATTTGTGTTACTTTCTACTTGTGTAACTTGTGTTACTTTTTATGGAAAGTAATGCTACGTTACTTTCATCTTACTTTTTCTCATGTGGGCTGGGCTGTTTGTTTATTTGTCTTTATAACAACAAAAAAGTTCTATTTTTGGCTAATGTAAAGGCCCTTTCACTCCAAAAGTGAAATGATTAAGCGTCAGGCTGAAGGAAATGCAAATTCATGCCTATACTGCAGAGGACGCAGCTCAAACAAACAACTTTCAGCTGTACTGCCATTTTGGAAAACAGAATAATACACGAGTAAATGTATGCTCACATTTAGTCTAGAATGGTCAAAAAGTGGGAAAACAAAGTAACTTGAGTTACTTATTTGAAAAAGTAACTCCGATATTTTGTTGTAAATTTAAAAGAAATGTGTTACTTTACTAGTTACTTGAAAAAAAAAAAAAAAAAAAGTAATCTGATTACGTAACTCGCATTACTTGCAGTGCATTACCCCCAACACTGGTATAGTTGATTATGAGGAATTTGATTGAGAAACTAGGACTAGAGATGCAGCATTTTTACTTAATGCTTACTGTTTTTGAGAATTGTGACAATGACGCACATGTCTAGAGCTCCTACAGTACATTTCTTAGAATCTTATGTATTTCAGAGAAAAAAAGAACTAAAAAGAAATACTAATAAGCAGTTCAGTACATTCTCATTGACAGCTATAATGAATGTCATTTCTTCCCATTTTTTTCTAAAGCTAGATTCGTCATGTCCTCTTAAAGTGGGTCAGTTCGTAGACCAGAGTAAATCCATTTAACACCTTTATCAGTGTCTTACATGAACCACTACAAATCAGCAGACAAAATCATTAAATAGATTAGAGCCTTTCTCCGTCCAGGCTAATAACCAAATGACACAGTGTATTTGATCCAGTTTGGGAACCCTTACTGACAACTTTTGGAAAGCCGTAGGCATCATTGATGGGAATGAGTCAGGCATCTTTCACCAGCGCTGACAGCTTTCAGAGGTCAGCGCTAATAAATAAACTCGACATCTATGAAGGCAAGCTGGACGAGAGCAACAGCTTATCAAAGTGAAGACGCGTCGTTCAAAGTAGGTCAGGACGACTCATCAAGCAGCCTCTGGCCGCGTGTCCTCCATGGCTCTGGCGAGGTGGTCGGGTGTGGGACAGTCATCGGGAGACGACGTAGCTAGAGGGAGACACGTCACGCTCCTCTCAAATGTCTCATCACTGAAGTGACAGCACAGGTTTTAAAGGAGTTCTTAAGCTCCCACTCTCTCAGAGGTAGTTGCTGAAGATTTCACCCAACTCTTTTCTTGCACGTAAGGCTCCAGCTACCGCGCTGAGGTGCCAAGGTCCTGAGGGCATCCGCCTACACTGCACTAGCGGTGGGGATTCATCAGCAGGCCTTCAACCGTGGGTGGAAGAGACTTCTTAAAGAGTCTTTATTCTAAATGTTTTCTTTTTTTGAAAATACAAGTTCTTTGCTGTCTGTCTGCGGCTTACAAAGAAAAGCGGCATAGTAGAATCTGGGAGAAGACTGGTGACTTTTTTGTATAAATCGGATGAATGGTAAGGGCTTTCAGAAACAGTAATAGTGTCAGTTTAGTAATTGGTGACTTGTATTAAAGGCTTTGTATTGTGATGAATCACTTAATGTATTGAGATAAAAAGAAGTTTTTGAAACTAAAGGCTGGTTCACACTGTCTCAACGAATGCCAAGCTTTCTAATACTCTAAAGTTGGCTGTTGTTAATGTTGGGAACAACTTCACAATGACCTAAAAACATCATCAATAATCCCTGTATCATTCGTTCAGTTGTTTTTTGATTTAATATTGAAAGTAGAAAAAGGCTCTTTTTTTTTTCTTTTTTTTTTTTTTTTTTAAAGAAGAAAGAAAAACATGAATTCAGCTCGATTTTTCGTTTTTCGTTCAGCTTGAACATTCAATTACTGTACATGGGCAGGAATTAAACGGCCCTTTCTGCTGATTGGTCAGCCGAAGACCAAACCTTGCCATCATCAGTTCTTCCTCAGTTCCTCACAGCAGAATAATAGTCCTCCTCAGCTGCAGTTGTATGGATTCTTAACATGTTTATTGCAAATACATTTAATCTTTTTCTCATCAAACAACCAGACTAATGAATGGTTCGACACAACCCATACCGGGGCACAGGCTAGACAGGGCTTTCTTCTGTGTAGACTAACGGTTCTCAAAGTGCCAGGGGGTCCGTGAAATAATTTGCTACAGCCTACCGTATTTTTCAGACTGTAAGTCACGTTATCATCACATGCGATCAACAGTGACTTATATAATGCATTTAACGTCAAATAATATAAATGTAGACTTTTAAAAGTAGGTGTGTCAAGTATTCTCTTTGTTTTAGTTCTTGTTTGTGGCGTTCGCCAGAAAGATGTTAAAGGAGATCAAGACGCAAAATGCAGCTCATATTTGTTGCTTTCGGTGACGTGAACTCCATTAAATCTGCATATAGCGCGGGAATTGAAAATCGGCTTTATAGCCGTTTTGCGGAGACACATTTATGTGGTCAAGTGTAAATGGAATGGTTTTGATAAATCAGATAGCTATCCGATCAGTAAAAATGCATGACGTGACCAGGTGTAAACAGGCCAAACTGTGTTGTTTGAAATATGTGAATTTAGTTTTTAATTTTTTAAAGTTCATACTTTTAAATAATTTTAATTACTTACTTTTTATACTGAATTTATAATAGCCTACTATGTACACCATTTAAAGAATACTCATTTAAGTTTGTTGGAAATTATATAAAGCAGACTGCGATGTGTGTTTTGTTTCCTTTCTTTATAAAGGGAATTCATGAGTTGATGTGTTAAAAAAATGATTAAATGCAAATGACAGCTTTATTTCTCCTGCTCCAACAAGGCTGTGCCAGTTAAGCACATTTGTTTCTATGTTGAGTTGGCAGGAATGCCATGTCATGGCAATGGTTCACCATGAAGTCAGATTATGTTAGGGTCTGTTGGAGTCTTTTTGGAAAATCATACCAGATTGCTCAAATATTCCAGAACCTGACAAACGAAGACTGAACATGTTCAGTCAGAGTGAAAACAAATAACAACAGAGTTAACATACTGAGCCAACACAACCCAACAACCCATGGATGTTGGTGTTTGTTGATATGTTTGGGCAGTTTAAACTAGATTTATGCTGCAGAATCATTCATTCTGTACCCCCTAGCTGTGTTTTGGCCATGAACGAATCAGTGTTTTCAAACAAATCATTTAAGTGAATAAATTGCTTATTTTTCAATCATAATGCATGATTCCATCTGCTAATAGTCAATGCTGTTGAAGGCATGGTGAATTCATGCAGATATCCAGTTGAATTTTAAGCATTAAAATGTGTTATGCTTGTTGATGGAGCGGTAATGGAGCGATCTTTGCGCTACAGAGAAAATAGGCACTCCAATTTCCAAAAAGCCTGTTCCTCACTCCAGGCAAAATCATGTAACTCCTTTCCCTCCACTGCACTGAAAACACACTCTTGTGACTACTCTTCCCTGCCCTCTCCTGTTTCCTTTTCTGTTTCTGATTTTTGCTGCAGCATTTCTTGCCAACTACCTGATGGAGTGTTACAAGTGAGAGGTGGGGGTGGTGGGGGTGTGTGGTGGGTACTGGGATAAACCACAGCACATCTAAAGGGGGAGCCCACACACTAAATCATCCATAATCATCAAGCTTAAGAGCAGTCGTCATTTTAGCTTTTGCAGAGTGGCCTTGACCATGTAACATTCATGAAGGCAAAAATTCAGATACCGTAATAAATTAACATGAGATCTCCTTAAAACTTTCTGTCATACTGGATTGATTGATTGATTGATTGATTGATTCATTGATTCATTCATTGATCATTCATTCATTCATTCATTCATTGCGATTAATACATAATTTGCCAATTTCTGGCAATGGTGGCTACAGGCTGTTGAATTATTAAAGTATTAGCCTAATGCACATGTAAAGTGGTGGTGTTATCAGGTTGTTTTCAGTGCTTTGTCACTCCTTTATTGGCGATGTTAAGTACACAGTCTTGTCCCCTTTTTTTCATGTTGTGATTCACCTTGAAGCTTATTAGTTTGGTTAAAATATATTGTTTTTTAATAGTTTTATTGTAATTCTTTCTATTACTAGAGCCGTTAAATACACAGTCTTCTACCTTTGTATTTTGTCTGATTTTCTTTTCTTTTTTGCTTCAAATCAAAGTGTGTAATGTTGTGATTCACCTCAGCTGGTTGGTTTGGTTCATGGCTTATAACACTTTAACAAAGACTTTTAAAATATCCCTATGGGAGAAATAAATTAAAAACAAACAAAAATACTTATGTAATCAACACCACTGAAAAAGTGGGCAGGTACTGTTGCACTCCATTGCAAATTTTAGAACATCTGTCAGCCAATCAGAATCAAGAATTCTAGAGCACCGTGGTATAAATTGTCTAATTTATCCAGACAATTTTAGTAACATAACTGGTAATATCAGTCTGACTCTGAGAAAAACAGTAATTAACAGTTTGTTTACTTCCATAATCTTGATTAAAGCTGAGCACCCAAACTAATCAAAATAATCAATGTTTTCCAAAAACATTCATAAATGTATATTACTATAAAGATCAATTGGCAGGTTTTATAATGTCTAATCACTGTTTCCTCACTGAAATTAAGCTGTACATAGCCATATATTAACATTGGAAGGGAAGAACAGTTTGGACTCCAGCTTTGACTAATTATAGATAATTTGGCAAGAGGATAGCATTCAGGCTCAATGTTCCTGGAACAGAATCACAGAATGACAATTTTTAATTATTCCTATTAGTATTTTTGAAACATCACAGTAATGAAGGGGAAAACAGTGCATCTGTGCCACTGTTAGCATATCATGCTGTTCGACTGAAAACTTTTTAGATCTGATAATCAGTCACCTCAAATAAATAAATAAATAATTCATTTTGATAGAAATCCATATGAAATTTAAATTAAAAGCCTAAATCAAATCTGTTCATCATATAAAGCAATCGAGTCTCTTCAGAAAATTCTGACTAAACCACTCAGTTCATATGGATTAGTTTTATGATCTCTTTATGAACTTTTTGAAGCGTCAAAGTGTCAGTTGCGTAGCTGTCTATGGAGTGACAGAAAGCTCTCAGATATCATCAAAAAGATCTTCATTTGTGTTCCGAAGATGAACGAAAGTCTTGTGGGTTTGGAACGACATGAGGGTGAGTAATTAATGACAGAATTTTCATTTATGGGTGAACTAACCCTTTAAAAAAAAAAAAAAAAAAAAAAAAAATTCAAAGTTGTAAATGAAATACACAATTCTGATACTCAATTTTAAATGTCAAAATTTAACAGATATGCATTTGGCATTTGCTTTTGATTATAAGTTACCAGTTTCCAGGTGTCCTGTTTAATAACTTTGTCTGTTTTTGTACTAGATATATAGGCTACAGACTGAGAAGGAACAGAGGTAAATCTCTGTACCCTTCAAGCAAGGAGCACTTGATCTTACAATCTGGCAGTGTTTGCTTGTATAATTGCTTGCATACATCAGCAAAACTGCAGCTCTGTCAATTTAAATAGTTGACCTTCAAAATGTGAATCTCTTAGGGACAAACAGGCCTGATTTGAAATTATTTACCAACTTTCATCGTAAGTTTGAAGGCAGCCAAAATTATTGCGGTCAAATCATTTGTTATGCTTCTTGATAAGACACACACACACCTATTTTGGGCAGCCTCGTACCGCCACAGTCGGACAGACCGCACATCCCTCTTCCTGACAACAGGTTCTGGCGTTTGCTATTTCTCAGCTGTCGTCCACTTTTAAAAACTCACACACAGCTACTTGGCTGATCAAGTCACATACCATCAGCTAGACAAGACTTTGCTTTTATCAGGCCTCCATCTTAATTACACTTTGCTCGTTAAATGCAGGAGCGTCTGAAAGAGGGTCCGGGCTTTCGTTCTTTTATAGATCTTTTGTGTGTGTGTGTGTGTCCAGTTTGAAGGAGCCAAAAGCTGAAGATGTGCGGAGGTTAAGCAGACATCAGCACTGGAGGGCCCATCTGCTGGGCCCCTGTGGACGGGTCAGTGGCTTGATGATAGTCGTTCGTAATCTCTAGCGCAGCAGGTTCTGTCAGAGGTCTGTGGATGGGTTACCGTGACATGTCTTCTCTCAGCAGGGTGCAGACAGGAACCAGGTCAAAGCAAGCAATAACTGGCTGATCCGTGCCAGGACGTACCACCTTGCCCTGCCACTGCCACTGCCAAAAGTCATCTGGTCCACTAAGTACAAAGGAGGAGAAAGGAGGCAAGGACAAATCACGAGCGAAATCTGAAAATAAAGTGGCTGAGGTCAGTAGTTTGGGTGATTCCTCAAATAAGTCCACTTTTGACTACTTGAAATCTTGGAAAATGCAACTTTAATCAACTTTAATACAACCCGAATTCCGGAAATGTTGGGATGTTTTTTAAATTTGAATAAAATGAAAAC
Organism: Mylopharyngodon piceus; assembly: GCA_039654765.1. NCBI lineage: Eukaryota > Metazoa > Chordata > Actinopteri > Cypriniformes > Xenocyprididae > Mylopharyngodon > Mylopharyngodon piceus. The sequence goes on along the minus strand of CM077439.1, from coordinate 26,283,442 downwards.
TAAAAGATTTTCAAATCACATGAGCCAATATTTTATTCACAATAGAACATAGATAACATAACAAATGTTTAATCTAAGAAATTTTACAATATTATCCACAAAATGAGCTCATTTCAAATTTGATGCCTGCTACAGGTCTGGGGGCATGTTTACAATGGTGTAGTCCTCTTCTTTTCAAAACAGTTTGAAGACATCGAGGTTATGAGTCTCTAGAGTTTTGGTGTTGGAATTTAGTCCCATTTTTGCCTGATATAGGTTTCCAGCTGCTGAAGAGTTCATGGTCGTCTTTTGTTTAATGATGCACCAAATGTTCTCTATAGGTGAAAGATCTGGACTGCAGGCATGCCAATTCAGCACCCGGACTCTTCTACAACGAACCCATGCTGTTGTAATAGCTGCAGTATGTGGTTTTGCATTGTCCTGCTGAAATACACAAGGCCTTCCCTGAAATAGACCTCGTCTGGAAACCTTTAAATACCTTTCAGCATTCATAGTGCCTTCCAAAACATGCAAGCTGCCAATACCGTATGAACTTATGCACCCCCATACCATCAGAGATGCTGGCTTTTGAACTGAACACTGATAACACGCTGGATGGTCTTCCTCCTCTTTAACCCGGAGGACACGGCGTCCATGATTTCCAACAAGAATGTCAAATTTGGACTCGTCTGACCATAGAACACTTTTCCACTTTGAAACAGTCCATTTTAAATGAGCCTTGGCCCAAAGGACATGACAGCGCTTCTGGACCATGTTCACATATGGCTTCTTTTTGCATGATAGAGCTTTAGTTGGCATCTGCAGATGGGACGGCGGATTGTGTTTACCGACAGTGGTTTCTGGAAGTATTCCTGGGCCAAATTTAAAAAACGTCCCAACATTTCCGGAATTCGGGTTATATATATATATATATATATATATATATATAAAAGACATATTATTGGGAGATATAGAATGACAACTGATATATGCATTTAACTGATATTTACCTGAGCTTGAGCTTATATATGAGCTTATATATAAATGTGTGATTGGTATGACATAGTTGTACTGGTTTTTCTGATTTTTAAAAGAGAAAAAGAACAGCTTTGTACTGACAGTACTAACAAATTCTGAATTAAATTCAACTAGTCAACCCCTGACTGGTTTGGTAATGACCACCACTTTATAAATTCTATTCATAAATAGAATCTATTCAGTGACATTGAGCTTGGGAAAGGCTTTATAAATGAAACTTTCTTGGGTAAAAAGTTTAGAGTTAAAAAAGTTAAAAAATTCAAATTTAATATTTTAATACCATTTAAAATTAAGAGCAAATTCATTATAAGCAAAACAACAACAACAACAACAACAACAAAAAGTTACAATACTATCATAATGCATCCTTTAAAATTAGAATTTTATACGCCAACCTTTCAGACAATGTAATAAAACCGCTGGTGCCAGAACATCATCTGAGACGAGAGAAGAATGACCCTGTCCTCGAATGAGTCTTGGCACAAAGTTAATTCCCAGACCGCCCAAAATGAGCTGCCTTTCTGCATCACAGTGGGACACTGCAAATGTCCCACATATGCTTTATCAGTACAAGTGAGCAGTTGATAGTCTTTCCCACTCACTCGGTGATAAGAGAGCCTGCTGCTCTGCGGTATGTTCCCATCGCCTCTCCCTTGTCCTCTATCATTTATATCCAGGCTGCTCGCAACCTGTTTTCCCAAGTGCCAGTGGCCAGGCCTGTTCTGAGGAAGGGTTTACTGTGTCTCAGCCCCTGGAGATGCTGTCCGTTTGCTGGCTGGAGGCCTAGTAACTGAGACTGGGCATCCAGCCCTCCCCTCCATGTGCTCGTTGATGTACTGGGGCCCTCCTGCCTGTCTATCATGCGAGCGGAGTTATGTCTCCTTCCCGCTTGGACGATCTGTCGACTGGGCAGAAGCGTGTCATCCGCCACGCAAAGTCTCCCATTTATGGCTGTTTTGCTGTATGCAGACAGATCCAAGCTGTGGTAATATTCATGCTAGGTGGTGACAAGGCCCCATGTGCCAGCAAACAGGCCAGACAAACTGGGCCATATGGAGGCTTAGCGCACAGATTTCAGAGTTAGTCGTCTGTATTGCTTGTTGGGAATGCAAACATGTTGCCATGATTCCATCCTCTCTATCTTCATATGGGATGCAATATTATATATTATTTGCTTTGTTTTCAAGGGTGAAAGTACATGCAGAAGCAGAAAAAGAGGCAGAAAGAAACACCCCCCCACCCCACATCAAATTGTACAATTTTATGGATTAAGCCACTTCCATCACACCAGAATTAAACATACTATTTCAATTTTTCTACTTTAAAATTTCACATTTAATCCAGTTTGTTACTTGCTGTTTCTTTGTAATTGTTTGTGACAATTCCTAGCAATTTACTAGCATTTTTCAGTGTAACAACACAATTTCCTTTAATTCTGAATCAGTTTCCAGCCTGAACATTCATACATACAAACATAAAAATACATTCAAATGCCCTTTGAAATCTCACCTAATCTCTCAAGCTGTTTTTAAACTCCCACATTTACATTAAGCACACCAATGCCAATACCGTGCTCTGTTTAATCTATTTTCTTGACTGCTTGCCTTACCATCTTATGTATTGGTAAAATTAACACTGGCACTGAATTTGCATTAAATATGAGCTGCCAAAAAGCTGTTTAACCTTTTGGATTGCAAAGTTACAAGTCATATTTGTTTAAACATTTATGATAGAAATCAACATGACTGTCTATAGTTTAATTATTCCTAATTGTTGTGAACAGATTATCAATATAATATTTCCTGGCATGTGATTGCATTAACAGATAAGGAAACAATGCACTAAAAAGAACGGGGGAAAAAAAAAAAAAAAAAAAAAAAAAAATATTATCACACATTAGGCTCTCAATCCACACTTACACAGCCCTTACAGTCTCCAAAATTCTAATAACCCCCACCTGTCCCTTGTCATAAAACTCACATGCACACCTTGACTGCATCCAAAAACTTAGGCATTTGACTTGTTGCCTCGCTGCCTTATCAGGCAATGCCTTTATAGGCAGAGTTTGCGCATGAAGGTACCTGACGAAACTGAATTTGGACAGACTTGAGGCTGCGTAAGGGTTTAATGATCTACAGCAAAATAGAGCGAGCTTTGGTGAAAACTAAGCAAATATTTAATTACTACAATAGTAATTTCTCGCTAGAAATGACATCAGAAGTGGAAAACATTGGTCAAAAATGTACATTTACACACAAACTGACCACCAACCGCAAATTTCAGACACCATATTTATCTTTTTAGCTCTACCGCCACAGAATGGAAAGCACAGAATTGTGGGATATCAATGCTGCCTTTAAAAATCGATCAGATGAAGGTATCTCAGGAGACAGGAAGTGAAGCTAACATTGGATTCAAACGTGCCTTGATGCCTTCCTACCTTGGAATGCATCCTCTGAAGGCAGCATTTCAAAAGTTTTCGAATATATATATATATATATATATATATATTTTTTTTTTTTTTTTTTTTTCTCCAAAAAATCATTTTAAAATATGAGTATCTAATATGATCATCAGGCTTTTGAGGAACATTTTTTTGTCCATCTCTCAATCAACATTGTATTGCAGTGCATTATATGTTTTGACCCCACAATAAAAACTACAGATTTTTTTTTTTTTTTTTTTTTTTTTTTTTTAATATAATCTATTAATATATTATATTGCCAAAAGTTTTGGGATACCTGCCTTTACGTGCACATGAACTTTAATGACATCCCATTCTTACTCCGTAGGGTTTAATATGGAGTTGGCCCACCCTTTGCAGCTATAACAGCTTCAACTCTTCTGGGAAGGCTTTCCACAAGGTTTAGGAGTGTGTTTATGGGAATTTTTGACCATTCTTCTAGAAGCGCATTTGTGAGGTCAGGCACTGATGTTGGATGAGAAGGCCTGGCTCGCAGTCTCCGCTCTAATTCATCCCAAAGGTGATCTATTGGGTTGAGGTCAAGACTCTGTGCAGGACAGTCAAGTTCCTCCACACCAAACTCGCTCATCCATGTCTTTATGGACCTTGCTTTGTGCACTGGTGCGCAGTCATGTTGGAACAGGAAGGGGCCATCTCCAAACGTTCCCACAAAGTTAGGAGCATTAAATTCTCCAAAATGTCTTGGTATGCTGAAACATTAAGAGTTCCTTTCACTGGAACTAAGGGGCCAAGCCCAACCCCTGAAAAACAACCCCACACCATAATCCCCCTCCACCAAACTTTACACTTTTGCACAATGCAGTCAGGCAAGTACCGTTCTACTGGCAACCGCTAAACCCAGAGCTTTACACCACTGCATCCGACGCTTTGCATTGTACTTGCTGATGTAAGGCTTGGATGCAGCTGCTCGGCCATGGAAACCCATTCCATGAAGCTCTTTACACACTGTTCTTGAGCTAATCTGAAGGCCACATAAAGAGTTGGAGGTCTGTAGCTACTGACTCTGCAGAAAGTTGGCGACTTCTGCGCACTGTGCGCCTCAGCATGCGCTGACCCTGCTCTATGATTTTACGTGGCCTACCACTTCGTGGCTGAGTTGCTGTTGTTCCCAATTGCTTCCACTTTGTTATGATACCACCAACAGTTGACCGTGGAATACTTAGTAGTGAGGAAATTTCACGAATGGACTTATTGCACAGGTGGCAACCTATCACGGTACCACGCTTGAATTCACTGAGCTCCTGAGAGCGACCCATTCTTTCACAAATGTTTGTAGAAGCAGTCTGCATGCCTAGGTGCTTGATTTTATACACCTGTAGCCATGTAAGTGATTGGAACACCTGAGTTCAATGATTTGAAGGGGTGTCCCAATACTTTTGGTAATATAATATATAATAAAACTAAGCATTTAAATATAATCTTACTAAGACACTATTGGGATATATAGAGTGACAACTGATATTTATATGCATTTCATGTAAGTAGTCTGATATAGTGTTATTAAGATCTCATTGATTTACATTACAAGCTAACAGAGTTTAATCTTAATTTTGGCATATAAATAGATGCATCTGCACCAAATTGCATATTTTCGCTCATGTTGGGCCTCTGAATAAAACTGAGGTGTTTTTTCCTCCGCGAGTATGAGCTCCATAATCTCACTATATCATAGTATATGAGCCATAAAATTCCAATATATCAAATGTGATACTCAACAAAAAACATGTAAATGTTCCATTTCAAAACTTTAGATTTTTTTGACTATTATTTCATATGTCAGGCTTTATAGGGTTAAGACACTTTCGCATACAACAAATGTTCTTTATGAACATTAAATGTGTTTTATATTTGGCCTTGTTTTGGTTTAATCATGGTTCATACTGACGTCTTGCCATCAATGGATTTGGCTCCCATAGTTTCCTGAGTGCTCTTGTTGAGCATAGTATCTAACTCAAAGGATGCAGCTGTACATGTATATGGTCCTAGGTGACCTGATGTCTTGTTTGTTGTGCGAGGCTGTCTGACGTGATTGAGAGGATGCTGTACTGCAAAATCCTCCAGGCCTGTTCTCAAAGAGACCTAATCAAACACAGTGAGCTTTTCACACTGCTTTCTGGTGCTATTGTTTCAAAAGACATGAATCTACCTGGCAGCTACTGTCTTTAATGTATAACTTGAAGACATGCATGACTTGACCTAAAGTCCAAAGTGCACTCTAGTGCTAGAAGAACCATTGACTGGCAATCAACTCCATATAGGCCAAGGCTTTCATATATTCAGTTAGATTCCCTGACCTTCACTAAAGGAAGTTCTTCTTTTTTATAGCATGCAGGGTAAATCTAGTAAACCTCGGATATGGTCAAGAGATCGGACTCGTGTCAGAGCCGTGGGGCAGCAGTCATGCACATGATCAAGACATCTATGGGCCATTGAGCTCCCATGGGGACGTAGGTTCAAGTGTGGACTGTGTTGTTTCCTGATCCCATATATATCCCATCTCTCCTGGTTCATTTCCTATTAACCTTTCTTGTCCTATCTCAAATAAGCAAGTGAAAAAGTCCCCCAAAAAAGAACCTCTGACTAGTTCTTCTTCCCCTAGCATTGAGACTACCATTGCTTAGCACAAAATAATATAGCCTTGTGTTTATATACCACTGTGGTTAATCTCTGTCAGATGTGTCACATTAAATAAATAGCCTTTCAGCAATAACCTTTACGCAGATGAGACCCCAGTTACATTGTTCAACAGTGTATTATACTAAAAAAAGAAGTGCAATTACAAAATCTCGACTGGGTTTGCTGATAATATTGCAAGTCATACTCTGAAGATTATCTTACTTTGTTTCATGCTGTTTCCCAAACCAGCATCACTTTATAAAGTACAACCTACGAGCATAATTGGGGTCAATAAGATTTCCTTTGTTTACAGGACACATTAAATTGATCAAAAGTGACTGTAAAGACATTTGATGTAACAAAAGACTGTTTACTTGAAAATATTAGGCAGTAATGATGCTGAAAATTCAGCTTTGAGTGAGAAAAAAAAAATCACTGGTATATATTTGCATACTATTGGCCGGCTTCAAAGACAAGGCTTAAACCTAGTCCCAGACAAAAATGCATGTTTGGGCTGTTTTAACTGAAAGCTACTTGCTCTGACATATGTTAAAATACTGTCAGTGCCATTGTTTTGTCTCAAGATGCACACCAGTAATGTTTATCACATTTATATGGGGCATTGGGGGGCAATGTAGCCAATCACAAACATATCTGTTGATTACTTTAATGCAATGACCAATCAGAGGTGTTTAAGTTAGCACTGAACAAAAACTCTGGCGTTTTGAGCGGTGAGTGGACTCTATATTCTGCACGCTGACAAATATCCTTTCATTATAACAAACAATTATGTAAATAAGAGATCCATTGTGCGATATTTAGGTTGTGCGATATTTAGGTTGTGCAGTGGCAAGAAACTTGAAACTATTTCAAGGAAATCTATTTAAATGTGTTTTTAAATGGGAAGCGCATCTCCTTAGACTTTCCATGGAGTTCATTCACACTCCGCCAATGATCAGAAAATTCATATTTAACGCACAATTACGGAACATGAAACATAATTAGGCTATATTTATAAATGACTAGTATCACTCGGAGACCCATCGCCTTCAACTATTTTAAGGGTGAGTACACTCTATTTTAATGGCAAGTACAGTCTTTGTTACACATCAATATGCTACAGATGTAGGCTACATATTTTTATTGCTATTTGGTATCATTTTCATTATTGTGTTGTTCGAGGAATTGAATGCTTTTGTGCTGCGTGCTTGCGAAGTATAGGCATAATGGTTTAATTTAGGGCTGCAACTAACGATTATTTTGATAATCGATTAGTTGGCCAATTATTTTTTTTTTGATTAATCGGATAAAAATCCTAATTTTATTTATTTTATTTTATTGACAAAAAAAAAAAAAAAAACACTATTGCACATCCTGCCCCATGTACTTCAAACAAATGTGCCAACTGAATGCTATGAAAGCATACAGTGCTTAATTTATTAGACTACATGTCATAATAAAGAGAGAACACAAATATTTTATGAATCTACCAAAAACTTGTATAAAACTAAAAATGTTATTGCCATTTACTAGGCAAATAACAAACTGAAGCAACTAGTCATTATTCACACATAATATCCAAAAAACTTAATAACAGTCTCTGTTGTTATTGACTGTAATTGGGCATCTAAAAAAACAACAACAACTATAAAGTGCTTTACTTGTTTTTCCTGCCTTTCTTGTAAAACAGTAAAATCAAAAATTCATGGATAACAACAATAATTATATTGTAGCTTTAGAAATACTGCTATAACTAAAGAGCTTACACATACTGGTGGATTAACCATTACAGAAACATGAAAACTGATTTTAGTAATCACCAATACTGATAGTTTAGGGCAGCTGTGGCAGAAACCTTACATCGGGTGGCAGAGGTCTAATAAATTTGTTAAGCACTGTATATAGTGAATATAGTGTAAATCTTTACTCTACATTAAAAATGAAGATAGTAATAAAGATAATAAAGAAAAACACAAACTCAGTGTTAACCAACAGGCAAGATAAATGTTTTGCAGGAACACACACATTCACTTTGGACACAATCACCTCTTACTGTTATTTCTTTATCCTGTAAATAGGCTATAAGAAACGTCTTACATTTATATTCAATTAGTTCTCCCTTTACAGTTACTACTATCATAAAATACTTGAATGACATGTTGACTTTTAAATCTAAATTTAACTTTAAACAACAGATATTTCAGCAAAATGAATATTTTTGCGCTGAATATTAATTGTCTCCCTCTCTGCCGCGTTCCATCTGTCTGACTCGGGTGCACGCGCCGGCGCTCATTCAGCAAAGTTTGAAGTTTAACGCAGACTGTAAGGAGGAGCCTTCATGCAAAATCTAAATGCTCGCGTGAATTTGTAACATTTACAGATAAGGATATAGACGTAGAATAAACGTTTTGCGCTGAGGACGGACATGCATCTGTCAAAGTGCCTGAGGGCAAGCCATTACGCTAATGCATTAGCTTAAAGCTTAAAAAAAAAGAGTTCTCGTGTTTTGTGCAGTTTTGATCACGTACCTTTCCCGCAGCTACTCATTCTGCTTCCTCCGCTATTTTTAGATGCATTTTGTCCAAAGAAATGCGTTATTCAGTGCTGTAATTTGACGAGACTGGCGGAAGTCTTCCGTGTACGGTGGGCAGACCCAACTAATCGACAATGAGAATCGATTATTTTCATTATCGATTATTATCGATTTTATCGAATAGTTGTTGCAGCCCTAGTTTAATTATGGACTGTCTTGTGTTTTGGTGTTAATTTAGAACTTTATCTATTTCAGTAATAGTAAATATGGGATGTTTTTGTTTTGGTGAAAGTCTGTTTCTCAGATCATAAAAATATGTGCCCCCCATGAACCCCCCCACCCCATGTTCTGGCGACGGCCCTGATCAAAACACAAGTGAAGAAGCAGAAACAAGTGATAGAAGCATTGCTTACGCATATGTAAAATAGCGTGAGGGGGGAACACTGCCTTAAAATAGTCAATCCTGTTTTTTTCAGACAAATCTCACCTGTATACGTTCTGGAGAGGTCAAGCAACTGTCTTTCCCTCTCTCTGTCAGTGACGTGACAGCCTGCCTTTCCTACCTACCAGTTAAAGTTTAGGACATAGCAGTAATGAATTAAAATACTAAAATATGATAAAGTATTCGGCGCAAAACAACTTTGCTTTATTGGGAAATGATAATTCTACTCCGGATGCGAGCAGCACAACGCGACAAAAGACAGCAGAATCCAATAATCATTATGTCTCATTTAGCAGACGCTTTTATCCAAAGCGATAAGTAGGAGAGCATTTAACACACACTGGATCCGGCGCGATGTGACAAGGTTCTTAATGGGTTCTATTGTCTTTTGTGCGTCGCATGATCGCGTCGCTCGCATCGAATCACGTGACATTACAGTAGGTTAAATCATAACATGGAAATTTGATCGCGTGATTGCGACATAACACATACTTTCAGTATGTGGATGTAATCGTCCTCTGCTTTTTTTCTGAGGTGCATTTTACCCCAGACCGCCAAAAATGAGCAAAGAAGTAATGAATGAAAGAAATCGCGAGAGCAACAGGAGATTTGAAGCTCATGGCAGACACGCCCAAGAGATGATTTGCCTTATGATTGGCTGAATGTTAGTTTACTCAAATCTAAGTAACAAATCAGAGAACACGGGCGGAAATATTGGCCGTGGGTCAAAAAAGTGCGGGGGACAGAATAACCTGTTTCTAACAGTGCGGGGGACGTGTCAGATAATCATACAACAAAATATTCTGGTGGCCATGAAAGTTTTTTGAAAATGATCAAAAATGCTGGCACTGGCTGGTAACTTTTTTTTTTTTTTTTAAATAATCTGGCAGGGAAAAAGTTAAGTACAATTTACTGTGAAAACCCGGCTTTTATTTGCTCCTCCTTGACAACCTGTAACAATCCAAAAGTTAATCAGACTCAAGCTCTGTTCTTATGATAGCTTGAAACATTTTTTGCTAGAGTTGTTGTATAAACTGTATAACGTTTTCCATGCTCTTCAGAATATTTGTTTAACATTTAGAAAAGAGGATTTGACCTCCTGAGGCTCAGCTCTGTATGTTGATCGGTTTAGAAGTATTATTGTTTCACGTCATTGTATTTAAACAATTGCTTCAGCTTCTTTCTCAGCTAATTTCTTAGGAAAATTTGATGAATTTTAGCTAATCAGAGTGTCTTTGTTTTGTAAGCCGCTTAGCACTGGGGAGAATATTTAGGAGAAAACATTTGCAAAACAAATCAATTTGAAATATGCAGTGTGCATGAATATTGCATGAAACAATATGAATATTTGATATCAATCTGTATTTCGCTTATTGAGTTAAATTTCTCTGTCTCTGTGCTTTTTATTGAAACTCAGGTTTTTATTTTTCTCCTCATTTATAATAACTATATGATAGTAGACAAAGGTATGCTGAAAACTGCCATACGCTAACAAGTGCAGTAATGAATACCATGGTCTATTACATTTTAATTGATACGAGCCTTCAATAAGCAGCCAAATGGGGTTGGAAACACTGTAATTCCAAGTAACATGCACATGAATGACCAAGCAGCATTACATTTACTAGAATTTAACACAGGTTGTCAAGATAAAAGAACTTTCCACAAGAAAAACAGTGTAAATATTTAAAATATGACTTCTTAAAATCGTGAATGGTTTGTTCAGCTTGTCTGTTCTCCCGATAGTTTGATCTGGTAGCACATCTCCTGTTTTTAGTTTGCTTAGTTTTAGGTATGAATGCTGAATGTCTGTTATGTCGAGCGAATGCCCTGAAGCTTACAAAGATTAATACATTAGCATACTAGATGTGGAAGAAATGAGAGTATACAACATCATCATAATCATCAACAACAACCATGGGCTCAACGCCTGTAGGCGCCTGATGCCTTATTGACAATTCTGTTCCATAAATTCCTGTCTAGTGTAGAATAGCTTAAATCCTGAAGGATTGCTCCACACCAGTGTCTGATGTCATTAGTCCATTCTCTGTGGGGTCTTCCTCTTCTGTTTGGACCATCCATCATGCCGAATACTACAGTTTGAATCTTACTTTACTTCAAAATCTAAAAAGGCAGTGAAGAGGCATCTATGTTTCAAATGTATAGACTTTTCTATCAGTCCAACAATACTAACAGAAATATAGAGTATAGTATATACATTACCGTTCAAAAATGTTGAAGAAATTAATACTTTTATTTGTCAAGAATGCACTTAATGGATCAAAATTTTCAGTAAAGAAATTTATAATTGAAAAAAAAAAGATCTTGAAAAATAATCCTGAAAAATATCACGGTTTTCCATAAATATATGAAGCAGCACTGTTGTCAGCATTGATAATAATAAGAAACATACACTATATTGCCAAAAGTTTTGGGACGCCTGCCTTTACGTGCACATGAACTTGAATGACATCCCATTCTTAATCCGTAGGGTTTAATATGGAGTTGGCCCACCCTTTGCAGCTATAACAGCCTCAACTCTTCTGGGAAGGCTTTCCACAAGGTTTAGGAGTGTGTTTATGGGAATTTTTGACCATTCTTCTAGAAGCGCATTTGTGAGGTCAGGCACTGATGTTGGACGAGAAGGCCTGGCTCTGTGCAGGCCAGTCAAGTTCCTCCACACCACACTCGCTCATCCATGTCTTTATGGACCTTGCTTTGTGCACTGGTGCACAGTCATGTTGGAACAGGAAGGGGCCATCGCCAAACTGTTCCCACAAAGTTGGGAGCATGAAATTGTCCAAAATGTCTTGGTATGCTGAAGCATTAAGAGTTCCTTTCACTGGAACTAAGGGGCCAAGCCCAACCCCTGAAAAACAACCCCACACCATAATCCCCCTCCACCAAACTTTACACTTGGCACAATGCAGTCAGGCAAGTACCGTTCTCCTGGCAACCGCCAAACCCAGACTCGTCCATCAGATTGCCAGACAGAGAAGCGTGATTCATCACTCCAGAGAACACGTCTCCACTGCTCTAGAGTCCAGTGGCGGTGTGCTTTACACCACTGCATCCGACGCTTTGCATTGCACTTGGTGATGTAAGGCTTGGATGCAGCTGCTCGGCCATGGAAACCCATTCCATGAAGCTCTCTACGCACTGTTCTTGAGCTAATCTGAAGGAGACACGAAGTTTGGAGGTCTGTAGCTATTGACTCTGCAGAAAGTTGGCGACTTCTGCGCACTGTGCGCCTCAGCATGCACTGACTCCGCTCTGTGATTTTAAGTGGCCTACCACTTCGTGGCTGAGTTGCTGTTGTTCCCAATTGCTTCCACTTTGTTATGATACCACTAACAGTTGACCGTGGAATATTTAGTAGTGAGGAAATTTCACAAATGAACTCACTGAACAGGTGGCAACCTATCACGGTACCACGCTTGAATTCACTGAGCTCCTGAGAGCGACCCATTCTTTCACAAATGTTTATAGAAGCAGTCTGCATGCCTAGGTGCTTGATTTTATATACTTGTGGCCATGTAAGTGATTGGAACACCTGAATTCAATGATTTGGAGGGGTGTCCCAATACTTTTGGCAATATAGTGTATCTTGAGTATCAAATCAGCATATTAGACTGATTTCTGAAGGATCATGTGACACTGAAGACTGGAGTAATGATGTTGAAATTTCAGCTTTGCATCACAGGAATATATATATATATATATATATATATATATATATATAAACCACTACATACACATACTGGTACTATATGTGATACTTTGTGCATGATTCCAAATAACATCTATGACTCACATTCCCTATATTCCTGATATATCACATACTCCAAAGTGACATTTCTATAAAAACCTGCAATTTAAATTTCAATGAAGTGCTCGAAGCTGGTCAGTGTGCAGATTCTCCTGGGAGAGCACCAGTGCAGGCAAGATTCAAGCAAGCAAACACCATCTGGGCGGGTTTGTATCCTATCTGCAAATCTAGCAGGGAGCAATCTGAAGTTTGTCAACACACGTATTGATTTGACATGACCTTTGATAATGTCAAAGCTTCCTAATGTGCCCCCTGCAGCCTTCCACTGCAGCCAACACAGCTTAGTATAAGCACAGGCTTTTCTGTCCCCTGTTGCAAGGACAAAAGTGTGTGTGTGTGTGTGTGTGTGTGTGTGTGTGTGTGTTACAGTTTTTTACGATTGCTTAAGCACAATTTTAAAAACAAGGCTCATTTTGTCAAAACACTACACACAATTCACAGATCCACACACACAAGTAGCAGAACACCTCAGTTCTTTTGCAAAATGAAACACTTCATTCAAAACTCAACTTTGACACCATATGGAACACACATGGTTCATACATTCTGATTCTGTTTGATTCATTTACACGCTGCTGTGCTCAGTCTTAAACACTTGTAACTTTTATACTTTTCTAATGATATAGTCTGGGTTTGATTTTTTTCAGAGATATTGTTAGAGTAAAGTACATGAATATATTGACAAAAAAAAAAAAAAAAAAAAACAACAAAAAAAAAAACACACACAAGATCAGTACTGCACATTCATGAAAATGTTTATTTCTCACCACATTGTAAAACCATTCAATACATCCATGCCTTTCCAAAGGTTACATTTTGCACTGAAAATCAGAACATATTCTAAATACAATATATTACACGAACAAAAACATTTGTGGAGACAAAACAAAAGCATGATTTTAAATGAAAAAAAAAAAATAGAAAAAACACCTAAGCATCATCTCTTGGCCTAGCTGGATCTGGCCATAGCACTTCATCCACATCACAGGCGATGTCCTCTCTCGCAAGACAGCGAGGGAAGAATCTTCTTGAATGGCGAATCCATCCTTGCACAGACCCTGCATCAATTAGGTCAGGCCTTCTCCATGGCTTGAATGAGGCATATCCTGACATAGGGCTGGAGATTGTAAACCTTCCATGCCAAAAAAAAAAAAAACCCTCCTCAATGGGTTTAAGGAAGGGACAGTATGGTGGGAGGTATTGGAGTGAAAATTGTGGACGCTAATGAAACCAGTTTTGGACCAGAGCAGATAGGTGGAAATTTACATTCTCCCATATGACAATGTATCTCATTTGCTCTGCATCCATTTGGTCTTCTGCTGTGACGATTTTGTGTAGTCTTTCTAAAATGTGAATATGTGGGCCGTGTTGTAAGGGCCTAAGTTGGCATGCTGGTGGAGGACCCCATTCTGCGTGATAGCAACATACATTGTGATGTTACCACCACATTGATATTCAAAATAGCTCTGTGGCCAATGATGTTTCTCCCTCTCCCTCTTACTGCAACATTGCTTTCCATTTTGTTGAAGACACATAAACTCACCTTTTGCCTTTTTATAGGACTTGCACCTGATTGTTGAGTTTACAGTTAAGCACCTAAGTGTCTGCAGACCTGACGGCCATGTTTGATCAATTGGTTTATAGGGGTGGTATTTTGGAAAAGCAGTGTCTTGAAATGGCAAAGAAGTGACATTATGTTAGATTTCCATGTCTAATGTAGAGAAGTGTGTTTAGTGTCGTGCAAAACAACGTGTGTAGTGTTTTGCAAAAAGTGTGAGGCTGAGAATGTGCTTATAGTTGTGCAGATCTGGGCTGAGGTTTTGCTTTTTGAGTGTAAGGTTTCAGTAACTGTGTGTTATTTTTAATTTTAGTGTGTAAGCAATCGTAAAAAACTGTAAAAGAAGATGTGCCATTGATATGTTCACTTCAAAAAGAAGGAAAAAAAAAAAAGATAAAGTGGAAAAGTCACTCTCAGAATAAGCAAATAATGTAGTATTTCCCCAGACTTATTAGACACATAGAGCTACAATTCTGAAGTATACACATAAAAGACTGCAGCAATAATAATAATAATAATAATAATAATAATAATGACATATTTTGTAAGTACAGTAGGTCAAATGTGCGGAACTTGTCCATTATTCTAACATATCTAAACCCAAAACTTGGGAAATGTTCAGATAAGCACACTAGCTATATTGTATAATATATATACTGTGCACAGAATTTTCAGCTTAAAATTAAAAAAAACTTTTTTTAAACATTTTAGTTAGCTGGGTTAACATAATAAATAAAGTGTTATTTAAAGTAGATTTGATACCATTTTCCCCTATAGACATGACTGCATTATGGACCTCAATTGTTACATTAACACACATGTAAGTTAATAAATATCCAAATGCTAGGTACAAAGCAAAGGGGAAAATAAAATGACAGGAAAAGATAAAAAGGAGATTCGTATGCATCAGCCTTAGCACAAACAATGTACAGAATGAATGTAATACTGCAAAAATATCAACAAAGTGGCATAGTGACACATTGAACCATTGTGGGTAATGCTGAAGGTCAACAGAGTTTTGCTTGTGCTATTTCTAAAATATACAGACATATGTATACATTATAAAAATTCTGGATTAAAATAAATAAATAATTTAGGTAGTTTTAAACCCTGGCAAAAGGACAGAACACATGCTGGGTTCATATAACTAAACATGTTGTGCTATTCATTTAACCCAGATGGTAGCTCATAATAACTAAAATCACGGGCTTTACTTTTTAATGTGGTTTATTATTATTATTATTATTATTATTATTATTATTATTATTTTAAGAAAATCTGTAAACTGTGACTATATAAATAGATTAACCCTTATAAATAAACCTCAGGCCTTATAATCGCGGGACATACATAGATCCGGGTCACTGAAGACCCAAATATGTAATAATGATTGGCGAAACATCCAAGCATTTAAGGGTTAAAAGTGAACTAAGTTAAACATTTAATTATTATATGCATGCATTATCATGTTAATGTTGACAGTGTTAACTTAAATATCCATATCATGTTTATTTGACATATGAATAAAAAAATAGGGATCTGTATATATGGTTTTGACATAAAACATGTTGAAACACAAAGCTGAAATTTAAAACAGAATTTCAATTGTTTTGTTTCATTAAAGATTCTAATAGTCAAAAGGGAAACATTTTAGTTGTTTCTACTGATTTTTAGTGGACTATAAATGTTCATGTCAATTTAATTCCAGTCAAGCCCAGAGGAAATGAGTTAAACATAGGGGTCAGTATTTTTATTTTGTGTTTGGCTGAGACTCGCAAAACTTTATGCCTCATTTGTGAGTCAAGCACGAGGTTGAGAGGTACTTCATTATAAATATATTCATTAATGTTCCTCTTCTCTCTGTCTTACACACAAATGCTGAATCAATATGGCTGCCGATTAATGCAGTTGTGCTGATGTACTTATAAAAAGCTTTCATAGCTCACTGGACAGTGAAATCACCCCAGGAGCTGGAGACCTTACAAAGCAGCGGCCTGGAGTAATGCCAGAAACGAACAACTACACCAGTGGCGAAACTGGGCAGAGAGAGGGTCCAAACAAATGCTCCTCTCAGTGTTATGCTAAACGCTTTGTTGCTGTCGCAGATAAAGACCTCTGCTGTCAAAGCAGACGGCAGTTTGCTCTATAAAACGCCTTGAGAGATTTTTTTGACTTGGGCATGCGGTTGAAATTAATGCTAGTGGACATTGATTTGTTTTCTGCAAACCAGAATCACTCCATACAAATTAAATTTCTACACAAGTGATCTCAGACATAGGGTTTCATACGGAAATGTGAGTGTTTAATATTTAATGTGCACTTTGGATAATATATTTATAAAAGTAAATACCAAAATCCTGAATTTTATTTAAGTAAAATCCATGAATGCTTTTAAGGTGCATGAATAGCCTTATTTGAAAAGGGAGGTCAGGTAAATTTGTGTTTATGGGGAACTTTGTGATTTTAATCATGTACAAATCAAACAAGTTTGTTTTTTCTTGCATGACCTCTGTAAAATTACTCCGCAAATGGCTAACTCAACTGGGTCCGAGTATCCTCTGAGAAATCTAACCCCATATGGGTTGGCATTTTTTGTGAATGTGGTTTACTATTTGTACAATGGGTCCCCTTATTGTAGACTTCATCAAATACTGTAACTAAGGCTAAATCACACTTCCTGGTGCCCCTTTATTATGGATATAGAGACCTTTTGCCAACTCTCTTGGCAAAATAACAGCTGTTAGTTCAAGTGTTGGCATTACAACTGACATAAAATTAACATTTATTAATTAAGAACATTTAGATCAGAGAAAATGCTCAGATCAGCCACTGTAGAAGCAGCATCTGTGTGATTATCAATATATATTTGATACCGGACAAAAGTCTGATATTATAATTTTTTAAAAATGTCTCTTTTCTCTTCATGGTTGCATTTATTTGATATAATAAAAACAGTAATATTGTGAAATATTATTACTGAAATGTATTATCTAAAACAAAAAAGAAAAAATTTCAGTAACACTTTAGTATAGGGAACACATATAAACTATTAACTACGACTTTTCCCTCAATAAACTCCTAATTTACTGCTTATTAATAGTTAGTAAGATAGTTGTCAAGTTTAGGTATTGGGTAGGATAAAGAAAGTAGAATAAGGTCATGCAGAATAAGGCATTAATGTGTGCTTAATAAGTACTAATAAATAGCCAATATTCTAGTAATATGCATCATAATAAGCACCTAGTTAAAAGACCCTAAAATAAAGTGTTACCAACTTTTCTGTTTGAATATATTCTAAAATGTAATTTATTACTCAAATCTGAATTTTCAGCAGTCTTCAGTGTCACATGAACCTGGATAAATTAGTGTAATCTGCTGATTTGCTGCTCAGCCCTGATTAATTATTAGTGGTGCTCAGTTATTAATAATGATTTTTATTATCAATGTTGAAAACGATTTTTGCTGCTTAATATGTTTGTGAAAAACGAAGGATTCTTAGATGAAAAGAATTTCAGTGAACAGCATATAAATATTTTGTAACATTAAAAGTTTTTGTTTTTACTGAAAATACTGAAAGTACTTTCCCCCATACTTTGAAAGGTAGTGTATCACAGTTTCCACAAAAATATTAAAGGATTAGTTTACTTTAAAATGAAAATTACCCCTATCTTAAATTTACTCACCCTCAAGCATCACTTGCGCTTTTTTCGTAAGTTGAATACGGAAAGTGTAGGACGTAGTGTAAGCATTTTGAACTGCGAGAGCCGTTACACCGTGTCCTAACCAGACGCGATGCGATAAGATTCCAGCAACAAACAATTTGTTTGTCCACACCAGACGTGACGTGACTTTGGGAAGCGATCAAGTCAATCAAAAATCACAGCCAGTCAGAAGAGTGCGTGGATGGGCTCTCTCTGCAAGCTCCCGGCACTCGCAACGAAATTGATAAGTAGGCTACATAATCAAATTCCTGAATATTACACCATTTTAACATGATTAAAAATAACATGATTTCAGTTCCTGAAACATTTTTTGTTATAGAATACACTTGTCTGTTCACAATGAGTTGACAGTTTGAACGTTCTTGTTTCATTTTATTTATTTTGAAGATCTGAGGTGAATTGTCCATTGTTGCTTTCAGTTTGGGTATAAAAGACACACAAAATGATATTCAAACTCACATTAGACGCTTTTAACATTAAATAAACACAAACAGTACCTGACATTATCATTGCCATACTTTGTGTTGTATTCCAAGCCTCGACGTTGCGGAGAAATAAAAACCGTTTCTAAAATAGAATCGTTGCGTGTCGCCATTGCGGCTGGTTAGGACAAAAACTCCGATTAACATGGAAAAGATACCTTTTATCACGTGTCGCGGCGCGTCTGGTTAGGACACGGTGTTACACTTTCTTCCTAAGTTGAATACGGAAGGTGGTCTGGCAGAAGCTACATATTTTAATTTATAACTTGTTAAATATGGATATTTTTCTTACACAAACTTATCGCTTCAGAAGGCCTTTATTATCCCCCCGGAGCCATGTGGAGTACGTTTATGATGGATGGATGCACTTTCTTGAGCTTCAAACTCTTTTGGCTCTTTTCACTGCCATTATAAAGCTCGGATGCATCAGGATATTTATTAATATAACTTTGATTGTGTTCATCAGAAAGAAGAAAGTCATATACAACTAGGATGGCTTGAGTGTGAGTAAAGCTTGGGGTAATTTTCATTTTAAAGTGAACTAATCCCCCTAAACCAGCACAACTGATTTCAACTTTGATAATAATAATAAATATTTCTTGAGCAGCAAATCAGCATATTCGAATGATTTCTGAAGGATCATGTGACACTGAAGACTGATCCTGAAAATGCTTTGATCACAGGAATAAATTACATGTGTTTTTAATTGTAATAAAATCAATACAAAAATCAGTTTTACTGTATCTTTGACAAAATAAATGCAGCCATGGTGTGCATAAGAGACATAACATGAATGTAATTATGCTCAATATTATCTCACATATTATGTAATGCCTACATACTGACATCAATAATTCATTACAAATTTCACCTTCCCTGATGTCGGTTTTGCTAACCTTTTTTATCTGTTGTCCTGCCTTGGGTTATTTTTTTAGGGCATCTTTTCACAGAAAGGATATCATGTCCAGAGAATGTCTTTATCAATCACTGCTGTGCTCGTTCAAGAATGACTGTTCCAGGTCTGCCACGGCATGCTGTGCTTCCCAAAGCGGAGAGGAAGAGACACGGACAGCTTGATTGACCTTGTAGTGCATTTCCTCAACCGCTCTCCTGGCAGCCGTACAGAAACACGTCCCTTCCGTCGCCACTCCTGGTCATGCATGCGGGAAGTTTGCAGCAGCCTGTAATGGATTAGAAGAACCAGTGGTGACTCATAACTAGATGTCATGGATCTTAGATTTTGACCGCAGCTCATTAGAACACATGTTGTGCTAGTTTCAAAAGGACAAGAAACCCATAATGCTTATTGGTGACAAAGGAACAAGATGAAATCTCCTTTATTGTGTCATTAATAAAAGATGACTGGAGAGAATTGGCGGTAATGTCCTCTGGGACAAAAGCAGAGAGTCTAATAATCTACTATGAAAGGACTTTTTGTCAGTGACCTCTAGGAATCACAAAAAAATGTCAGTTGTAATACTGGAAAAGGAAAGCTTGTCGAGACAAACTTTGAACGTTGGCTCGACAACACTTGTCTGAAAATATGTAAATAGTTTGAGAAAGCACTACGGAATTCTGAGTTAGCATGTCACTATTCGTACTTTTTTTCTTGGAAATTGCATGTTATATTGCACAGTTTTGACATTTTTTTCTTTGAATTCTGAGTTTATATCTCTTTTACAGTAAAGGGTGGGAGGGTGGGGGGGAGGGGGGGGGAGGATCTGGTTATACCATGAAATGCATATTTCTTTCAAGAAATATTTTGGTACATTCTGTTTCTTATTCATATTAATGCACAAAATTAACATTGTGTACAAAATGCATTTTGTGATCCAGCCCAAGGCCATACAATTAGTGACAGCTGGATGAAGTTATTATGCAATTATGTAATAAGTAAAATCAGAATTGAGTGTTATTAAATCACAATTCCGTTTAAAAAAATAAAAGTCAGAATTGAGAGAGAACTCAAAATTGTAAGATATAAACTTGGAATTGCAAGAAATAAAGTCAGAATTGTCAAATTAGGAGACATAATTGCCAGAAATAAATTCAGAATTGTGTTAACTCAAAATTTCAAGATAAACTCAGAATTTCCAACTGTCAACTGTTTGCTAAATATAATTGCCAGAAATAAAGTCAGAATTGTGAGGTTAGCCTAACTTAAAAATGCAAGATAGCAACTCAGAATTGTCAAATGTTTACTCAGAATTGGGAGATATAATTGCCAGAAATAAAGGCAGAATTGTGAGGTAACTCAAAATTGCAAGATATAAACTCAGAATTCTGAGTTGTTAACTCAAAATTGCCAGAAATAAAGGCAGAATTGTCACGTTTACTCAACATAATGGCCAAAAAATAAAGTCAATATGCCCATATAGGTCGTTTGTCATTTCCCTGAAATATGACCCATAGGAGCGTTTACTAAAGTTGCGCCCCTTTCGACAACAGGACACTTTCATTTTAATGCATTGTACCCTTTTATCTGCGTCATATTTCAGGTTTCGCGTGGCTCAATTGGTAGAGCGTTGCAATATACAACAATATGCAATCATGTGATCATGCGATCGTGGGTTCGATCCCAAGGAACGGATGTGCTCATAAAGTGTAAATGCACTATAAATCACCGGGGTAGGTGTAGTCGTTAATAAAAAAAAAATAAAAAAATGAGTTTTGCTAAATGGAAATAGGACAAGGGACGGGTAAGGGACTGTGTAAAAAGTCCACACATTGCATTTAAATGAACACGCATTTTGATTGGTAACGACGGTCATACGTCATTTCATGACGACAGACGTAACACGACACTGTCATTATTTTTACGTCAGCTAGAGGGCGCATGACTTTAAAACATAAATATAGGTGTAATAAGGTGCTTGAAAAAACGACCTATAGGGTCGTTTTTTGGAGGAGGACAGTCTCGAATTCTGAGGTGTTAACTCAAAATTGCAAGACATAAACTCAGAATTGCCGGAAATAGTCAGAATTGTCAAATGTTTACTCAATACACAGTAATTGCCAGTAATAAAGAAAGAATTGTGAGATATTAACTCAATAATGAAAGATAGCAACTCAGAATTGCAAGAAATAAAGTCAGAAATGTACAAAGGTTTACTCAAAATTTGGAAATATAACTGCCAGAAATAAAGTCAGAATTGTGGGTTAACTCAAAATTGCAAAATATAAACTCAGAATTGCCAGAAATAAAGTCAGAATTCTGAGTTCTTAACTCAAAATTGCAAGATATAAACTCCGAATTGCCAAACGTTTACTCAATATATTTGCCAGAAATAAAGTCAGAATTCTGAGTTCTTAACTCAAAATTGCAAGATATAAACTCCGAATTGCCAAACGTTTACTCAATATATTTGCCAGAAATAAAGTCAGAATTCTGAGTTGATATGAACTCAGAATTGCCAGAAATAACTCCAAATTGTCAGATGTTTACTCAAAATTGGGAGATATAAACTTGGAATGATGAGAAATAAAGTCAAAATTGTGAGAGAAAAAGTTGGAATTACCTTACCTGGCTTCTATATAAATGCCAATTAATTTCACAGGTTTTTGGAAAGTGCACATATGCATGGGAGACAGATAACTAGTAAAATAGAGGTGTGGAGAATATGTTTTTGAAAATGAAAAGGCACTGTACTGTACATTACTGTACATTAGAAAATACAAATATGGATTAATTAGTAAATTGCTACATTTGTTTAGCAAACAGAGCCTGTCTGCAAGTACACATAATATATATATATATATATTTATTTATTTTTTTTCATTATCAATGTATCTTTAATGATTTAATTTGTGAAAAAACAACAACAACAAAACAGTTCTGATGTATTACAGTAAATATTATTTGTAGAGATAAGCTGTGTTTATCGACAGTAATATTTTATTTGCTTACTGTTCACTGCACTTAATTTCAAGGTGTACTTTTTGTACACCATCAAAGATTCAATTTTTGATTAACAAATAATCTCTAAGCATAAAGATACACACACATTGAGAGATCTACAGCAGATATGGGTGGAGTCGTGCCTGAGAAGTCTTTTTTTTTTCTTTTTTTTCCCATCTGAGTCGCCGTTGCAGCAATAACAATTTACATCCTCCAGCTGTCCTACCACACGTTGCTTTGCGCGAAGGATCGTACATTCAACGTTAGCATTATCTACCTAATGATGTTGTTGTTGATGGTGAGATAACGGCCTAATATATCTCTTGAGAGCTGCTGCATCCTGCATTACTGGAGATGATTAGCTTTCGATTGTGCAAGATGTCAAACACACATTACAGAGAAGCTTAACAGACAACAGGGGAATAATAGCGCGATATAGCCTGTGACGTTAAACCAGCATCATTCGGATGGATCACCTCAATAAAACACATCATTTAATGCTGTGGGATGGCCTTTTACGCCCACTCAGCTACTTCTGGAGTGCCTCATGAGTTCTTTCAGTTACACACTTGTGCGCTGGTGTCAAATTTCGATAATATTATTAAATTTTGGGCTCCATCTCCATTTTTGTCCCAAACATATTTAGTTACAGACCTGTAATTAAATGACTTTCTTGCTGGAAATGTAATGATGTTCTCTCTAATCCTCCACTACATAAATCATGTTGTTTTTACTTAACTAAGATATTTCTGTTAAGAAGCACCAGAGTCTATAAGTGAACGCCTAAGTACTCCCTAGCTAATGGCTAATGATGATTAAAGCATTAGCGGTTTTCCGCTACTTGCAATGTATTTTTCAATATTTCAGGGCCCCGGGTTTACTGACACTCCTCTGTTCGTTGAATTTGATTCCTGTATTTGACTTGAACATGAAGTAGAATTGTAATTGAAAAATAAATTAGAATTACAATAAAATTGAATTCAAAGTAATACTTATAACTGCCGTATGGGCCATTCTACAGAGTTGACTCAAAGTCAGAGTTGGAAACGTCTTGAAAAAAATGTGTCTTTTTCCACAAATTTTGTATGTATGTAAAAATGTATAATATCCAAGTTACACATTTCTAGTAACTGTGCAGTTAATTCTCATATTGTATTTTCAGAAAGTTTTGGAATATTTGTCCTCTCCCCAAATGTGTCACTGCCGAAACACAATAAATAATTTAATAAGAAGGGTTACATTGACCTATTAAGATTTTGTTCACATCTACCTTGTAAATATATTTTTTTTGTTATTTTGTTTTTCTTTAAGTTTATACAGGTCAATCAATAACAATTACATTTTTATCAATATTTCAAGGGTAATTTATGAGATTTGTTGTATTTTGAATCCAATCTTTTTTTGTAAAAGGCATAAAGTTTATCATACTGATTTCAAAGTTAAGGATTCATTAGTTTGATTATACATTGAACCAAACACTATAATAACATCTTAGTTGATAATTCAATATACATTATTTTTGACAAAACATCCCATGTTTCGGTCATGACTGCACATTTTCGGTAGTGACAGTAATGTTTTGGTAGCCACCACATCACATTACAGAATTTTAACTTACATACTAAAACACTACTAAAACATATTAAAATACTAATGATTTGCATAACTGTACTAAAATTTTGTTTATTTCCTCCAAATAAATCATTATGTGTTCCCTTTTGTCACTACCAAAACATTGATGACATGTTTCATTCATGACTGTTTCGATAGTGACAATTTTAGATACTTTTGAGCCTAGCTCAAAGATGCTAATCAGCACATGGTTAGCTAACACAGTTCTGAACAGTTGTACACAGAACAAAATCCCTAAATTTTATCAAATAACACTCAAAAAACAATGATGTCACAACCAAAACTTCACCACATTTCGGTAATGACTGTTTCAGTAGTGACAATTTTAGATACTTTTGAGCCTAGCTCAAAGATGCTAATCAGCACATGGTTAGCTAACACAGTTCTGAACAATTGTACACACATAAAAACTATATTTTATGGAATAACACCTAAAAATTTTGCTTAATTGCAGAAAAAAAGGTGTTTGGTAGTGACAGTCCTTAAAGTTACACACAGATTTTCAGACTTTTGAGCACATTTAACTCAAACTGATGGTACCTATCTACTATGATAGAGAGGCTATGAGAGGGAGGGACACAGGAATATTTCCTGATCAAAAATGTAGGGGTGTGGTTAAAATCAGTCTCAGCCAATGGACTAAAACATACACTGTTTCGGTAGTGACATGAAAATGTGGGACACATTTTTTTTTTTTTTACATAAAGTTCTATAATTTAAAAAAAAATTCATAGTAGAATATATATATATATAGAATATATATGTGTGCACCAGCGAATTGAGACTGATTATATGCTGACAAAATAGACAGGCATGATTTTCATCAATGTTTCTGGAAATTACATGTTTATGGGTATTTCTTACTGAAAATTAAATATTTAGTATATTGGCCATTCTACAGAATTGGTGCAAACTGCTGTCCCACAACCAAAAAACACATTTAAAAAGCATTTAAATATTCAAATTTTAGATGTTTACTAAAATCCTTCTATTATCTATTGAATCCCAGTAAGTAATATATATATATATATATATATATATATATATATATATATATATATATATATATATATATATATATATATATTACTTACTTACAGCAGTTTGCACCAATTCTGTAGAATGGCCAATATACTAAATATTTAATTTTCAGTAAGAAATACCCATAAACATGTAATTTCCAGAAACATTGATGAAAATCATGCCTGTCTATTTTGTCAGCATATAATCAGTCTCAATTCGCTGGTGCACACATACAGATAAGTCAGTATATCTCTTTATATAAACATCCCGTCAATGACAAAAGAGTCATCTTAGAGATTCTCGAGATGTTGAGAACTCACCTCTGTATCAGAGTTGTTTGAGATTGGGAAATGAGGGAAGAAAGATTCATTTGCCCAAAGAAATGAAATACTCTTTCTATTTGGATGGCGATGCATGCACCGTGAATCTTTATAACCTTATGAAAACCCATGAGGTGTTACACAGTTCTCCCTCTGGGGCTGCAGATTAAAATACATTGGCAATATACGGAGAGCCGCTGAGAGAGAAACTGAATGGTCTGGAGTAATATCTCAGTTTAAATCTTAATACATGGGTCATGATGACACTATATAAATATATATAACAGACCACATCTCTGATTCATTGCTCTGACAGTGAGAGTTTCCTTCAGGCAACTGACCTTCATTGATAAAAAAAGGCCTATACACAGTGTCTGCTTTTAGAATTGGTAACACTTCACACTATAGTGTCCATGTTATATTACATTATGCTGCTATAATTAATTGCTATATTATCAATAATGTCTATAAGCAATTAAAAACAACATGATGACTTACAGTAACAAACACTTGTGTGACATATGTAATATGTTTCATATGCACAAATATTAATTTGTATTAATTATTGAAATTAGGACGGTCAATTTAACATGTGCATTTAATTAATTGTAAACTTGTCAAATTATGTTTGTTATTTAAAAATAATAAATAAACATGATACACATTTAATACACTAATCATGCCCCGTGACCCATATGTAAATTTTGTTAAATGAGATTTTCCTACAATTGGAGAAAGTCAAGCTTGAAGTGCCACCTTCATTACACTGAATAATAATA
Source organism: Mylopharyngodon piceus (assembly GCA_039654765.1). Lineage (NCBI taxonomy): Eukaryota > Metazoa > Chordata > Actinopteri > Cypriniformes > Xenocyprididae > Mylopharyngodon > Mylopharyngodon piceus. The sequence continues at coordinate 26,257,106 of CM077439.1, read as the reverse complement.
ATATAAAATATTGCAGATTGAAAACAAGAAAGGAATTTTATAATGTATTACTGTGAACAGATTTATGATCAAAGATATGACAAAAACAACAATAGTAATGACTTTAAAATGTATATTCAATAATTTCTTCAGCTAATGTAACGTCTCTGAATCATTCTCATTTGGGGGCATTTGATATATAGTAATGTGAACAATTATTTTTGATTATTCAATCTACATGCAATGCAAATAGTTAAATAAAAAATATGTAATCAGTTAAGAGTCCTACTTTTAATATTCTACACAATTTAGAGGTGGCGTTGCTTGCGGATGTTTTGTTGGAATGATGGACAAATGATGATTTGGTTAACTGAGAGCAAAAAAAGAGGGTGTGTTGCTTGAAATATGTCAATTCTTTGTGTTGTCTGTTGAAGCCCCCCTGAGAGCATGTATGACATAAACAGACTCAGTGTGTTTTAAGGAGGATGTTTGTCTCTTTTGATTGACTGTCACACTTCTTTCTCCTGTGGCTTCTCAGATATCCAGAGGCCTGTGATTGCTCAATTTGCAAAGTGCACTTTTTTTACTCTTCTTTAATTAAACCAGTCACAGAGCGTATTTGCCAAAAGAACCATTTAGATATGAAGTCTCTTGGGTTTGCTTGCAATCTATACCCCTTAAGCATTGTCTTTAAAAAGTTGAAAAAGACAGTTTTTATGCCAGCACTTCCCATCACTCCAGTTAGGCAAGAGCTTTTAGAGTATTTTCACAGTTTGAAAAGCCGTCTCAAAAATATACTTTTATAAACACATTTCTTGGGACAGTTTCTATGGTGACAATCATCATTTAAGTGAAAAACCTTTCTTGTCTGCTTTGTCACATGACTCTGCACACAATAAGTGTAAAAGAGGAAGCTGTGATGGTTAGCCCAGGCGCTACTTCAGAACGAAGGGCGTTGAGACCTGATCCACAGTGGCTGTTTCTGGAACACAACCAGCAGGTCAAACATCTGCCAACAGATGATGCATTGCCGTCCCATATGACATCACTCATGCTGTCACTCGCCCGTGTACTCAAAGGCCAGACGTGGTACTGTAGTCCAAATCAACTTCACTATAACTCCCCACTCCTTCCGCTCAACTGGAGACTAAATATAGTTGGGTTACGGGGCCGGCATAGACAGTTGGTTTACGGGGCCAGAGCAGGTGTTCTCCTGTCACCTCCCGCAGTCTAAAGCCAGTGCCGTCTGTTCATCAGACAGAGGTGTTGTGGTTTCTTTTCTGATGTGTCATTCATGACCTGGTTGGGGGCTGATGGAGTCCAGAAAGTGATAACCCTATGGTCAGACTGGCCTTAGTGGCCCACAAAATGTATTAACACTTAAGTCAATTAAAAATGTTCAAAAGTAAAAGTTGGGTGACAAAATATCAAGTCATTTTAAGTAGAGCACTTAAAAATCAAATCTGATTGGAAGAACAGAATTTCAATACTGATTCTTGCAGTGCTGATATAACAATCCAAAAGGGATTTTCACTGTTTTTAACACTCTACTTGTCTGTGTTTGTAAGACAAACTGTCAGTTTGTGTATAAATTATAGGATTTTCAGTGAGCCTTTCTGGAGTTTACATCAGTATGCCTGTAGGTGGTGACAAGTGACTGTCTATTACAGATTCATTTAAAAAAACAAGTGACTAAAGAAACAGGTGACTGCCTTTATGTGTGAGTCATTGAATCATTTATTCAACTGAGTCATTTCAAGTTCAAAGTTTCAAAACAGCAAGCAACAACAACCTTTAAAAACACTGTTAAAAAAAAAAAAAAAAAAAAAAAAAAAATCCACTTATTTCAACTTAACTTAAGTTCTGTTGCCACTTTAAAGTAAGTATAATTGAGTATTGAGTAAGTAATTTCAACTTAAATTGTATTATCAATTAGCGTCGCACACCTGTAGGTAATGGATAGGTGCGTTGGAGAGAAGACAGAGAAAACAAAAAGAAGCCCGCACACTATCAATACTTGCAAATCCGTATCAAAAATATTTTATTAGCATGACCTTCATCAGGCATCTTAAATTGTATTAAAACTGACTTAAATCAAGTTGAATCTTGTATAACTTATAAAAGAAAGTTGAGTTTGCTTAAATTATTTTTATGAGTTAACGTAATGTAAAAACATATGTTGCCATGACTTTTTGAAAGGCTATCATTTTTTTTTTTTTTTTTTTACAGTGCATGACAAACACAATAAAATGGCTCTTCCTATTTTCTATGAAGTATGTCAGTATAAACATTATATGAATTAATGTTTAGAATTTTGTAACTATAAACACTGAGAAAATTCTCCAGCATTATTATTCTAAGACGACAAAACCTCTGGTTAAACACAGAGATGAACTCATCACATTGTGTCTCTGTCAGTTTGCTTGGATTCATTGCTAGCCTTGGTTTCGTATAGCAGTACAACTAGGATATCCAATTTAGGCTTTTTAAATTATCAACTGATTGATATTTGCTTTGCCGTTTTCAAATTCAACTCTACAAACACGCAAATCTTACTATTACAAGTTTTACATCGTAAAGATAACGTGGACGGAAACTGATTAATCATATTTAATGTTTCATTTTGACAAGCTCTATGTCAAAATCAAGGGGTCAAGGGTCTGTCCACAAAAACTTCCTACTTTAAGCTGAATGTACTTCCAGGGGAAGTGCTATCAAAGGTTGTGAGTGTATGTCTAAACTGAAGTGGAACATAGCCTGCCTTTATAGGTGAGTCATTGAATCCTCAACTCAACCAATTTGTTCAAAAACATTGATTAATTCAGAAATGAAGCACCACTGGTCAGAACGCACAGTGATTGTGCTTTGTATTTGCCTTGGTGGTGTAAAACAAGACAAAATTTTGTGCCTAAAATTTAAGTTACTCAATAATAATTCCTTGTTTATTTAACTAAACTTATAAAAGTAAATGAATATTGAGTAAATATTATATATAAGGTATGACCTTACAGCCCTGCTGAAAATTTTAAGAACATGGCACCAAATTCATGCATTGACTAAAGGGCCGTTTACACAACACAGTTTTCAACTAAACACGGAAAATGTATGAGTTTTAGCCATTCATTTACACAACAAAGGCATTTTGGGGGCCTGAAAGCACAAACATTTGACAACGGGATTCAAAGTGCAAGATTTTGAAAACAAGACTGTTATCGTCTCTGTGTCAACTACAAAAGGCAAATTTGTGAAAATGGTGATAGCATGAAATGCGCATTACATGTTCAGTCTATAGGTGCATAGTGTTTATTTACAAAGTGACATCGCCAACTACTGGACTGGCTACAACATTGTTTTTCACAACATTTGTTATTTAATGAAATTACTTTCAGACATGCTTTTTAAAGTGTATGTTTTATATATGTGTGATTTATAAAATATGATGCTTGCTAACATTTTTATTTAATCTGAATAATTTGATAACTTTGAATGGTCAAAAATGGACAAAAGGCCATGCTAACCAGCCAAACCTTGACCTCTTGATGTAAACAAGCTTACATCTGGAGACTACCCAGTTTAAAATTATTCCCTGCAGTGCTGTGTTATCTAATGAGACTAAAGCATTTTGGTTACAACAGCCAAGTCCACTTATATAAGTAGCTTCCTGTAACATGTATTAAACAACATTCAACAAATTTATTTTCCTCGCTGAGTACTACCAAATCAACTGAAAATCTGTCTATGCTATTTAGGTTCTCATTTCCTCACGTACAATGATAAAATAATTGTACCTGTGGTATTGCACCGTTCCAGAATAAGGAGAGCTTAGTTTCATCTCATTAAATCTTTTGAAAGAGGATTCCTTTTGAAGAAGACAACATGAAAAAGCGAGAGGTACATAGACCCTATAAAATACAAGATCATAATCTCTTCACAGTCAATCAAAGCTTTTTCATTCATTCTCATGTTGGCATGTGCATTAATCATAGCCATTGAAGTTTTGGCTAATTAGTCATGTTAATGAAGTAGGCTTTCAAATAAGGGTGATATGTATAGCTAAGGACATGTAAGAAAACCATTCATAGCTAGAGATAAATGTGTTGCTTTTTCCAACAATAATGTAATGTAAAAATAAGAACAGTAAGAATAGCTTTTATACTGAATAACAGTTTCAGTCACCCATGTGAAAAAAGAATCTCTCTTTTTCTCTTTTTCTTTTGTTGGACCGGTCAAATCATATTCAACTCTGCTGTGTGAGAGGAGCAAACATACCATACAGAGATAACTGAAGCCAACAGACACAATGGACAAATTAAAGAATAAATGCCATTGAAGATTAAGAACTGGAGGAAAATGCTGAGACCTCTTGTAGTCATCATATATAAGCTTGTAAACTTGTTATAAATTTGGTGTTGGGTCTGTTCCAAAACCTAGTTTGCTGCCTTAATGCCTAGTGCCTTTAGAGATAAATCCTTATAAGGGACTGATTTTGAGAAATCTATTTTAAAAAAAAAAAAAAAAAAAAAAAAAAAAAGAAATCACCAATTGTAGTTTCCAAAAGAATATGCTGTTAGTATGTTCTGTTGTTAAGCTAACAATCAGACTGTAAGGCAGAAATCTGAGCCACTTTCTGTAGTCAGCCTTAAAGGGTTAGTTCCCACAAAAATGAAAATTCTGTCATTAATTACTTACCCTCATGTTGTTGTTCCACACCCGTAAGACCTTTGTTCGTCTTCGGAACAAAATTAAGATATTTTTGATAAAATCCAATGGCTCAGTGAGGCCTGCATTGACAGCAAGACAATTAACCCTTTCAATGCCCAGAAAGCTACTAAATACGTATTTAAAACAGTTCATGTGACTACAGTTGTTCAACCTTAATGTTATGAAGCGACGAGAATACTTTTTGTGCGCCAAAAAAACAAATAACGACTTTATTCAACAATATCTATTGATGGGCGATTTCAAAACACTGCTTGATGAAGTTTCGAAGCGTTACGAATCTTTTGTTTCGAATCAGTGGTTCGGAGCGTGTATCAAACTGCCAAAGTCACGCCCCCCAGTGGTGAACCATTGAAATTTCGAAACACTTATGACGTAACGAAGGCTCGTTTACTGAAATCACGTGACTTTGGCAGTTTGATACATGCTCCGAACCACTGATTCGAAACAAAAGATTCGTAAAGCTTCAAAGCTTCATCAAGCAGTGTTTTAAAATTGCCCATCACTCGATATTTTTGAATAAAGCCGTTATTTGTTTTTTTGGCGTACAAAAAGTATTCTCGTCGTTTCATAACATTAAGGTTGAACCACTGTAGTCACATGAACTGTTTTAAATATGTCTTTAGTAGTTTTCTGGGCATTGAAAGTGTTAATTGTCTTGCTTGCAATGCAAGCCTCACTGAGCCATTGGATTTTATCAAAAATACCTTAATTTGTGTTCCGAAGATGAACGAAGGTCTTACGACATGAGGGTGAGAACGACATGAGGGTTAGTAATTAATGACAGAATTTTCATTTTTGGGTGAACTAACCCTTTAATACCATCCTAGGCTGCATTTCTCAAAAGCATTTGTGAGCCTAAGTAGATCGCAGAACCATTATGACCAATGGTCTCTACAATCAACTTAGCTCAGTAAACTTGCAAGAAAACATGCAAGAAGCAACGCAATATAATTTCCCACAAATGTCACCATAAGCATGTTTTTTCACAATTTTAATTGAGTTTTTCTTATTGAATGAATTCAACATTTCTCTCATTCTCTCATTCCTTTCTTTGTCATCTTGGATTTACTTTTACTGAGCTCGCCACAATGCATTCTTAGAATTTGGCCAAAAAAAGGTATCTTAAGCAGCATCATAATGCCTACTTTTTGAAACAATATTCGATTCTGGAGTTCAGATATAATGCCTTGAAATACTGCCTATGTAGGCAGCTCATAATGTTTTGGTAAGAGGCTTCAAATGTGTCCCACTTTAATTTGTGAGGAGACAACATCTTTCTTTTTTTATGATCCAATATAACAAATATGACTGTGAAGTTTGTTTATAGTTCCTGTAATAAAAGTCATAAAATGAAGTGTATAAAGGTCAAAGTTGGCTTTTCAAATGCCAAAACACTTAGTGAGAGATTTAGCTGTAGGTTGTCACGAAACTGATTCAAAAGATTCTTCAACTTGTTTAATCAGAGTAATATTTATCCATCGCTTCCCTCTCTGACCACAGAGTTGATTTTCTTTCCAAGCCTCCTACCTTTGGCTGGACCCAGTGACACTATTTGTCCACAGAGAGTGACATACGTGTGTATGCCATCAACCAGTCTGAATGGAGGAGCAGAAGGGTCAACGTGGCAAATGTGTCCATTAATCTACAATGACAGCTAACCTCTATCCGTCCTTAGGGCACAACAGAGCGAACGCCATGAGCGCATACGCTACAATGAAAATGAGCGCTGGCCTGGCTGAGTGGAATGCAGAGGAGATGGAAGCAGGGGGTTGATTTATGCAACAGCACAACGCCAGACCAAACTGTTCCTTCGCAAACTGTCATTTCTAACAACCACAAAGCAACAGCCACTCAGACTCACATGTCTCGGATACCATCCGTCCAGAAAAGTAGTTTCCAAACTTCACGGTTATCAGTTTGTGTGCTGTTATCCCAATCCTCAAACGAGTGGTAAAGGGTAAGCATTGCATTATGGGAAGGATAACAAGTCATAGCATTAGCTTGCACTGACAGCGGCATATGCCCGGGAGGTGGGGGCCCTGTATTAGCCGTGGAATCTTGCTCCTTGGGGAGAACAATGCCAGAAAGGTGCAATGACAGTTTTGATAGCGCTTGACAAACCTACACCCCTTACACTGTCATTCTTGCCGTGAGGCCCGGTAGATCTCTCAGGAGGAAGGTGCAGCGATCGGAATGTCTGCTCGAGAAAGAGTGTTCTGTCTGAAAATGTAAGCATATCAACAGTTTCCTAAGTAGATACTTACTTTATGCAGCATCTTCTACAAGATGAGGGCAAATATTACTTATGCTTAAGAATACTGACATGACATCTATTTCTTTTTTCCCTTCCTGCTGCAGAGCTTTGGCATGTTTATAAGCCATGTTAGACATGAAATAATGCGCATAATAACAGTAATTTAGAATAAAAAGCATAGACTGTATTTTCATAAAAATACATGGTTGTTGTATTTCTGGTTGTAAATAAAATTACTTAATTGGGTAATGACCCTTTGTTTCCATTCAGTTAAAGGTCTGCAAAATTCAACTGCAATTTGCTGCTGTAGATTTTTCAAAGAAGTCACACAGAAGCTAGAAGTCTACACACTCTATAATCAAGTGAAAATTGACCTAGAGACTGATGCTGTAGGACAATAGTAGACAGTTTTACATGTTTCAACTAAAATCGTTAAAGGTAGGGTAAGCTATATTTCAAAAACGCTGTTGGACATTGTTGATATTTGAAATCAACCCAAACAAACACACCTCTCTTTTCATTGCGCCGCCTTCAAAAACGGTTGCAGCCTCCGAGCCTGTTTCAGGCCTTCCCGCTTAGCTCTCTCCAGCGTTGGAAAGCTTCTCTTATATTAACGCGGGTCCTAAAGTGCTTGCCCAGTCATAAACCTTCATTCCAGTGATATTCTTCTGAGCTTTTCTCTTTTGTATTGTGTCTCATCTCTCTTCCTGCAGTCTTTCTTCAAATCTCCCTCTTGCCCGTTCTCTCTCCTTGACCATCATACGCCCCCTAATGCTGATTGGCTACAAGTTTGTTGTTGTGTCGGTCCGACTAACTTCCAAACAGCGTTTTGTTTGGATGGATGGATGGATGGATGGATGGATGGATGAAATTGTGTCTTGTTCACTATTACCATTCTTCACTGGGGTCGCTGCTAGAAGGAACATGGCAGCAGGAACATGAACAGATGATACAGTAAAGCTTGATGGCAGCGTACAGGAGGAATCCCCAGCAGAGCTTCTTAGTGTACTTAGGTGGAATAAGCTGGTGGCTAAATGTGCTCCAAGATTGCACACTGAAGAGAGGATATGCTGAATCGTTCATTATGGGTTCCAGTCTGCCTCTATCTATGCCACTGCCTCCAGTAAAGCCAGGGTGAGTTCAGCGGTAGTGCTGGCTAGCACCTGATTGGTTTGTTCAGGTACCTGCAATCATGTAAACCTGTTTGGCTCTAACTGTACAGACTGGTAAAATATTCCAAACAGCTTTTTCCACACAATAAGAGACATGAGTTTGCTCAGAATGCAGAATCTGCTGTGGCCTTTTTTTTTTCTCTTTTTTTTTTAATACAGATTGGCTATGTTTACAGTCAATCCGCTTACTGTGCTTTTGCCAAGTAGGACATGTTGTTGGTCCCAGAACAGCATTCCTATCAGCCAGATTTTAGGGTTAAGGTTGGGGCTTGAGTAACATTTTATCAACTAGGGCTGCACAATATGTCAAAGTTTTAAAAATATCACAAATGAATCGCGATAAGCTTTTTGTCAGGGTTGTGTTACATTGCGATATGATTTTTAATGCATTATCTTAAGACCCATGGATGTGGTTGTGCGCCTGGGCACTTGCCCAAATGCACATATGGTTAATCCATCTATGTTCAGAAGGAATAATATGTAACTACAAATAGGGGGAAAAAAAAAAAAAAAATCAATCTGAGAAAAGATAACTTGTGAGGACAAAAAATTGCAAAGTTGGGTTTCATTTCCTGATAATTTACCTTGATATTTATGATGTAATTTTGCAAAGATAAATTATTTAATCTTACCCATTGTTTAGATTTCCATTTCATTGCTAATAATGCTGGATAATACTTTTTGGCACTCCAGTAAAATATTTGCTATTCACTTTGAAAAGTTAGAGCAATGCTTTCTTTACCCCAGAGGAAGAGACAAGTTTATGGATGTCATTATTTTCTGGTTTTAGATTTCAATTTGTAATTGATTTACATCTTTTGGTTTATCATATCGCAATCATATTATCCAACAGCCAGATTTTTTGTTTAATCTTTGCACCAGCTCTGCAATTCAACACTCCATTCAAGTCATGTCACATTTATTTATATCACTTTATTCAATAGATTGCTCGTGTCTGACCTCGATGGACTGAACAGAAGAAATGAACTGTACAAATTCTGTCAAAGAATCAGCGATGATAGTTTAAAGGTGTTTAAAAGCCAAAGAAAATTTTTTCCAGAAAGTTTGCTCGGGCAAACTGTTGCGAACTCCTGAAATGAACTACAGAAAATAACTCCAAACTAACTTTGTTTGACCTGATTTCGAAATTACATGACACCAGTCTGCTCTTCGATTTTCTGTTTAAATATATCAGAGCCTTTAGGTTTAGGGTTTTTACTGTTCCAGGACCAACAAAAGATGTTGTCCAGAGACTTGGCTTGGCAAAATCATGTCTTAATCAATTTGCTGTTGGACTCCTAAGAGCCTATACAAGTGAAATGTCTCTGCACATCTACCCTGGCACTATACTTGATAATATTTCTCAATATTATTTTTATTAGTTTTATAACATACTTGAGAATATTTTCAATATAAATAATTTAATTCTGTTGAATTACATCAGCTACAAGTGACTTGAAGACAGGTATATGGGTTGTTTTTGATGTTTTCTCTTTTGTAAAGCTCACACAGACTTGAACTGGGACTATTCCAGAATGGTACACTCTTATGACCGTTCACTGAATAGTAAGTGTTTGAGTCCACTATTACCACCCCCAAAATTCTCCACAAAAAATCATAATCTGATTGTCTTCCTATGCCAGCTAATCACTGTTGCCAGATGTTGCTGCATATTACTGAGGACTAGTAGATTATTCAAAAGTTGTTTTTTTTTTGTTTTTTTTTTTTCAAAAGTTTAGATCAGTCAAAGTTATTTGAAAAGATTTTTGTTTGCTTGTTTGTTTGTTTATTTGTTTGAGAAAACTTCATGTTCTTTCAGCTTAATGTATTTTGTGTTGTTGTTGTTGTTGAATAATGAATTTTTTGTTCTTAACTTTCTTAACTTTAAAAATATAATAAAAAATATAGACCCACTTTATTGACTTTTAAATAGTATAGGATTATATTGAACTTTATTCTAGTACACATGGCTCTGTATTAAGCAGTACATGAAATGTTGAATGAAAAGTGTTTCTGTTCCTTCATGAAAAGATCTGAAACTTCTGTGTATATGATAAAGTACACAAACACCTTGTGAGCGTCACTACGGGAGGCAGAAAATGTCTGACTTCACGTCTTCGTTTTCAACTCCTGCAACCGGCAGATCTCGGTGGAAGTGGAAGCCTAGTGTAGTTTAACTCAAACACACTTTTTGTATATTTATAGCTCTCTTGTTTCCTTTGTCTCTTGTCTACCTTTGTTCCCAGTAAACACTGTTGAGTTTCATGTTTCTAAGTCAAGTCTAGCCAAGTCAAGTCTTTATTTTGTATTTGTATTTATGTTTGGTTAAATAAAACTGTACATGGATTCTCAACTTTACTCACCATAAGATATCATTACAAGCAATATATAAATCATCCAAAAATTCTTTCTTCATTTACTCATCCACATTGTGCTTTCAAACCACTATGAATTTCTTTTTCACTGCACTTCTATGTTTCCATCAACCCTGTCTTCTTGATTTGGCTACAGGTTCTCATCTAAATCACAATGGATGTTTTCATTAGCTAAGCATCTTGGAAAGCATCTTCTGGCATGGTGAATCCAGGCCTCACACGGGTCTGCCGTGATGTCATTACATGCGTCATCCATGGCCTTTAGAGGAGTGACTTGTTTGTGAGGGTGCCTATCACATACCTTCCACCTCCATGTGAAGAAAAAATCCCTCACTCAGGTTAAGGAAAGGGGAGTATGGGGGTAAATACAGGATGATAATATGAAGATGGGCCCGATACCATGCTTGCACCATTTGAGCATGGTTAAACTGAAGATTATCCCAGACTATTACATAGGTCACACCATCAGCTCTACAGACCTGATTAAGCTCAACAAGGAATGTTACAAGGAGATATGCATTATATGACCCAATATGAGGTCTGCATCCTACACACCATCATCCGATATAGCCGCACACATGGTGATATTGGCTCAATGTTTTCCAGGTACATGGACAGTTGCCCGCTGGCCAATTAAATTCCGACCTCTCCTCCTTGTCTTGGCCAGGTTAAAGCCTGCCTCATCCAAAAATATGAATATGTGATGGTCATCAGCATCCAGCTCCATCACCCTCTAAAAGATATTTAGGAAAAAACAATTACAATGATATAGAATTTTGGGGAAATTTTTCACAATAGGCATATTGAAACTAATCATACCTGAACATATTCAGTCCTCAACTGGAATCAGTTGAGACCCTTGTGTAGATTCCAAATCCAGACTATAGAATCTGCATCACATACCTCCTGGAGAAAAACTCCTGACAGAAGAGCCATACTTCTGGTGGTGTGGGCCCTCACAGCCAGAGGTAAGGAAAATCTGATGTGTCAGTTTGTCCCAGTTGAGATCTAGGAGGAAGTACCTCAGTGCTAGAAGTACAGCCATCATCTCCAGGCAATTTATGTGCCATGAGAGATGATTTCTCCATAGACCCTGAGTTGAGTGGCCATCGCACCCCAGCCTATGAGGGAAGCATCTGTTGTTAGCGTCTTGCGACAACAACAGGCCACCAGCACAGGTCCTTGGGACAAAAACCAAGGCTTCTTCTCAATCACTAGGGTACGGAAGCATATCCCTGATTATGCAAAATGGGTTGCCCCTCAGGGAAAACCCCTTGGTCTTGAGCCACCACTGCAATGGTCAAAAGGAATTACGTTGGACGCAGTTGCCATGTGTCCCAACAGTCTCTGAAACTGTTTCACAATGACAACTTAGTTTGATCCTGCCTATGGCCGTGGTAGTCGAGTCCCAAACTACTCCTAGAAAAATGGTCCTCTGTATTACTCCCTTGAATCAAGGTGGATGGGGATCAAACTGAATTCTGTACCCTTTCTCTATAATCTGCAGGACCCATTGAGAAACATTTGGCAGATGCTTCCAAGCTGCCAAAAATTCTACTAAGGGAATTAGTGATCTCATTAGTGCCTCTGGTGCTCTCTGAGTAGTGAATCGGGTGCTTTGAAGTGGATGACCGTCAGGGAACAACCGAATGCACTGCTCCCAGTGCCGCAATGGGTTCGGGAGGACATGTATTTAGATATATGTAGCCACCATAGCTACCATGCACCCGACGCAATTCTTTTACAGCGTTGGGCTTGAAGGACCTTGAGGGACGATGCATGAGAGTCTCTTCAACCCTGGACATAGCCCCCTTGCCGCGCTCATTCAGCCCCATGATTGATGAATAATTTGAGAGCATGAGACTAAAGCTTGCTTTTCCAACGAACTTTCTGCCTCTCAGCTGGCCAATCGATGTTCAACTTAACCGTGAGTCACAACCTCCACTACCTCCTTGTACGCAGGGCCATGAGCCTGGCCACTCTCCTCAAAGAGGGCAAGGTGGGAGCGGAGTGCCTCATCAGAAGACAATTGCAATGTGCACAGTCAGCGCCCCCTCGAGAGCTGACCTTTTGCTCTACTCCCAAGCAGATAACACAAAGATCACATGTATCCACGCCTGTAAGATAACGAGGGTAAGAGCTTTGTACCAATTATAATGAGTATTTTGTTCCTACAGGACAAACAAACAAAATATAGACAAGGACATAGGACATAGAGTGCTTGCTGAAGACACAGAAGTTTACACTTCCAGGTCTTCCAGGTATTCTATATAGATTCTGCGGTACGCCATGACTTGACACGAGGTGACATTGAACCAATGACACTGCAGTTAGTTGGACATGCGCATCAGGTGCAATCATGCAGGAGCGTTCCCATAGCTTCATCAAAACAGACGCAGTGTAGAGTTCCCTCGGAAGGGGATCTCATCTCATCTCATCTTCTGCACAATATGAATAGAACTATTTAAACCTAAGAGATTTATTGTGCCTTTTGGTTTCTTTGCATATAATATTTGCAGTCTATGATTATTCACCAGGATACAACTACAGTATATGAAAGCTTGTCATATAGGCACTAGGGTTTTTTTTTTTTTTTTTTTCCTGTAAAACTATTTTTTGTTCCATACATCATAGATCTTTCCCTGTCATACTTACATTCTTATACTGTCATAATTGGCACACCATAAAAGAAGATGAATGTGCTTGATGGCAGTCTAGACGACCTCATCCCATTGGAAAAATAGAGTCTCTATAAATTCAGCTTAATTATTTATAACTAATACATGTTTGACATGAATTAATTGATCTCAAAAACTGATGTACTCCTTGAAAAACCAAGCCGTGTCAAGCATTCAGTAGGAAAGTATTAATTGTGACAGGCACAAACCTACTGCTGCACCGCAGACGACAGCCAGCAAAGGAATCCTGTTCCTTAGTAAAGGGACCAAATGATCCTTATAAAATCAGCCTTTGTTTTACAGCAGGGCATCAGTTGTGGGGAAATGCAGGCTTATGTTGGCAAAGCAACAAGCGCAAAGCAAAAAGGGTACTGAGACATCTGCTCAACACCATAAACAAGACTGCAGGGCCTGTTTGAAACGATTAAGGCATCTATTATTTAATGGGGAAATGAGAAGAAACTGAAATGCTGTTTGTGCAAAAGTCTAAAGAAAATTCTTAATCTGCAACTGCACAAGACTAAAGCAGAGAGGAGGCGTTTTGTCCTGTGAGTTTTGTAAGTACATAGCCTTTAACAAAGACCACAAAACTTTTTAAGTTTTATTTAGTAGGAACTGTTTTGAGGTTTATTGGTTTTATTTTTTGTAACTGGGTAATAGTGATATGTGAATCATAATGAATAAATAAATAAATAAATAAATACACGTTTTGTTTAGATTGGAGGAGCAAAATATGTCAATAATAATACTACAGAATATAAAAGTGGAAAACGAAAGTGGAAAGTTAGACCCTTGGGTTGAGATGGCCCTTCAGCAAACGGGCTCTAGGGCATGTTGTAGTAGTAGTAGTTGTTGTTGTTATTATTTAAATAATAATTAATATATTTATTAGTTAATGATTCTATGAAATGCATTCCATTTAATAATATATAATAATTCCATTTTATAATTCCATGAACTGTCAAATTAACGATTTTAAGGATTAGTTCACCCAAAAACAAAATTTCTGTCATTAATTACTCACCCTTATTTCATTCCAGACTCGTAAGACCTTCGTTCATCTTCGGAACACAAATTAAGATATTTTTGATGAAATCCGAGAGCTTTCAGTAACCTTCATTAGGAGCAACGCAATTTATACATTTAAGGTTCAGAATGATAGAAAAGACATCATTGAAGTAATACATGTGACTCCAGTGGTTTAACCTAAATTTTAATGAAGCGACGCATATGCTTTGCTTGCGAAAAAAAACAAAAAACAAAAAAACAAACAAACAAACAAACAAACAAACATAATGTTACTCTATATGGATGGATCAGCTCCAAACTTTCTCTCTGAACTTTTGAAATTAAATAACTCTGCTAGATCATTAAGGTCATCTAATCAAAGACTGCTGATGGTTCCGAGATCTAGACTTAAGACGTTTTTTTTTTTATGTTGATTTTTAACATTGAATTCAGGGTTCCCACTCTTTTTCAGCGATCATTTTCCAGGACTTTTCTAGGACATTTTCAATTTTACAACAATGGGAATAAAAGACTGGGATTACGCCCTAAAGTAATATATTGCTCTCTAAGTCTTTAAAAGGTTTATTGCCATGACTTAACTATAAAATCAGTTTTTAATATGAGCTCTTAATCATACATTATGACTATGGAAGATTGTTTCCGTTAAAAAAAAAAGGTAATTGCAACTTACTTTTACTTTTTATCTCGCTATTCTGACTTTTTTTTTTTGCTCGCAATTGCGAGTTTACATAATTGTGATCTGATATTCGCAATTGCAAGATATAAAGTCAGAATTGCGTGATAGAAACTCGCATTTCTGACTTTTTCTCGCAATTGTAAGTTTATATCTCACAATTCTAAGAAAAGAAGTAAGAATCGCAAGATATAAACTGTCAAATGCCAGAAAAAAGTAATAATTGCGAAAAAAATATCAGAATAGAGTGATATAAACTTGCAATTGCGAGCTTAAATCACAATTATGTAAACTCGCAATTGTAAGAAAAATATTTAGACTTTTGATAAAAATTGCAATTAGGCTAACTTTTTTTATTTATTATTCAGTGGCGGAAACAAGATTCCATAGTTTATTGTCATTACTTAACTACTGATGCACACTTCTATTTTTTTGGCAGTAAGTTTTGGAAGATCATTATCTTTGCAAGGTGGACTTTTCAGGGTAAGAGATGGACTAAAAATAAACTCCAACACCTTACAGCTAGATTCCGATAAATAAAAAAGATAAATTCTTCAAACAGTGGTACAAGAGGATGTGGTGCTGGTCCTTCAAGAGTCACTCTCAATCTGTCTGTCTATAAAGCCTATAAAAAATCTGTCTTCTTGTATTTTACTACAATTCAGTATGTGATTCTTAAATGGGGGGCATTTTTTAGGATTCTTTACCTAATCTAAGTCTCTGAGATCCTGACACCTCGCACTTCTGGAGACTCCAGGTAGGTTGCAGTTCTGGAAAATGGTGGCGCTGAAGACTAAAGGGTTTCTGATGGTTTCACACTTAATTCTTCACTGAGCAATTTTGCTGTCCAATGGTCATGCCTTAACTGCAATTTCTAGTATTGCATTAATATTGCATCCTTCTTGTGGGGATTTAATAATTTTTGACTTTTCAGTCTAAGATAAATCTCTTTTTGGCTCATTTTATCTGTAAAAGAAAACAAGCCTTCATAAACTAACTTCATGACTAAATACAAAATTAATAGTAGTTATTAAGATTGATTTGTTTGGAATTGGTAAAATGTGCTTGGGAAAAATATGATCAGAAAATCAACTTGCATAATAATTAAGCAAAAGATTATGCATTTAAGCAGTTAATAACATACTATAACAATATAATAACAACTGCTGCAAGTGGCAACACAAGACTAAACATCATCATTGAAAAAAATACTACTCTCACGTGTCAAAACGCAGCATTTATGAACATTGCACTTTCTGCAACTAATGATGATTGTTTTAGGCCAGTGATAAACTCTTTGGTCTTGACTAAAGAAAAACCCAAGAACTTTTTAAAAAATAATTTTCCAGGACAACTACAAGATTTTCCAGGACATTTTACATTTTCTCTAATTTTCCATGTGTTTTCCAGGACTGGAAAATTTGTCATCAATTTTCCAGGTTTTCAAGGTTTTCCAGGACGAGTGGGAACCTTGTGAATTTCTTTCTGATTAGTGTTTCTGATATAAACTCCCTTTATTATTGCGTTGCGGTCTTTCTTGTTTTTTTTAGAAATTTATCCTCTTGTACAGCACAAAGGCCAACTACTGTTGTTCTTATTGTGCTATATAAATAAAATTTTGATTGATTAATTGATATATATATATATATATACACAAAATAATATTATCCAAAGTGCGTTCACGGAACAACTTCCAGTCTTGAGTAAACACAGCACGTATGCGTCGTGGTCCTCCCCCTACTGGATTACAAGTGAAAATTTCAGTAAATAAAGTGGTAAATTATGTATTTTTGTGCAAACAAAGCACTTGTGTCGCTTCATAAATTTGAGGTTAAACCACTGGTGTCATGATTTCTTTCCTTTAGCTCTGCAATTGACTGTGTAAATTGTTTTGCTCCCATTGGAGGGACAGAAAGCTCTCGGATTTCATCAAAAATATTTTCATTTGTGTTCGGAAGATGAACGAAGGTCTTACGGGTTTGGAACAACATGAGGGTGAGTCATTGATGACAGAATTTTCATTTTTGGGTGAGCTAACCCTTTAAAACAAACCATCACTGGAATCACAGTAAAACCAGAAAATAAATGCATGCACATTTTAGTTTATTCTGGTTATTTTTTTTTTTTTATTATGATTCAGGGTGATGTAATTTACTCAAGTTTTTTATGTTTTCTGCATCTGTGTTCCTAAACAGTCTTTCCTGCAGCAGCTTTTCACTTTGTGTATTAATGGATAGAATATACAGTTTGTCTATTTTTTTATGGGGCCTTGTCTATTGAAACCCAATGTGTGTGTGTGTGTGTGTGTGTGTGTTACTTGAAAGGGCGAATAATGGAAATTAAGACATTACATATAGTGTCAGAGTCTACTTGTTTGTTTTAATTTCATAAACTTTGTATTTTGTATTGTGATGATGTGAATCTTCCCCCCACCCCCTTTTTTTGCGTAAAATAAAATCACACATAGACGGGACAGCGAAACAGGAAGTATTGCTCACTCAGCCTGTGCTTTCAACCCATATTGCAGAATTTTCAAAGAACAACCTGGTGCTGTGCTCTGATTCACAAATGAATACACCGTAGGGAAAGTAATCATTCCTGATTGCAATCATTATAAGCACCTCTTGACTATCGCTGGGAGGGTTTTTTCATATTTTGACAAAGCCATCAAACAAATCCAATACGTTTCAATCCACTTATTGCCTTTCAAATTAGGTTGGGGCCCTGCATTCAGGCCTTTTGCATCAAACTAATGGTTTACAGCAAGTCTGCTACAGTATGTTCTAATACATTGACTAATTTGTTTGTAATTACTTAAAATGCCTTAAGTGAGGTCAGACTGTCCATTTATGACTCCAGGAACTACTTCACCCTGTTTAGGGCGCCACATGATTGGCATCTCTATATTGTTATTTGTTGCCACTTTTGCTCATAGAGTAGTCACAAATCTGGGACATTTCTCTGTCTGCCTGGACAGTTTTATGGTGTTCTGTCTGACATATTTGCAGATGCCTAAATGATTGCAAAGGGAGTAACTTTCCAACTGAACTTTCCAGATGAATGACACTTGTGAAAGCAGGCCTGGCTACGACAGGCTCAGCCGGCTCTGGCATATCAAACAGATAATGTTTTTCAGACTGAGATGTTCCTCACTGTGTCCTATAATTTACCAATGATGAAAAGCCAATGTCAATCACATTTGCAAGGGGAGAATGTGCAAGATATAATGGAAGAATGTCTGGTGAAGGTAATAACACCAAATGTAGCTGTGAATAGCTCCATGCTATGGTAATAGTTCAGTGCTGATTTGTTGACTGATCAAATCGAATAAACTATAAAGCTGTAGGTCCATGAATTCACATAAAATCTTTAGACGGCCTTTGCTAGAGCCATGATAAATATATTGTGGAGTAAACTAGTTAGTTGACTAAGCTTTCTTTCCAGCCTGTGGTAAAGCCTGTTTGAGAAATGGTTAAATCTCTTATATTGACAGCTACGGCTCAGCAAGTCACCATTGTGCCGGTGGCCATCATCACTGAGGTTTGTGAAGGTGTCAACCATAGGCTCAGGCCCCGAAGGGGTCTGCCCACATTGGTTTAATGGAAAATGTCTCAGAAAACTGTTCAATTCAAAAAGCCCATTGCCTTTCTCTTTCTCTTGAGAGACATTTAGACCTTGCTCAGTAAAAGTACCGCCAAGGCTCTGGAACTTTCCAACAACATTAAGAAAGTGTGGAGGGAAAAAAATTAACCTGTAAAGAAAAATGGGAAAAAGCTTGAAGGTCTTTAAAAACATTACTGAACCTAAAATGGCAGGGCAGGCTCAAGAGAAGCGTCACTGTAGTGACTTTTATCTTGCACTATTGAAATGTCGCTCTGGTGACACTCTCACCTCACCTTAAAGTCTTGGAAAATGTCTGATATCATCAGATGTTTGAATGACATCAGATGTCTTCTAATATAATGTTTCAGGTTTATATTATACAAATTTCATTTATTATGCTATTATGTAGATATTTTGAACCTCTGGCACCTAAACTCTGGAACAATCTTCCTAGCATTGTTCGGGAAGCAGACACACTCTGTCAGTTTAAATCTAGACTAAAAACGCATTTCTTTAACCTGGCATACACATAACACATTACCAATTTATATTTTCAAATCCGTTAAAGGATTATTAGGCTGCATAAATTAGGTCAGCCGGAACCGGGAACACTTCCTATAACACATGATGTACTCGTTACATCAGAAGAAGAATGGCATCTACGCTAATATTAGTCTTTCTGGTTATCCCGAGGTTCACCGTAGTCAACCGTATCCGGGCCATATCCAGGTGAGACCAAGGACCTGCGCCTTGACACGACCACAACGCAGCCCTGAAGTATCAGCAGAGATTGAGTCAACTAGATCATCCACTGTGAGGGCCTCATCGACACGACAGCCACGACACAGTTCCTCAACAACCGTCCATACCGGCGTGATGAATACGATCCTCAATTGGATGGAACTGGAATAAATACTTTGAATGTTGCGATCCTATTGGACTTACGATGGCAACCTGAATCGTAACAAAGCACTGTTGGCCAGAGGAGAACTGGCCCCCCGACTAAGCCTGGTTTCTCCCAAGGTTTTTTTCTCCATTTAAACACCTATTTGCCACTTGTCTGCCACCTGATGTCACCTGATGGAGTTTGGGTTCCTTGCCGCTGTCGCCTTTGGCTTGCTTAGTTGGGGACACTTGACATTTGACTTGACATTTGATATTCAACAGTGCTTTGATCTACCTGCATTGACACTATTCTTTAAGAGCTGCTGTGCAGCCAAATAATGTACCAGTTATCAATGTAAAGCTGCTTTGACACAATCTACATTGTAAAAAGCGCTATATAAATAAAGGTGACTTGACTTGACTTAAAAATGATAAAAAGCAACATAAATTTGGCCATACCACTACTTTTCTAGTCTTCGAAAACTGTAATATTAATGAAATAAAAGGTCACTTAAGTGCACTTACAGTGAGTACACTTCCATGACTATGATTCTTCAAACTTAAATTAGTTCACCCAAAAATGAAAATTCTGCCAATAATTACTCCCAATATACACATATAAACAGAATTACAGTACTTCAAAATATTGAAGTCAAATATTGGGGAAAAAAAAAAAAAAAAAGGTGAATATATTTATATTTTCCTATAGATATTTGGTTTTGATGAGGTGTGTGTCAAATTGCGTGTTATTACCAGG
Source organism: Mylopharyngodon piceus (assembly GCA_039654765.1). Taxonomy (NCBI): domain Eukaryota; kingdom Metazoa; phylum Chordata; class Actinopteri; order Cypriniformes; family Xenocyprididae; genus Mylopharyngodon; species Mylopharyngodon piceus. The sequence goes on along the minus strand of CM077439.1, from coordinate 26,236,979 downwards.
GATTTTAAGGTTGCTAGGTGATTTTGTTTTGGAACCTTCAGAAAACTTTAACTCGATTTTTCTCAAAATTGACTTTGCTGACTATCGACTTCAAACAGATGTAGCTCAGTCATTTTTTGTTTTGATTCCAACAAATCGTACATCATTTTGAAGTTTTTTTTTTTTTTTTTTTAACAATAACTCATTTTTGAAAACTTGCTCATTGCGACTCATTTTGCCAGCATGGGTCATATATAATTCAATAAATAATTTATAGTTTAACCTTATATTGTTTTTCCTTTGTGTCATTCATGTTAAATGTAGAAATATGCAAGCAAAAGCAATGCTTGTCCCCAAAACACTGCTTGCATACAAGCTGGCCTACTCACACTGAACCCCATTTTGCTTGAGAAAAGCATGAATATGCTGGTCCATCAGCTAGACTAGCACTAACCAACATAAACCAGCCTGGACCAGCATGGTTTATGCTGGATTTTTCAGAAGGGTAGTTGAATATGACAACAGAATAATGTTTTGGTAGCGCAAGATAAAAATTGCACATTGTATGCCGAACAATTCATTTTGAGTATGTTTGAGTACAGAAATGCTGGGAGAAATGAAAAAAAATGCAGTTGCAGTTTAGCCACCATTTTGTCTTCCAACAAAAGTAAACTGTCAATGGACTTCAGTCAAACAATTACACAATGAGATGTCACCACCTCCAGAGACAGAGCTTCCCTGTGTCGACACTTCATCATGGGTCTGTGTGATAAAGCTATCAATGGTGTCATTCTGCTTTTAGTCCACCTCAGTGTGTCAGTTATAGACATCTTGTGCTGACTAACCCATTTAACCAGTGGCCAGTTGTCACCAGGGTGAAGGTTTGTGCAAAAATGACTCAGAAATCAGTTCTGAGAAGATACATTTCATTTGCTTGCCACTTATTGCTATTGCTATCCTATTGTGTTAGTGTATAATGAAGATCTTCATACATAACTTAAAATGTCTTAGCAAATATCATGCATACATAAAAATTTATTAGCAACAGCACGAGTCAACTGATTACATTACAAGGCTGCTCTGTTCAAGCAAACTGAAGAAGGTGCCATCAAATATTTGCTATTATTACAGAACACAGAACATCACACAAGCTTTTGGCCGAGTTCGTTAGACATCTAGACTGGATTTTGTGTTGATAATGAAAAAGGTTTTACAATTATATTTAATCATAAATAAAATAATAAAAATACCTAAAAGATTTAGCAGATGCTGTTGGGAAGCTCTGACTATGTTTATTTGTTTACTCCGGTATTACAGTGGAGTAGCTCACTGCACAACACTTCTTAACAGTAAGAAATTTACAAATCTCAAAATATATTTTACTTTTTTCTTGAAGCACAGTTGGGTGCAGCACAGTTGGTAGGTTGGCAGAAAAAATGTGCTATGCAGCTCATATTTCTGGAACAATGGTCTTGAAAGGTCATATTTTTCCTTCAAATTTGTCTTTAAAACTTTTCCTCCACTTTAGGAAAAGTGCCACAACTCAGTTTGGCAGGTAGAAAGTTGCACAGAATGTCATAAACTCATAATGTACTCATGAAATTCCACAGCCTTATAAAATCACCAATCAACCTGTCATATGACTTTTTAATGTAACAGGCAACAATCAAGAACATCACACGGTAAATCAAACATCCTAAAACTGATAAAAGGAAAGACAAAAAATGTCTGATAATGAAGGGGTTCTAGTCGACTCCAAAACCAAGAAAAAGTCATGCAATTTTAGTCCAGTCCATGTGTATAACAGTCATTGAACAGTGAAGTCTGGCAGCTCATAGAGCTAAAACTATAAAAAACAATATCCTGTTAAATTTATGGAAAAACCATTGTGGTTGCCAGAAATTCACGAAAAATGGTGCCTGTACATCCAACAGCTTATATTTGTATATTTCATTAAGTGATACAGTAGTGGCCAAAAGTGAAAATTGAGATCTTCAATCTTTATTCAAATATATTTTAAAATTTGTTTACGATTTTGTAAGCATATTGCATAGTTGTCCTTGGAGTTAAGTGTTTTATTTGTGATAGTGATAATGCAATAAAACATGCAGAATTGTGCAGACATATTTTTTGCAGAACTTCAATCATGTAAATATATTCTAGCGGATCATGAGCCCGTGAGCAAAGTGCATGCTTCGCTTTGTAATGCACAGCACAATCAGACTTATTTAAGTCGAAACCTTTTTCGATTTGATAAAGGGATGAAGCCATATTGCCACTTTCGATTTTAGTTTGTTTGACAGATCCTTCACCAAAGCAATGGCACTAAACACAACGTTAAAGACCTTTTAATTTTATTGTGAGATGTTTAAATACATTTTTGGTTCATTATGAAACTGTGGCGGGACAGATTAGACTATGGCAGGCCGCCAGACTAGTTAATGAATGGGAAACACTAAATCGTTTAAACGTGTACTATTGGTGTGTTTCTAGGAACAGTGTTGGAAAACACAGCATAATGCTACATCAGTGTTAAACAGGAAGCTTATTTAAAAGTATACAAATTGTGACCTGTGAATCTTTTACATCTCCTCTACAGCTGATCTACAACTGAGAATCGGGCACAAGCATTCCTGGTAGAGCGTGGTGCTAACAACACCAAGGTCATAAGTTCAATTCCCAGGAAAAACACATGCAAATAAAAAATTATCCTATGTGATGAATTCACTGTCATTTAAATTCACAAACGTAAATATAAGTACACAAAGAGCACTTGGGCAAACTAAAGTTCCTACTTTCATACTGCTTAAAGAAAACCTATTATTGCTATTTTTATTATTATTTACCTTTCTTTTTGTGTGTAATATACTGTAGCTTTTTGTGCATGTAAACGATCTGCATAGTTACAAAGCACAAAGTCCATGCCAAATGGAGTGAATCTCTCCAAAAGAAAATACTTGCCTGAAACTCTTAGTTTGTAATCCATTATTTCCGTGACTTTTCCACTATGTCACCATGTAACAAATTTGCATAATGCTTTCTACTGGTTGCTTTTTGGCCGCCTTCAAAGAACAGTTGGAAAAGTGATTGATGTCGAGGAGACACTGTTTTTTTTTTTTTTTTTTCTTCTTCTTCTTTTCCTGATGCAAAGGCAAAAACATTGTATGGACTTCCAATTATGATGCCGTAGAGGCTATATAATGTTTACAGCTGCTCATGAAGCCTCAGGAGCTGAAACACAATAATGGTAAGGGCCATTACAATTCTGACACAAATGTTCACCAGTCACAACAGACTGGGGCCAGCTGACCAATCAGAGCAGACTGGGTTTTTCAGAAAGGTAGGCTTTAAAAGAGACAAACTAAATCAGAGCATTTCAGGTAGAGGGTGAAAAGAGGTGCTGCTTCAATGTACAATGTGAGAAAAATAATGTCTTCAAATCATCTAAATATATTCTAGCAGACCCCAAAAATAAAATGATGAACTAAATGAGCATAAAAAAGCACACTTTAATAGTATTATAATGCTCCCAAGAGGATTTGAACCCAGATTTTCACAACTCTCAGTAGAGTTTCCTTACTACTAAGCCACTTGACCCTACCATCCCGGCTGCTTTACGTTCTTCAGCTGAATGCTTCATCAACTACACTTAGTACGACCTCCTCACATGTTCCAAGTATGAAATTACACACTTCATCAATTAAGGAAATATATTGCATGCTTTGTACATCCTTTGCGGCGGTGACAGCTTCAATGTATTACAAAAGATTTTTTTTTTTTTTTAATGGGTGAAAGCAATTTTCTGTTCCTCATGAGAGTCTCCAGAGAGTGTGATAGCAAAGCGTCTTTACTCAGTAAGTGAAACATGCCCTAATGCCCTGTCATTCTTTACCGTCTCCTTTGATTTATAAACCTGTCACTAGTGGCTCCACATCTGAGCAGCTTGCAAGTTTGCCTCTTTTAATGCGCACGTTCGATGTATGTGATGTGTCTGAAAGTCACATATGTGTAGCTGCATTCACTCTCAGAAAAAAGGTACGGCGCTGTCACTGGGGCAGTACCTTAAGGTACAAAAGTGAAAAGGTACATCTTTGTACCTTACTTACCCCTAAATGGTACATATTAGTACCTTAAAGGTACATATTAGTACTCTAAAAGTACATATTACTACCTTTTCACTTTTGTATCTTAGGGTACTGTCCCATTGACACGTACCGTACCTTTTTTTCTGACAGTGTTGATTAGCTAAGAGGAATGCATTGAATCCTTTTAAATGGATTTACTTTGAAATCAGGTGACTTGTGTCTCAGTTGAGTATTTAAGTCTAACCACAGCCAACATAAGGCCATAACAGTCTATGCTGTGTTTAGAAAGACGGTAATACACTTACATTCTCAGGTGACTTTATTAGGTACACCTTGCTAGTACTGGGTTGGACCCTCTTTTGCTTTCAGAACTGCCTTAATGCTTCGTGGCATAGATACAACAAGGTGCTGGAAAAATTCCTCAGAGATTTTGGGCCATATTGACATGATAGCGTCATGCAGTTGCTGCATATTTGTCGGCTGCACATCCATGATGCGAATTTCTCGGTCCACCGCATTTCAAAGGTGCTCTATTGGATTGAGATCTGGTGACTGTGGAGGCCATTTGAGTATAGTACACTCAATGTCATATTCAAGAATCCAGTTTTAGATGATTTGAACAGACACCAGGGAGGAAATGGTAGAAGTGGCCAGGTGATGGTAACCCAGAGCACAGCAAAGACGATAGCCCACGGTGGAGTTGACGGAGGGAGAAGCCAAGAAGTTGACATGGCCGACGACATCTGGGGGACGACTGACAAAGTGGGAGCCCATGTCAGGGGATCCCAGGGTGCAGACGGAGAGCCGATGGACTTGAGCGACACCGCTGGCACTGGCGACCAAGGCGAAGCTGCGGCGATGAGCATCTGAGGTGGTACCTGAGTGCCTGAGGACTGAGGCGGAGCCAGTGTGACCAAGGACCAAGGCGGAGTGGGGGGAAGGAGGAGCCCACTGAAGCCGTAGGAGTGGAGAGACAGAGGCAAGCGGAAGGCTCACAAGTATGCCATGGGCAGGCAGGGTGACGACTGACCAAGGTGGAGCCGGAGGGAAGAGGGAACCCAGTGGAGCCGTAAGGCCGAGGGTCTCTGGTGGAGCCGAGTGTGGGAGGAGTCAAGGCAGAGCCAACAGGTCGACGAGCCGAGGTGGAGCGAAGGGATCAGAGGCCGGAGGTGGAGTTGAGGGATCCTCTTGCTTAGGCAAGGCTGGTGAGTGCATGACCTGAGGCTTTACACTGCTGCAAGGCATCACGGAGGAAGTCGAAGGGCTGCAGGCATCCAACTGAGGCGGGGCTGGAGGACTGGAGGAGCTTAGTAGTGGAGGTGGGAGAGGGAGGTTGGGCAGGATTACTTACAATAATTCAATGCTCATACCAGGTGAAAACATAGTCATTATGCTGAGCTGAACCAGCAGCAATGAAGACACAGACGATGATGATATAGATGATTCAAGGTGAGAAGCAGTACCTCTGAATTCAAGCCAGTTCTTTGTGTCCAATTCCACCAGGATTCCCTCTGTCATGGTGGTTGCTGTCTCACACCCCTGGTCAGACTCATATTGGTTGCGTCGGCTCCAGGGCAAAGGTTGGCACTGTCGTTACAGGCTCTATCCTCGCGGAGGGCAGAAGCTCTCCATCTGCGGGGGGCTCAGGCAAATTCTCCGCGGTGGTGGGTGGTTGTAGCCTGGTGTCTGGGTCTGGCTGTGTTCTGGATTGGGGGTAGACACTCTCCAGACACCTGATGATGACCTCCCTCCTGTCAAGTCCTTGGGTGTCTGCGAGGTCTATAGGATGGTGGAAATTCGCCCCGATATAGAACAGATACTTGATAGTCTCATCATCGTAGGGTGTTTGTACAGCGAGACGGCAGAAATGTTCTCCATAGTTCAGCCAAAGCAGCGAACTGAGCTGCTATATTCATTTGCGGTCCGGTATTGTGTAACGTTATGTCCAAGGAAGACAAAGATGATTATAAAAATAACACAAGGTTTATTAAATGACTCAAAATAGAATGATCCAACATGCGTGCTACACAGGAACAATACCGGACACTGAACACAGAACACGGGAAAAGAAGGAACTTATATATAGAAGGAAGGAACAGAATAACTGATACAAACAAGGAAATTAACGACACAGCTGTAATGATAAACAGTGTCCATAGAAGCTAATGATAGGCAGGAAACTAAGACAAAGAAACACATGTGACTGAAGATAACAAATTAAAAGTCCATGAAAATGAAACTAAACAGAACCTAGACAGTATGACAAAACATTTTTGAATTATTTTATGAGAAGCATTAAATGTTAACAGCTTATGAGGTCATTTTGATATTGTGCTTCTAATAAATTAATGCTTTTCAATAACATTCATTCACACAATTATGCTTTGGTAAGCAAAGCTTACTTGTAATATAGTGATAGTGTAATGCAGGCATGAGGCAAGTCCAAGTTATCTCAAGCTTCAAAGGTCAGCAGTTAATCAAGAGAGGGATTATCTTCTAATTAACAAACTATGGGTTAAAGGATAATTGCATTTTAAAAAATGAGGCTTTGATTGTTCTTTAAATAGGGAATCATGGAAAGTGAAAGCATTTAGCCGATATGCTTGTCTCAAAGGACTTTGTCATGCATTCAACAGATATTTAATATGCAAAATTTGCAGAACAGTCTTGCATTAAGTTAAACTCAGTTAAAGCACTGATCCCCAAATATCTTCTTTAAAAAAACTGTAATGATACCTGTGCTTAGACTTTGCTATGACTATAATATCATTATTACTAATGTTGTTCATACTTATGAAAACATGTTTGTGCTTAAATTGTACAGCTTGTTGAGGTGTACTTTTCAGATTTACATAAAACACAGAAAATGACTATTTTGATTTGGGCCAGTAAACAACCACCCAAAACACTTTATCATCATATAGTGGTGGGTATTGCATGAGCAAGCATCACTTATTTTCTTCATAAAATGTAAAAAGTGTTGCTCACCATTTTTTAAGGGCAGAACTGTCATGTTCAGTTATTGTTTTAGTTTCATTATCAAGAACTTTTAGTTTGCTTCTCTTTGTGTTCCTGTTTCCTTTGTTCTATGTTCCCGTTTGTAATTAGTTGCCATGGTTATTCATTATATGATTAATTAAATCACACCTGTTTACATTTGAGTTAGTTATATTGTGTTTATAAGTCCTTCAGTTCATTTAGTTCTTTATCTGGTGTTGGATGTGTTTTAAGTACACACTGTTGCTTTGTTTTTTCCTTGTTGAATTAAAAGCTAACACTACTATTTCTGTGAAACCTTCAGCTTCATCATCCTTTGTGGACCAGAACATAACAAGAACCAAGACAAAGCATCATAAAAGAGCTTTGTCCATAATCGCATACTGCATATTAGGTACTACATTTGGTTTGAAACTTACTTTGTGACCATACCTGTCTCCCGTATTTCACACCCATCTCCCGCCCCCCTCCCGTTTTGCTATTTCTCCCTGGAAACTCCCGTAATTTGTATGGCCCAAACCTCGTTATATGAATAATCACATAAATATATTATTTCAAGGTTGTCCAGTTGCCAGATCTTGTATGAAATGCATTCTACTCACGCAATCGACACATCATACAAATTCAAACCCATTTGTGACCTCAACCTGGCAACCCTCAACCCCGTTGCGCTGTCGATATCTGCGCAGTCGATATCTGCGCAGTCGACGCGGGAAGTTGAATCAAGACAAGAATCATAATAAACCTCACAAGAATCGAAAATGGGCTACTTTCCCATATACTGGAGTGAGATCATAGACGTCACGTCTCTGTCGCGATCTTTCATGGCGTTCTGTGGCGCGTGACAGTGCCATCAGTTCAAGCAGAACGCATGAACCGATCATCTCTTCCACTTTACTAGTTACAACATGAAATAAACATGAATAAACCTCTGAAGGTATGTTGAAAGATACAGTACAACTTGACGAAATCCGTATCATGTCTCATGTAATCGCTCAATGAGTGTTTCAACCGCGGAAAGACGTCAATAAAACAGATTGTAAAAAAAATGTCACATTTAATCGTCACATTTACCTCAGAAAATCCGTACAGTGTCCAAAAAATCGTTAGTCAGATACAAATTTGAAGTTAGAGAGGAGCATTTTGCTAAATATATGCACTGTATAGGCTATTGCATATCCCTTGTATTTGTAGGCCTACTTAACATGTGCTTCAATATTGAATGTATGTTTGAATAAATCCGTTTTATGACAGCCACCATTTAAATGTTTATACAGGCTAAAAAAAGAGTAGAAACAAAATGTATGTTTTTAAAACTTCTTTATGTTCTTTATATATAGCTTACAAATCGATTAATTTTAACCTTTAATAATATAATGATGTACCAACTGTTGCTCCTGTATAGTTTACAGCATTAGTTGAGAGATATTTTTTTCTTTGAGGAAATTTGCCATGTACTTACCCAAATGTTGACAGGTATGTTTGTGACCATTAAAAAGGAAGGCCTATGTTCTATGTAGTATGAATGGGTGTAGTATAAATGAAATTCGGACTTACTACATCCGCCTTGTTCTCATTGTCATGTGACATACGGCATCAGTTGTGTTGCTTCTCTTCCATTGATCAAGTAGTAGGTCATCTGGGTACTTTTCGCCTACTGTTTTATGAATACTATGAACTCGAACATACTAGGCTCACATACTGTTTTATACCTACTATACTGTATCAAAGTAGGCATATTCTGACAAAGCGCGTGTTTGCAATTGTCTGACTACAGAAGTAGAAGTATGTGTCCATGCCATTGCCACTAATGATCATGCTAATGGAAAACACACGCTCTGATATAATTTGATGATGTTTCCTTTGAGTCAGGGTGAGTATTAGTAAACTGTTGGCAAAAAGAAACAAGTTCTTCTACTAAAATGACTTGGAAATTGACAAGTTGTCATTGGACTAACCTCCTGTCAGCCAGAGTCAACTGAGAAGTCAAAAAGCAGACAGCATTTAAAGTGACATGAGTCCATGCCAGTGGGTGAAGATGTCAATGAGCTGACCTTTCAGAGGATCTAATGAGGATCTAAGCTTTGGTTCTTAAAAAGTAGCCATTAGTTGTATTGTGTCTTACCAGATTTATTCAAAACCTAATCCTACCTCTCATTTTTGTTGAACAGTTTATTCGGAGTTCATTGTTACATTGCACACTACAGTAAAACATTAGGCCTGGAATTAGTATTGTTGAATTCAGTGGACAGGAAACATCAGTTACACTTTATTTTAAGGTATCCTTGTTACAGTGTAATTAAACAATAAGTACTGAGTAATAATAATTAACTTACTATAGCTTTAGGATTTAGGGTTTGGATTAGGGTTAGTTGCATGTAATTATGAATAGTTTATAGTTATTACTATAGTAACAACATTTAACGTGTAGGATAAAATATAGTATTACTGAAATATCTGAATGTATCCAAACATTGAAGTTACCGACTTTCCTCTCAGATGCAGCCGAGTGTACATCTAGGACACACAAACTCCTTTCCCGCTTCATTTTCTCTTTTATCTACTGTTGTTGTGCCTTTATCGTTGCAGCCCCTAACATTATCAAAGCAGCACAACTCAGCACATTCAACAATGAACATCAGAAGCGAGAGACATTTGTCACTTGACCTGCAGTGTTGCTGGAGGATAACAGTGCTATAGAGGCACTGCACCTGCAATATCACTGTGTTTCAGAGGGCCAAACAATGACATGGCAATTGATAAATGACAAGAATAATAGCAGGCTATGAAAAAAATTTCATGCCACCGTGCTTCATTTATTTGCACTCAGGATAATGGTGATATTAGCATTTCGTTTTTATTTTTAGTAGATGAAAACAGCACTGACATTTCACTTGGCATCAAATTAACATGTATTTTCTTACAATATTATATACTGTATATATATATATTTTTTTTTTTTTTCTGCATAATAAAAATATACAAAATTAAAAATATACAATTAAACAGTTTTGTTTTTTTGTCACAGTACTACTGTATATATATATATATATACACACGTTAACTAACAGTGATTAGAGTAGTAGACTTTATGCTTAATATCTGCTAATGCTTTATTTTGATGCTCCCCCAAACAGACATTCTACTGACTATAAGGGCTCTATCATACACCCGGCGCATTGCGATGCCAGGCGCGATGCAAGTGTTTTTTGCTAGTTTCAGCCTGACGCAGCTATCATTTTCACATCCAGCACCATGTTGTTTAAATAGCAAATGCACTCGCACCCATCTGTTCGCCCATGGGTGTGCTGGTCTGAAAACGAGGTGTGTTTAGGCGCATTGTCGGTGTGTTGCTATTTTGAGGCACCTGAAAATGACTGCGCTATTGATCAACAAAACCTGGTTTAAAGTCAATGGCGCAGTATTTTTTTGTTATTTAAAGGGAGCATTAGTAATATGCGCTTATAGGCGAGTGCACAACGCACGTATACTCTGCTTGTTACACACACAGGGACGCACAGCAGCACAAACATTTTTAAATATTAAAAATGAAGGGATTCCACTCTGGAGAAGCGTTCAGTCTTTCCGCTTACAAATTCCGCCATGTAAATAGCGAATCAGCCATGGTGCAAGCGCAACTGGCTTTTAAAGGGAATGGAAGATGAGACTCTGATTGGTTTATTGTACGTTACGCCCCAAAACACACCCATGAAGCATTAAGAGACAAGGTACAACCCTTTTGGACCATACGCTTGGCGCATCAACCATTTTTTCCATCGTTAAACTAGCAAAAGAGAATTTGGACATGCCCTAAATGCACCTGCGCCATGCACTTGCGCATCATTAAAATAGGGCCCTAAATGTTATATCCACCAGCTGGAGTACCCTTGATTTACACCAGAGGGCACTCCCTCCATCTTTGTTATTTCATCATGGACTGCATTTCCCATAACCCATTGCCCAGACTCATTATGCCTAATTACTTTCAGCTGTTTCTCATTACCTGTGTTAACTCTGCCTTGATATAAGCCGTTTATTTAGTCATTCCTTGCAAAGTCTTGTATGTTGTTACACTGCATTTCTAAGCATTATCCTGGTTTCCTGTGTCTTGATTTTTTGTTTATTTGGAATGTTTGCCCATGTGTTTGACCCTTTTCCTTTTATATGGATTACGATTCTGGAATGTCCCAATAAAGCTGCATTTGGATCTTCAACCAAAGTCTCGGAGCAGTTTGTAACAATAAGTAACTTTGCAAGTACATGTCAACTTATTCTACTAACCTAGGCCTAATCTAACAGTCTATTAATACTCTAATGGGAGTTAGTTGACCTGTAGTTGCAACGTTACTTATAGTTTAACCAAAAGCATACATTGGTAAAGCCAGTGTGCATGTTAAGTCACAAGTGTTCACCTCACTGAATTAACTTCTAATGGCAGAGCAGTGACGTGATGGCTTTACCAATTGGCAATTGCCTCTTTTATTTATAAGGCGGGGCTTATTCCGCCATATATCATGTTGCTCTTTCTCCCATTCATAGTAATATGAGTGAACCGTCTTGGTATATACATTCCTTGATATATATTAGCAGTCGGGCTTGTTTTATTCTTTGATTTCATTAACTTTACTTGAACTGCTTAGCGTTAAGATGGCTTCTAGCAGGTGAAGAGTTTTTTTTTTCTTCTTTTTTTCTGTGGGAAGATAGACAGATAGCATCAGAATTGAGAGTGGGTGAAGTATAGCACAGGGAACCGCACATAAAAACTTACCAGCTGTAGGTCACAATTCATTTTGGTATGAGAGGAGCGGTCGGGCAGAACGAAGAGAGCGGGCACACTGCCGTGAAACTGTCGCAGATGAGCCATAGACAGTGAAGTGCGCAGCAGTGTGCAGACGCTGCCCCAGGGAGTGCTCCCGTCCTTGCCTACGGTATATCGCCTGTTTCATCCAATACTGGTTCTGTGCTGACTTTGCAAGAAATGTTGTGAATGTTGAGAAGTATAGTTGTTAATATTGCCAATGTTGTATAGTTTCGTATTTTAGTATTAAATAGTCAACGTTAATTTGCTTTCTTTACCCCACTAAAACATTAAAGTCACCATGAAATCAAAATGAGCAAATCTTTTTATTTTTTAAATAAATTTGATGAACAAGAGAACCATAGAGAACCATCACAGATTTATCCTCTTCTGCAGCACAAATGATTGTGGGCAAGAAGCAGGCCTTAGATATATACCCTGTTTGATACTTAGATATATAAGCAGCTTTAGAGAGGTTTATGCTTATTGCCATGCTGTGATATCAGTTAGATTCTCTTAAACCAGAGAATCAACACGTATACACGATACACAATTTCTTTCAATGTACTATGGTCACCTGAATCTCTTCTGCTATATATTGTAGAATGAATAGCATGTTAATTAGGATGCAGCCAAGCACTTCCACAAAACTCCAGAGTCAGCTCCCTGAACAAGTCTCTCATGCTAATTTGGCATGATGAAACATATCTGTTGGTCATTGGACAATATTACTGAACTTCTTCAAAGCAGATGGACAGGCTAATTGCCCAAGTACTTCACAGCTTGGGATCTAGTGCTCCTTTAGCCTCTCTTTATCAGACAGAGCAGGGAATATTCTTTGCATCTCAAAGCAGTGTCAGATTAATTGTTAGCTTGACATGTATGTTAACCATGCTCTCTCTATACGCTCTGTGCCCTTTATAATGTTGGTTGGAATTGTGGAAAGTTGAAAGGTTGCCTGGCAATTACTGGCTAATTGAAGCTGCTTTTGTGTGTGTGTTGTCATCAGGTGTCTACTAATTAAAGAGGTGATAGATGTGGCTCAAATAAGACCACTGGAAATTGATTAAACAATTCCTTGAAATAATGACCACCAATATGTAAAGCAAAAATAATAGTTTGGGTTCAGAAGATAATTTAAGATCATTGTATGACACTTTCACCATCATATGCTTCTTGTTGCGTTGGGTGAAACCTCTAATTTGCATTCAATACCTGTTTTACTTTCATAATCTAATGTGTTTCTCAGTGAAATTGGATATTCAAAGAGATGTTTTTATTTATTTTTTTTTTCTCTTTGGAATAAACTAAACCAATACATTATGTACAAATACAAAGAATGTGTATTAACAAATAAAAGGGTCCATTTTGATGTCTAAATATGAGTCCACAAACATGTGAAGACATTTATGAGTCTTAATGTGCAATGTCCAAAACTTCTATAGAACTTCAGGATGGAATTAATGAAAGTGTTCTTTTAAATCAGACTCAGACCTTTGAAATTCTGCTAACAAATTATATGTCCCTGCTTTCTGGTCTGCTAGGTCTTGTTTCTGTCTCATCCTTGCCATCTGCTTTACCATGATAAAGAACAAAGCATTTATGTTATACTTCAAAGTGAACACTTCTGAGGAGGCATTCTCACCTTTCATCTGTGGCATTTTTTAAAATTTGTTGGTCCATGTACCCAAGTCAGACAAAAGTCTTTGACTGTTGACAGCTAGGTCAATTTTAGGAGGGCTTTAGCCCCCCTAAATATTTGCAGAGGACAACGTGTGTGCATTCATTGATAGATTGTTATGATATCTGCATCTGTACAGTTCTTTGTCATAAATGCACATAATATGACACGGGAGTAATTCAAGACGGTTTCCCATCCATTGTAAAATTGTATTAAATTCCTCTCATATAAATGGCATGAGACTTTTCCTACTCTTGCTATAGTTCATACTTCAGTGCAATAAAATTGCGAAAATTTATTATATAATTTTGGATTTTATTATATAATTTATTATATAATTTTATATAACTTTGGATTTTATAATAAATCCAAAGCAAAACACACTAAAAGAACTATAAAACTGAGTGGAAATGCCAAATGAACTAATGAGTGAACCTCTGTAGCCATCTACTGGTTATATAGAGGTAATTTCATGTCATTTTCATGTTAAAAGTGTGTTTGTTTTCCACCAAGTGACAGGAATCCCCCACTAAAGCATGGCAAATTTTCCATGTTATGTCCATGAATGAAAATGATGTATGACCTTCTTTAAAGGTCATTAAAATGTAGATCTTCTTTAAAGGGTTAGTTCACCCAAAAAAAAGTTCTGTCATTAATTACTCGCCCTCATGTCGTTCTACACCCGTAAGACAAAAACACTGCTTCATGAAGCTTCGAAGTTTTACGAATCTTTTGTTTCGAATCAGTGGTTTCGGAGCGTGTATCAAACTGCCAAAGTCACGTGATTTCAATAAACGAGGCTTCTAGTGTTTCGAAATGTCACTGGTTCACCACTGGGGGGCGTGACTTTGGCAGTTTGATACACGCTCTGAACCACTGATTTGAAACAAAAGATTCGTAAAGCTTTGAAGCTTCATGAAGCAGTGTTTTGAAATCGCCCATCACTAGATATTGTTGAATAAAGTCATTATTTTTTTTTTTTTTTGGCGCACAAAAAGTATTCTCGTCGCTTCATAACATTAAGGTTGAACCACTGTAGTCACATGAACTGTTTTAAATATGTCTTTAGTAGCTTTCTGGGCATTAAAAGTGTTAATTGTCTTGCTGGCAATGCAGGCCTCACTGAGCCATCGGATTTTATGAAAAATATCTTAATTTGTGTTCCGAAGATGAACGAAGGTCTTACGGGTGTGGAATGACATGATGGTGAGTAATTAATGACAGAATTTTCATTTTTGGGTGAACTAACCCTTTAAAGCCTCCTATCGCATAAAAAAATAAAATAAAATGTATACACCTTTCACATTCCCGGGTCAGTTTTGACCCTGCGGAATGTAGGGCTGTCAAAATGGCTGAAAGACTAAATTCAAATTTTATACTTAAATAATATTCAAATTATATTCTAATTTAAAAGGCATAATTTAAAAACTTGTGGCTTGTCTCCTGAGGCCACAAGAGGGTGCAATGAGCAAACTATTATTGCACCACATTCAATTGTTTATTTAAAGCAATAAAATAACACAGCTGTCGGTAAAAAAAAAAAAAAAAAAAAGTATAAACTAACGTTTATAAATCAAATATAATTTCGTAAATCGCATAAACAATTAAGAACTAATAAGAATCATATTTATGCATATTTGTATACAAAGAGCCAAAGCATCAGAGTCCTTTTTTGCATTTAAAGGTGCAGTGTGTAAAATTTGTGAGGCTCTATTGACAGAAATGCAATATAATATACATAATTATGTTTTCAGTGGTGCATAAAGACCTTACATAATGAACCGTTATGTTTTTATTACCTTAGAATGAGCCATTTCTATCTCATACACCGCGGGTCCCCCCTTCATATCAAGTCGCCATTATGCACCGGTATGTTTCTACAATAACCCTAAATGGACAAACTGCTCTACAGATCGTGTTTCATCACAATGTTCGTTGGTGTTTTTAGAGGCAGCTTGCATTGTCACTACGTTGAATACGCATGAAGCAGTAGTAGTAGTAGTCGTCATCTGGTTTATTAGAAGCAGAGACCTTTCTTTGTTAGAAGTAAGAAGAAACCTCATTGCTTCACTGGCTAATGTACTCACTACTGTCTCAGATGATGACATATTTGTCGTGTCGGCCAGATGGCCACCGTAGCTACTCTGAAAGGGATGGGTGTGAGTGGTGTGCGCCGTTAGTTGCAGTTCGCAACCTCACCGCTAGATGCCACTAAAATTTACTCTTTGCACCTTTAAAAACATTAGATGCAGCAGTGGCGAAACACGAGTGAAACAGTCAAAGATGTCCGTCTAGCGCACAATGAAAAAGCAGTGCAGAAAATGAGTTCTGTGTGAACGGCTTGGTTGCGGTTTTGACGTAACCTAGATATTCCCCGCATTGAGCTTCTCTGTTTTTGCAGTGTTTTGAATGAGCAATATAGTACCGCCACTTCTAGTGAGTTCAACTGGATAGGCTAACAAAAACATTAAAATGCAACAACGACCCTCAATCATCATTGCGTCTTGTGCGCCACTGATAAGGCTGCCAGACGCACAACTTTTTTTTTTTTTTTTACATTTTAAATTTGACAAATATTCGAAATTCAAATTTTTATTTGACAGCCCTAGTGGAATTTGAGCTTATAAAACAGTCATAACTTGATGTACCTGATGTACCCATGAGAATTTGTTTTGTTTGTATAAAATAATGTATTAAGGTTGTTTCAGCAATGTTAAATAATATTTTTGACTTAAATTCAGTTAATTTAGATATATGGAGGTTTTTAGTTCAAATAGAGTACTGCATTTTGCAATTTTATGCTGGTTACTTCAGCCTATACTGTACAAAAGCCTTTAAAGAAACTATTCTTAACACTTGAGAAATGACACAGCACAAAGCAACAGAGTACACTATAGACTTAATAATGTTTCATGAAAGGAGGCCCCTAGCAAGGATTAATGTGTCACAAGGGTTCATGATTCAAATTTTCGATCAGTATAGGTCAAAGTTTTGATGTGGTCATGTCTGGTCCATTTAATAAATGTTATCATGTCAAAAAGAACAGTACGTGGCCTAAGGCTTCCACAGCCCATATGAGATACAAATTAATACATGCTCTCCCTTATCAAATAATTCTCCATTGGCCATGTACGGTATTTGACTAAAGCTTCTGGGCTTAGCGTACAGTATTAAATTAGGGTGTCACAAGGGAACTAGTGTAATTTTATTTTAATACCTGGTGAATGCAGTATTCCACATCCATGGTTGTTTATCTAATTGTAAATATCGGAAAACCTGATCTTTTCTTTCTTTTTTTCTATTTAATTATTGTATCGACTGCACATGTTTGTTTGTTTTTTTCAGGGGTCATTTACTGGAAGCCTGTTTCACTTCAAAGCTTTGTGAATATTTTGTGAATATTCATATTAAACATATAATGACATTTAAAGACCCAATGAAATGCCTTAACAAGCATGTTTTTCTTTCCCATGTTGTATTTTCCAAACAGGAAGTTGGAGCAGAACATAATATACAGCCAGTAGAGTTTTGTTAATGTCACAGCCATGAAGTTTATATTAGGGGATATTATCATTCTAGAGAGCATTTTAGTGGAAAAAACTCAACACCCCCTACAAATGCAAGATGTCATCAATATGTTTGGTCCATACTGCATTTAGAATGTTTATCTTCTAAAAGTCAACATTTTTATGAGAAATCTAGCTTATAGATGGCCTTGGAGCTAACAGACATGGACTAAAAGCTTTAACTTCAGTTTTGATTTTCAAAAGATTGGCAATGGAAAGGTTGGAAAATAGTTACTAGTTGAAAATCATGTTTGATGTTCTTTTCACCTAGGTGACTTGGCAGCGTTGTGCACATCTCATCTCATTTGTCATCATTTTCATATGCAGAAAAATATTTTCAAAAGATTTATTTTGGCAATCAATGTGCCGCATCCAATTAAGATTGTCTCTTGACTGTCCAGATAGGCCTCATGCAAAGGACAATGAAAGTGCAATGAAATCCTGACAATGAAGAAAATTCCAATAGAATATAATTAATTGAAATGTTCTACAATTCAAGCACCTGATTAAATCAATGGGCTGACAGAAAATAATTTTACTGCCAATAACTCATGAGTAATAAAAAAGTCAAATATGAATCAAGTTTTCATTTTGGGCCATGAAATCACTGTTGTAAAATGGAAATATGAGGATTATTCAGGGATGAATTAGAGGAAGTGTTCTGTGTTTGTATGTTAATCTGCATTTTACCATGTTTTGAGAAATGATTGTTTGCACTTTATTAGTGTGTTCAACCGTTTATTAAAAAGCTTGCTGCTCAGCATGCCTTGATATGAATTGTAATTACTGTTGGGGGAAAGAATAAAAGGTGAATTTAAATGGTGATTTAAAATGTGGACTGTCCATCAAAAAGTTCAGACTGTTGAAGACTCTTTGTACAGTATTCACATGATTTGGCACGTTTGACATTATAGTTTATTCAAAAATGAAAGAATGTCATTCTTTTTTTCATCAATTTCATGTCATTCTAAACCTGGATGCTGTTTTTTTTATAACAGAAGCAGAAGTTTTTGAAAAAAAGAGAGAGAGGAAAAAAAGCACTATAAAAGTGGTCCATATGACTGTGCTTTATTGCAAGTTGTCTGAAGCCAAGTATCAATGCCGCTTCAGCATCAACGTGCTATTTTCACAAATGGATGTGAAACGAGCTTCAGCACAGACAAAAACTTTATGTGAATAACAAATTACATTTTCATTCAGTTTCTCACAAAACACTATTGTTTGACTGCGGAAGTCTTGGAATATAGCACGCTACTAGTGCTTTTATAGTGTATTGTATTTTTTTTTTTTTCCAAACCGCAATTCATGACAAGGGCGCTATAGCAGGCATTAAGGATAGTTCACCCAAAAATGAAAATTTTGTCATAATTTACTCACCCTCAAGTTGTTCCAAACCCAGTGGCGTAACTTTGTTTTAAAAAGAGGGTGGGACAGGAGTGTGTGTGTGTGTGTGTGTGGTGGTGGGGAGGGGGGTTGTGAAGATTGCATATCATAAATGTACAGTTGCCTAATAAATGCACAATTTATTGACATAGAATTCATGTTTAATGTGATAGTTTTATCCTTACATCTAGAATAATACAATATATTGTTTGTCTCGAGAGTACTCTTCATTAGTGAATAATTATATAGATCCGCATAACATATTAGTTAGTGCTAGTGGTAGAATTTGTGTTAAGCGTGCCAGAGGATCTGGGTTCTAATCTGCCCTCGTATAGCTTTTTTTTTTCTTCCTCATTAAAACCAAAGATGTTCATGAGTGATTGTATATCAAAAGCAGGGAGGGAGAGGTTTTTTTTGTGATTTCACAGGAACGAGTAGAGAGTCTCCGCAATGGCGTTAAGCGCTCATCTGTGTGAAGACTGCGCCGTGTGCACGAGTGTCAAGAGAACACTGTTGCGCCACTCTTTTTTAACAGCGGCAACAAACACTCAGCATGATTTCAAAAACAACTCATCCCAGCACCAGATCACCTCTTATTTAACACAAACGAACGAATTGCTAATCAACTAGAGATGTTTATTTTGTATTAGTATACACCCGTGCCGCAAGATGTTTTCAAAAAGTGGTAGGGACAATATCGACCCTGGCAAAAAGTGGTGGGGACATGTCCCACCCGTCCCACCCGCTAATTACGCCTATGTCCAAACATGTATGAGTTTCTTTCTTCTGTTGAAAACAAAAGAAAATATTTGAAAGAATGTTGTAACCAGAAAGTTGATGTCACCCATTGACTTCCATAGTAGAAAAAAAAAATAAATAAATACAATGAAAGTCAGTGGGTGCCGTCAACTGTATGATTACTAACATTCTTTAAAATATCTTCTTTTGTGTTCAACAGAAGAAAAAAAAAAAAAAAAAAAAGCAACCTGAATAATAACACAATTGTTTGCAAATGTAATATGCGCTGACATTTCATGTTAACTCTATCAACACCTTAATTACTTAATTACTAAGTTTGTCAATGATAATGCGTCTGCATTTGTGTACTTGCGCTCAGTGTTGGGGATAACACATTACAAGTAACGTAATCAGATTACTTTTTTTCAAGTACCGAGTAAAGTAATGCATTATTTTTAAAACAACAAAATATCTGAATTATTTTTTTCAAGTAAGTAATGCAGGTTATATTGTTTTTCCATTTATTGACTGACACAGCATTGTGTGCGGCTTTCCTGTGGAACTGGGCTACTTTTACACTGCTGCCGCGGGTTGTTTTTTTTTTTTTAGTCCGCGGGTTGAAGCGACCCCTAAAGGCACGGGTATACTTGACTTTCCGCGCCCGGACGCGTCTCGCGCGCAGTCGTGTCCGCGCATCTTTCAAAGTATACTCAACCGCGGATGCGCTTGGATCACCGAGTTCAACACATGCGCAGTACAATTTTTTCTACTTAACAGACATCGTGTCATCAACGGGACATTCTCTGAGCAGGATTGGAGAAGAAAAATAGTGCATTCACCATTGCAACATAGTTCAGGAGATACACCAAGAGAACAAGAATCAAAAACGATGGAGAAGGATATGCTTCAAAGTTTACTCGTCTTGTTTTTGAATCACTCTTTCCACACTCTTCTTCGACGACTGCACACTGTGTTCAGTACTGTGCGTATTGCCACCTAGTGGACTCTTCTGTCCCGCTTGCGCATGCGCTGTTGCACGCGCACTGTTCGTGCGGTCTCGAAATTTGGGCCAAAGTATACTTTGGGCTTAAAGGAACTCAACCCCCCCACCCCCAACCCCCAGAACGCAACTGGTTAGTTTTGGCCGTGATTTGGTGGGTTTTGAACAGCAATGGGGCTTGGTTTTGTTACGCAAACCTGGCAGTCATAATGGTTATTGTAGTTCTAGACTAAATGTGAGCATGCATTTACTCATCTCACTTGCACAAGAACAGATTCAGTGCTCCGTAAAATGAATAAAAACAGTGAAATGCAAACTCAGAATAATACAAATATACTTTATGTATTTAATTTCACTTTATTAACCAGTGTCTTTAAAAATTATTTTAGATAAACAGCACATTTATGTTTAATATTTTAGTTTTGTTGCTGAAGTAAGAGTGGTGAACTTCTCCTGGGTCATTTCTCTTTCGGTGTGAAAGGGCCTTTACATTACTTTACCTTCATGCATACTTAAAAAAAGTGAGTCAAATCAAATAATTTCATATGAATTTGCCCAAAAACTTAAGTTTTCTCAGGAGATCGGATTGAATTTTTCATGAACTATACATTAAACATGTGAGTTGTATTTCTGGTAACAAATCCAATATATATTGAACAACTATTTGTACGAAATGGAAAGCAAAACTCAATAATATATATGCTGCTTTATTCTTACTTTTGTTTTAACCAAATATTTTTTTTTTTTTCAGCCTTGAAATAGTGCTATAGTGCTGTCACTGCTGAATCATTTAAATATTCTAGGTATCTCCGCCATCAGAGTGTTGCGTTTTTCCCTTTGCAATACTAATCCTGTTTTATAAGTCAAATTATTCTTGCCGTCCACGGATACACAGAGGATGGTCTTTATTTAGTGCTACTTTTGACAGCAACAGATGGGACTCCACCCCAGGGTAGCGCGCAGGGTAGCTTGACAAAGCATGCCATATTTTACATTTAAATACCAGCAGTTGCTGCCAAATCTCTGCTCACGGAAACCAGATGCACTTGAGGAGTTTAACATCACAGACGCTATCAGCGTATCAGGTGCAAGCAGAAAAGTAGAGCAATATCTGAGTTAATCAAAACCAACAAGGCACACAACAGCGACCCAGGGCGACGGTGTACGAGTGCTTATAAATGTACACACTCAAGCAGACACAAACATTTTCCCACCACTACGAATATACTTGCTATTAGCATATACGCCACTTCTGAAATCACGCCATGCTCTCTTGTGAACATTACTATGATTTACAATACAGACCATCTCAGTTTTCTCTTTTATCAGTGGCAACAAAGGCAACAGAATAGACTATAAAGACAAGCCAGTCGCAAACAGATACATAAATTAGGAAAAGAAAATGAAATTCAATTTCCAGGGGCTAGCTGCCGCAGTGTGTTCTCTCTCCTCCTTAATTAAAAAGCAGTCAGCTGAAGAGGGGCTATGAAGGCAGACAGAGGGGAGCATGAGCCCCCCTTTCATCATCCCTGTAGTGAGTGGTGGCAAACTCCACTGAGACAACAGGCCGGAATAACAAGGCTGAAGAAATTCCCTCCTCTGTGCTCCAGTTCCTTCTCTCTTTCTCTCTCTTTTTCTCCAACCATAGAGGCTAAGCTCTAGTAGTTCAGCTCTCACATGCAGGACCACGCAAACGTAAGCCTTTTTGAACTCTATAATCTGTAGAGGTTTACCTACTGTGTTAGGAAGATGTGTAATACACCATAAGGAACACGTAAAGGTTAAAGGGCCCATTCACTAAACGGCACTTTTGTGTGCAAAAACCCGTGTCATATTCACTAACCGCCTGCAATCCAGTTTAACCAGGTTTTAAAATGCACTGGAATAGTGCTATGCAGTGAATATTTAAATTTAAATTATTCTCAGTTATTTAAATTATAAAACATTTATTATTAGCACAAAAAGAGTGCCTTTTTGGACAGAACCAAAAAAAAAAAAAAAAAAAGTTTTCTGTATTACATAAAAATTACTTTATTATTGTATTATTAGTAGTAATATAATAGTACTTTGTTATTATTATTATTATTATTATTAATGGGGAGTGGCACAGTGGCTTGCATGGCAACTGTCTGCATAAGTCTGCATTAGTGCAAAAACCTTATACATAATGCTTATGTTCCTGGGTAAGTTTACGGATAAGTAAGCGGATAACCTCAAATTCCAGTTCCAAAAACGGGGTGACCTTCAGGGTATGCAAGTAACCATAACTAATTACTCTCTGAACATAACTTTCAAAAAAAAAAAAAAAAATCAGGTTTTTGAATGAAAAGAGGACATTTTCTATAGAATGTATTTCTATAATAAAATACACATGTAATACATATTATGACAAATGTGGTTATGAGATGGCTAAACAAAAAAAAAAAAAAAAAAAAAAAAAAGGCGGCGCCGATAGCCTCGTGGGCAGCGCTCTGACATCTAGCGTTGTTGCGCTTCGGGCGACCCGAGTTCGAGACCCGGCTCGCAGACCCTTCCCAATCCCGTCCCCCTCTCTCTCTCTCTCTCCCACCTCGCTCCCTGTCTATTCTATACTATCCTATCATAATAAAAATCACCGAAAATAAATCTTAAAAAAAAGATAAGATTAAATAAAATGATTGCACAACTGCCCAGTAGGTGGCAATATGCAATGAGAATGTAAATCACAATTAAACAAAAAAAGAAAGAAATATGACTTCTGGATTCAGCACTCTGTTAAGAAAGTCTTTGTGTTGTCACTGTGTCAACATTTTTGCAAAACGCAAAATACATTGCGTCGTGCATGTTTCGCGACAGTTTCAAAGTGAAGTCTCCAGTGAGTGGCGCTAAAAGCGTGTTTAGTTTTTTTCTGGAACACATGAACGTGAATATGCAGCGTATTATTACGTTGGAGTTTGTATGTATTACCGCAGTTCTGAATTGAAATGTCCGGTCAGTGGCGCTAAATGCTTAATGCTCCATCACGTTTAATAACGTACACCTACACTAACCTGATAGTGTAAACAAAAGCAAATGTGACATAAAAACACAATCGTAAACATTGAATTTTAGCTTGTTTTTGAACTCTTTTACCGTGACTCGTCTTTCACAGGATTCATACCCAAGCTCTTCGCATCGCAAGTACAATTCTGTATCAGCTGAGCTACCGAGCAAGCTTGTTACGTCAGTAAAACTGAAGATATGGAGCTGGGTAAGTGATGCAAATTCTAAAATATATTCGTTTATAAAATCAAGCACTACGGTGAAAAGTGTTTGGAGGTCATAACATAATTGTGCTAGGAGCCGTGTGAAAACAAGTCTTTATTACTCCATAATCTGGCCCTGTATTCATAATTGTGTGAAAACGATTAAAAGTGCTTGCTGTTTTACTGCCTCTAGTGTTCATTTCTGAAACTGCATTGATATGTATGTATTGGTACGTATTTTGCGTTTTGCAAAAATATTGACACAGGTACGTTTTTCCAATGAGCCTGTGTTGCACTGATAACATACTCTAGGTTAACTGAATTTACTCTTGGACACATTTTTGGAACCAGCATACCCCGAGTAAGAAAGGTTTGGGTTAATTAACCGAGAGTTCTGGGTATATGTGATGGTAAGTTAATCTTGCTTTCTGGAATACACCCCTTGTGAATTCTCTAATAATGTACCAAATTGCAATGCTTATAGGGTCATGTGTTCAGTTGCTTTGGTTTGTATTCCAGTTCAACCTGTGACAGAGGTTTACTTGTTCCACAGCTATGGAAATATTCATAAACAAATTCTGATTATATACTTTACTTTGAACGTGCACTTCCTTGCTCTCTCTACTATTTGTCTTAGGTAAAGGGCCAAAAAAGTCCATTTGTCTCTTTATATAAGCTTTCTGTAGGCTTTCTGAAGGAAAATAAATAAATAAACAAACACCTTACAGATAAAGTACTAATAGTTCTGTGTGTCACAATATATTATGATAACATTCTTTGTGTGGGTGGTCCAAATGACCAAGATGTTCAATGTCCTTCTGAGAAATAGCTGCCCTAAGTAAGTGTACTAGACCTTAGCTGACCTGCAAAACAGGGATGCTGCACTCTGCAGTATAAGAGCACTGCTCCCTTGACACCTGGCTGGGCAGCTTTTCTTCAAACCTGCACACACATTCACAAGACTATGAGCCAACGTGTCCACCTAGATGCCAAGCAGACCGTGGGCGGTCGTAGATGGTCATGTAGCCGGAGTGCCCCGGCCTGTGGGAGAGAGCTGTCAGACCTGTTTATATGCTGGCCGGGGTTCAACTTAAGACTGTCTGCTGAAATAGAGGAAGGCCAAGGGGCAGGGTGGAGGTGCAGCTCCAGGTAATGAGAGGAATACAAGCTCATCCCAGCAGGTTAGGAGGAGGTCAGTAGAGAATGCTGTAATTACTTGGAATTCTAGGAAAACTGCATCTGCTGGACAGGATTTTGTGACTGCTGCGTGTATCTTATCACATTTTATTTCACAAGTTCAAATGGTAATACTATGGCCCCAAAATGTATTTGGAATATAGAGCAACCGTATCTCTTCATAAGACATAAAGTGCATCTCAATCAGCTCCCTAGTTCAGTAGTCAGGCCACTGTTCATTTTAAGGGCTATCTCAATCGCAAAATCCAACCAGTGCACTGAAACGTTCGTGAAACATAAATTATATGAGCCAACTCACTACATATAATAACATGCGAAAGATGTTTTTTTTTTAATACAAACATGTATTTAATTATATTTTAGCATAAACATACATGGTAATGAACATAATCTAGCAAAGATTTATAATTTATTTAAGGCTGAAATGTTGCACATATATGTAACAAGCAAAACTACAACTGTCAGTCTGCTGCGAGCTTTGACAACGAGCTGAATGGAACGCCTTCTTTTCTAGATCCGATCAGTTCCCAGAGGGGTATAAAAGTAAGCCATGCCCTCTATTTTTCTCTTTCAATATTCATTTTCACTTTGAAAATGTGTCACAATACTGAAGTCGGCCTCCACGTCCGGTTTATGCGAACTTATTTAATTTTTGGGTGAACTATCACTTCAAGTGTACTCATGAAACTGTGCTCTCTTTAACACTTTCCCCGGCATTGATTTGTGACACAATGAGATTTTCCGGCAATAAATGTTTTTACTGTTATATGGTATGGGGGCGCTGATGTGGATCTTCTGAAATAGTATAGCATCACTGGATCAAAGATGATTTACGTAAACTAGGAGGAGCGGATAGAAGATTGCTTATGCACAAGTAATCTAATGTGATCATCAAACATTCAACAGTATATAAATCAAAACTGCCTAACGTCACCAAGAAAAAATGTTGAACCCATGAAGAGGTATAGGACTGTGCAAGCTTTGGGGGTGTTGATGAACACAATTTCCTCAGTTGTTTCGATTTTTTATTTATTTTATTTTTTTATGAAATACACAAGCGCACATTCAATACAATTAAGGGCACTTTTTTTCAAAAGGGGTAACTTTCTTTGAAATAAAATTATTTAATATTTTGCTAAATAGTGTGAAAACATACATTTTTAATGTGGCTTAAAAATGTCCAATTCAGCACCACTGTAATCCTCAAGTAAAGTGAAGGTTACCATCTATGATGGATGGCCTAAGCATGAGACTTGAGCTCTAAATTCCCTACTTAATTACAAAATATATAATCAAAAAGAATAAAAATAGAGGTGACATTGGAGTGGTGAGGGGGATTTTGTCTTTTTCTATTAAAAAAAATATATATATATATATATTTGCTTGTTGCAATAAATTTATGTCTATTAAAAGTATACTGTTTCCATCTGAACCTGAAGTTAATTGAAAGTAATGGGTTCAATCTTTTATTAATATATGATTCTTTTTATTTATTTCAGACACTAGAACACTTAAAATATGCTTTACTTTGTTACACACTGCTGTCTTACTAGACTCTGTATTTCACTCTGAAGGAAATCTTGCAATTGGCTATAAGTAAACAAGAGTGACAATCTTTTGTAAAGTACTATATGGAGTATGTTCAAGGACTCCATTCATCCATCCGTTCTCCAAACCAATTGTCCTATCTCCAAACCTGGAGCCTATCCCAGCATCTCAGGCCATAGGCTGGACGGATGGCCAGTCCATCACAGGGATGACACATACTCACACATTCCGCTCAAGGACTTATTCTTAGATATTCCTGGGCCAAACACACTTCAGTTCAGTGCTCCTAGATTTTAATTAAAAGTGAAGCGCAATAGTTTTCCCTTCTGACTACAAAACACAGTCAATCTAATTTGATCAACTGCTGATGAGATGGATGAGTTTTTAAGGATTGGTAGTTATTGAGGACTCTAATCAAAGCTGCATTTTTAAGTGACTTAAAGGGTTAGTTCTCCCAAAACTGAAAATGCTGTCGTTCAAACCCATAAGACCCCATTCATCTTCAAAACACAAATGTATATATTTTTCATGAAACCTGAGAGATTTCTGTCCATCCACTGAAAGTTCATTCGCCCAAAACGTTGGCGCTTCAAAAATGGACAAAAGTAATCCATATGGTTTAATCAAAGTCATTCATAAACACATATACTTTGATGACATAATTGTCATTTTGATCTAATATTTAATGCTTTTTTTTTTTTTTTTTTAAAAATGTTATAGATTTATGTAGCAAATGAGAATTGATAAAACTACCAAATATATTTTGAGACAAAGGTCTTGTTAATGATTTTCAGCTTTGTTTAATGTAATTAGATCAACAGTTTTTTGACCTAAACTTTGACTTCAAAAAGACATTGTAAAAGTAATCCATATGGTAAGTCTTCTGTAGAAAAAGAATTGCTTTATATGATGAACAGATTTAATTTAGGCTTTTATTCACATTTAAACATTAATCAACAAAATTATGATATAATTGTCATTTTTAGGTGAACTAATCCGTTAACAAGACAACAACTATATTGAGGGTGTATATAATGTAAATTTGGTGTACATTTTGAAGACTTTAAAAGACATTTTGTGATGTTTCTTCATAGAAGGAATACAGTGTAAGAATCTTAAAATCATATGCAAAAATTTTTACCTCTTAATCAATATCTTTGTCTTGTTTTTAAAGAATCGATTGAATTAAGTTTTTGTTTCAAGTGTAAACCTCACTACATGATGATATATGTATGCTTTACACACAAAAAAAATAATAATAAATAATAAATCAATATCTTGATTGTTTAGATGTTTTAATTAGAAAACAAGACAAAAAAAAAAACATTTTTATAATCTTTTTGTTTGTTTGTTTGTTTTCAGTGCACTGAAAAGCAAACAAAAGACACTTTCAGACAAAGCATTCACATTTAAAAGTATCCAAACTTTTCAAGAAATTTGCATCAATGCAATTGAATGATTTCATTGTGCATCCATTACCATTATGCATGTAAAACAGCCAGGGGCTGTTAATAAACCCGCTTTACGCTGTTTTGTTTATTTGATGTAGGCCCCACAGCTCTCCGACTTGATTGGAAAAATATTTGAAATGATTGTGTAAAGGTGTCTTCGCTTTGCCATCTTACCTGACTCTAAACTTCCCGTGAGAAGAGTCCTTGAAAATAAGTCATTATGCTTGCAGGCGCTGCACTCCCACCACTGCCCTTTGTGTACAGAATTATGAGAGAGAGTTGCTCATGAAAACACTTTCATTAGTGTGTTTATCACCCTCAACAACAAAGCCCTAACCGGCAACCCAAAATACACACACATTCGCATAGATATTTCAGGCAAGGACTACCCTATTAACATAACAAAGACGGTGATGGTGGCATGGCATGCAGTAGGGACGGCTTGTAGGAGCACAGCCAATCTGTTTGCGTACTTTGGGGAAATTAGCTGCTCTCAGACTTGTTTTTAGAGCGAATGGGAAGACAGTTTGTGCTCTGAAAGAGAGTGCCGTCACTCAGGGTCAAATCTATTATTTGGTCCTGACCGCCTTTGGGTGTGTTAAGCTCTAATCCTGGAAATGAATCAAAATGTTGTTTGAATAGAAAGAATTGTTTCCGAACACAATGACTCAAAGTGTAGATTTTATGAATATCACAAATGTGCGCTTACCTATTTCATTTACAAAGTGACACTTGTGTGTTTGTTTATTAAATATTTTGCTTGATTTGATTCTCTTGATTTGATCTGGATCGTTTGATTTTATTCTCCTCTAAACCACTAGAAGCCACAAAAACTCACCGCAGCACTGTCCGAAACGTCCGTGTTTCACAATGCACGTGGAAATTTGGCTGATCCTTGAAGTGATTTCGGGCAGCAACGCAAAGTTGATTCTGTGCTAATTTTATCTAATTTGTTATTTATTTTAGTAACACTTTAGTTTAGGGTCCAATTCTCAATAATTTGTTGGGTCAGAGGTCACTGCAAATAGATGCGTATGGCCATCTGCCTGCTGGAAGCTAGTCATTATAGTTAATAAAGTTTTAAATATGGACATTTTTCTTACAAAAACCCATCGCTTCGCTTCAGAAGGCCTTTATTAACCCCCAGGAGCTGTATGGATTATTTTTATGATGGATGGATGCATTTTTTGGGGGGCTTCAAATTATAAATGTTATAGATTTATGTAGCAAATGAGAATTGGAAGTGCTACCAAATCTATTTTGAGACAAAGGTCTTGTTAATGATTTTCAGTTTTGTTCAAGGTAATTAGATAAACAGCTTTTTGAAAACTGAAGAGAATGGAAAGTATGGGAAAAAAGTGCTCTTGCTGTTGACATAATAATATAGCTGTCTGGCTTATCCATTTGTTGAGGTGACATGGTTAGATTCAGATGCTCAATATCATTTACTAACCTTAGAAATAATTACCATATTTATAATGAAACCATCATATTCTACTCTAACACCATATTAAAGCATTATGGGATCTCCTTCAAGCAGTGCAAGCATTTTGGTAATACTTTACCACAAGCTCTCATTTGTTAACATTAGTTAATGCAGTAGTTAATGTTTGTTTATGTTAGTTCACAGTACATTAACTAATGTTAGATATAAATGTTGAGGTAACACTTTATTTCACAGTGTCCTTGTTGCACGTTACATGTACTTACTATAGGAATAACAGTAAATTATGCATAACTATATTCAACTACCACTAAACCAAACCAAACCCTATTCCTAAACCAAGTACATGTTGTTAATTAATATTATTCAGTACTTAATAAATGTGTAATTACACTGTAACAAGGACACCTTAAAATAAAGGGTTACTTTATTTTAAGGTATCCTTGTTACAGTGTAATTATACATTTAAGTACTGAGTAGTGTAGCCAATTTTCATTTTAAAAACATATTAGTAAATGTTGAAATTAACATTAAATAAGATTAATAAATGCTGTAAAAGCATTGATTATTGTTAGTTCATGTTAACTAATGTAGTCAACTAATGTTAACAAATTAAGCCTTATTCTAAATTGTTACTGAAATTTTCAGAATTCAGAATTTTCAGTAGTAACTTATTATTATTATTATTATTATTATTATGCAAAGCATATGTTTTTAGTGAATTTTTTGTATCAATACTGGGTGCCTTTTGCCCCATGCTGAGCCTTGTGAACAAAACAAACCAGCAACACATTTAGTTGGAAAATAAATCAGAAAAAGTGATTTTTTTTTCTGATTTATTTTCCAACTAAATGTGTTGCTGCATTAGTGTTCAGTATATATATCACATCTTAATTCCAAAGATGGCAGTTATGGCAGAAATAGCAGTTAGGTTTAACAAGCAAACTTATCCAACACACAAAAACTCAACAAAACAGCATGCTAAGCACAAACAATGAACTGAATGAACAGAGGGGAAAATATACACACAATAATGAACTCAAATACAAGCAGGTGTGCACTAATTAATCATATAACGAATAACCATGGAAACAATCGACAAACAGGAACATAAGAACAAGGAAACAAAGATGAGTGAACTAAAAGTCCTTGAAAATGAAACCAAAACAGATTAAACTGAGCATACTTGTGACACATATACTATGGGAGTAGTGGGCCTGGAAAAAAGTAAGATATTTCTTTTAACATATAAATAAGTAGCAACTAATGACTGGTGCTTAGCAAACCTTAATAAAACTTTAGCACTGAATGAGAAAATTAGAGTAAAAGCTGTTTATTACCCTCTAATATATTAAACCAAAATAGCAGATACCTGAAGATATAGTGCCTCCTTCAAGTGGAAAACCTCCAGTGAATTACATCACACATTAAAATAATAACTTCATGGTGCTGTGGAGTCAAAATGAGGCTTGAAAATTGTGTTTCTGAGCATTAGAATAACTCTAATGTAATTGTGCTATGACTGATGTTGGTGAATTGTCCAGGCATAATTATCCAAATCAGTTAAAACCTGAGGGGTCACGTCTGGGGGTGTAGCTCCGAATTAGAAATCCCGTCCCCTATGGACACAGTAGAATGCATTAGACTTCAACGCAGAGCTGCCCTTCAGGCTGCAACAGACAACAGCCTACCAACATCTGAACAGCCAAATTGCTTTTCAAGACCTGGCCTCTTTAGTGAAGGAGAACCGGTGCTAGAACCTGTCTGTCATTCTGCTCTCCTCCAGCCCTGAAGGTTTAGAAAAGAGTAACCGGAAAGAAGACGAAGAGGGGGAGGAAATGAACGTAAAGCTTCCTCTTGAGGGACCGAGTGACAAGTGAATCTGTGGAGTGACTTAAAATAAATGCAAAAACTCCCAATATGATAAATGGTGTGGCCTTAGCTCAGAGGTTGCTGGGTGAACAGCGCCTCGGGGGACGTCTCTCAAAACGACACCGGTCTAATTTAGCCCAGAAGCTGAGATGCTGTATGAAATTTTTGCAGGGGACAGGAGTCCTCTGTGAACGCAAACAGACGGCCACTGCATGGGTTGGACTTGACGTGCTTGATTGCCGCATTATATATTTTTCCTCCTTTTCCTTCAGCCTCAGGAATACATTATTGGCATAGCCTGTTACCATGACAACACCTTCTCTTTACTTGACATTGTGGCAGTGTCTGAGAGCTGATTTGTTGATGCTATTAATTAAAACTCCTTCTTAGCTGAACGAGAGCACTTTGTACAGCGAGATCCAACTGTAGGCGTTTATCATATGTGTCTGGCAAGATATGTGTGGTATCAGTGACTGATGTGTAATATGCACCAATATTTGAAAATATCTTTGTATATATAGTCTAAAATATCCAGTGAAGCATGACAGCACTCGGGTTTGATCCGTTGGAGTTAACATCATGCTAGTACAACTGGAAAAATATGCATTTAGAGGACATATGCTTGCCTTAAGTTTGCTCTTTCATAGTTCAAGAGAATACGTATAAGTATAAGTAGGGCTGGGTTGAAAATATTGATTTCTTGATTTTAATCAATTCTCATTTCGATGAACATATTGATTCTTAAATCCCAAAAATCAGTCTTTTAGGCTATGTTGTTTTTAGTTGATGCACAAACAAAAATTCACTAAACATTCTTTTTAGAGTCCTTTCTATCCAATAAATCACAAAACAGTTACTTTTGATATGAAATAAAGCCTCGGCTTTCAAGTTATGTAAATTTTGTCACAGAATTCAAACAATTAATGTGGTTTACCACTCTTTAATGTGGCGTGATAGATCGCTGTATCAGACATTTTATTAAGTTGTACTGCTTCTTTCAACATTTCTTCTGATGTTCATTCATGTTTATTTCCTGCTATTTATTTCCTTCACATGGCACATTATAGCAGGAAATAAGCATGAATGAACATAAGAAGAAATGTTGAAAGAAGCAGTACAACTTATTAAAATGTCTCATGTCATCGCTCAATCAGTGATTCAACCACAGAAAGACGTCAATAAAACAGCTTGTAAACAATATGTCACCAACCATTCCAGACATAAAGTTAGACAAAGACAGAATTAAAGGGTTAGTTCACCCAAAAATGAAATTTCTGTCATTATTACTCATCCTCATGTCGCTCACCCACCTTCGTTCAACTTCAGAACACAAATTAAGATATTTTTGATGAAATCCAAGAGGTTTTTTCATCCCCAATAGAAAGCAATGTAACTACTGTCATTCAAGGTCCTGAAAAGCTCTAAAGAAATGTTAAAATAATCAACGTGACTACAGTAGTTCAACCTTATTGTTATAAAGGGGTGAGAATACGTGTTTACGTACATCTGAATGGCGGCTCAGTATTGGCCGGCTCCTGCGTCAGCATCACACGCGTGCATCATGGTGCTCACGTAAACAGCCTCGGCCAATACTGAGCCGGCATTCGGACGTAAACAAGGATGCTCTGAACTGCGTTCACTGCATCAACTGCATACGAGTCTGACAGGGTAGAGAAGAAATTGTTGAATAAAGTCGTTATTTTTGTTTTGTTTTGTTTTCTCGTCGCTTCATAACATTAAGGTTGAACCACTATAGTCACGTTGACTATTTTAACAATGTCTTTAGTACTTTTCTTGACCTTGAATGATGGTAATTCCGTTGCTTTCTATTGGGGATAAAAAAAATAAATAAATAAATAAAAAAAAACTCTTGGATTTCATCAAAAATATCTTAATTTGTGTTCCAAAGATGAACGTAGGTCTTACAGGTTTGGAATGACATGAGGGTGAGTACTTAATGACAGAAATTTTATTTTTGGGTGAACTAACCCTTTAAATGAGAAAAGTCCATAATCTGAGTTCGATCTGAGCATAACTCAGAGACACATTACTTACTAGGGCCTTTTCTCAGAAGTAAAGCTGGAGACTTAAGCAAAGGCTAAATTTGCAATGCAGATGTTAAAAAAGATCTCATTTGCGAATTTTCTTTCCTACGGGCAGCATTGTTTGTTGGTAAACTTGAAAGCTTTAAAAAAGCCCATATAATATGCAGCAGCCAAAAGTTAAGTTGTTTTGCTTTAAAGAGAGCTCTGGCAGTTTCTGCGGTGAAAGCAGGAAAGTATTTATAAAGCAGGTGTCATTTATTGAAAAGACAAGGGCAGGAACTAGAGCAAAAAATGATTGCCTTATTCTTTACTGAAGCTCACAAGAGGATTTGGACTGGCTCAGCCTTTAGAGCAGTCACAGTAAGGCCAATCTGATGGTGACGGAGTACAGTTTGATAACGAAGATAACTACATCCCTCCTCTGCACTCCACTCAGGTCTGTCCATAACTCATGCAGTCTGCTGATAACATTATGCAACCAATGCAGTGAACTTGATTTCACCAAGTAGCCTACAACATGTTCCTGGATCAACATCTTTGTTAATCCTGGAACAACATTCAAATCAACCAATCAGATTTTGGGGACAAGTTAACAGTTTATGTCAAGCTTAGGCTTACAACTAACTAAACAGCTGATGATCAGGACCGATTATATCCTGTCAATCAAAAGGGTGCAGAAAAACCAACACGTGTTCAGACTACAAATCATACTGCATGTGAAGAAAATCTCTCTTGCGTTGAATTTAGTTAACGCGACAATAACGCATTAACAGTTAAAAAACAGCGACGTTAAAGCAGGCTCTATTTGACCCTATGAATCACCCGCAGTTAAAGTCAGGGTTGTCAGGTCTGCGTTTTTTTTTTTTTGCTTCATCAAACATTATTTGTAATGCCTCCGATCCAGTAATCGCAAGAGCTTTGTTACTCTCCCCTTTCAAATTCTCCATTTTATCACGACATTCAAACAATAAATGGCGTTTTGACGCTCTTAAATGTGACGTGACAGATTGCTGTAGCGCCTCGCGAGTCTTTTCTTCAACATTAATACAAGTTATATCTCGAAAAACATGCATGAACATTGAAAGGTATGTTGAAAGATACAGTACAACTTACCGGAATGTATCATCTCTCATCATTTCATCTGTGTTTCAACCGCGGAAAGACAAACAGCTTGTGAACAATACCTAACGTCACGTTTACCTCAGGAATGTTTCCAATGTTAACAGTTCCTTAGTTAGCGATATAAAAAAAATAAAAATAAAAAACTAGAGAGGAGCTCATTTACTGTTAATTATATGTTATAAATATATTTGCCATGAAGACAATTGCTTATGAAAACTACCTTATGTGCAACTGAGTTGTATACAAACATTTGAGTTTTTATTTGAGTGTAATTATTATATCTGAAAATAAATAGCAGCTGAATAATACCTCTGTTGTTAACTGTAACCTCTAATATCATAGTGTACCAAATGAGAGGGTTCCCTGTATTTGTTTGCAGTTACTTAGGAGAGATTTTTCTTCCTTAAGAAAAATCTAACTATTGGTGTCGGTCAATATCATTCTGAATAATCGGCTATCGTATCGGCAGAGAAATTTAGTATTGGTGCATCTCTACTTACAACCAGGGTTAGCTGCTTCTACATCAGTGTTATTCAGCTATCATTTCCCTCTGATTTTTGGGATAAGTTATAGGTAGGGTTAGGTTTGGGGGAATAGGGTTGTGACAAAATTTTCAGACAGGAATGTTGTTCCAGGATTAACAAAATATGTTGAGCCAGGAACTTACTTGGCAAAATCATGGTGACCCACACAATGCACAGGTTACATGTTTGTATTGGTTTGTTTGTTAGCTTTCATCCTTTCTTCCCGAGGTTGAGTCAGCATGACAGCAAATAGCTTCCATTTTCCTAATGCTTTGAAGTGAGATATGAAATGACATGAAAACCGTATCATTTAAATCCATTAAGAACCTTTTTTTTTTTATCTAGAACTTTTCATAAAACAAGACAATGTGGGTGTCATACATATGATATGTGTTCTGCTCATAAGTTTATAGAATCTGCTAGGGTTTATCTAAAATATGAGGGAATTTAAAAACTTTAGTACCCCCTGATGAAACTATTTGACATATATATTTAATTCAATTTTACAGGACAAAATTATAAACCGACTCTACAAAATAAATTTATATTAACAAAATTATATTTAATTAAAATATATAATAACATAAATAATAAAAAAAATACATAAGATAGTAAATGCAATTACATTTAATAGCAGTATTATTAGTAATATTATTCAATTTATTTCATTATAAGTATTTATTTATCAGATGAAAAATTAACTGACTTTAATATACATAATAATTGAACTGACTTAATATGGTGAATTTTAGTCTACTATTATTTCATTTCTTTTTTATGCTAAACATCTGACACATTTTTTCATGACGTGTATTTTGTGTCACCATATTTGTTAATTATTTGTGTCCTGACTCCATATAATTTCCGTATTTGCCATGTTGCAGTGTGCTTGTGTAGTGAGTCTCTTCCTGAGTCTCCATTGTTCACTGTTTCATGTCTTTTGATCTAACAGTGAGATGCAAGACTGTGGGTTTTACAACAGTTCGCTCAACAGCTTTATGTCATAATAGGCTATGTCAAAACCGGCAAGTCTGTGCACTAGATCTTATTTTTTATTTTATTTTATTTTTTATTTATTTTTTTGTCACACACTAGTCTCTGTGTGGCCCTGGAAAATAGTTTTCACAATGAACCGAAGGTGAAATGAACTTGTATCTCCACCTCTGATAAGCAACGGTGACCATGGAAACGAGTCAAGTGGAAGAAATCTACAGGGACTCATCATTTCCTCAGTGTGTTTCATAAAGCATAAATGCAGTCTTTTTTGCTTTAATTGATTATGAAAAGTCCTATATAACCAATTTCAAGCCCATAAGATGGGGAAGCACGGCCCAGCATGCTCAGATTGTAGAACAAGTACCATGAAGATTTGTTTTCAAATCTTCAAACGATCTACAATCGAAACGCATTGGCTTTGAGGCAAAAATAAAAAAAGGAATGAAAACAAAACAGACATCTGATACTGTATAAACGAGATGGGAGTCATTTAACCTGCTTAACTGCAGCCTGAAGCTCTATTAGAACAAAATAATTACCACAGACACAAATATCCAGCATCATAGCTGCCAACTGAGCAAGCAGCTTTAAAATTATGAGTAAGCTATAATGGGACGGTGCCTTGAGCAGTAAATACAAGCTCTACTCCCCGCCTCAAACAGCTTTGGCTTTCAGTTCCACATTATTCCATTCTGTAAAAGGGATAACTGCAAGTTGATCTGAATGCATGATAGGAATGCAGGGCGCTATGCAGCTAAACAGCCAAATGACTTGTGAATGTCTGGGAAGTGAAGGAGTGATTCAGATGCGTGTTGCTGCAGTGGGCGCGAGTTCGTTTTACAAAGCAACACTGCCCCCTTGTGTCGAACCAGCGCTTTTTCAGTACCTGCAGTGGATATTTCTCTAGGTTTCCACAGCAACTGTTGACAGTGCGCTTTACTGCTGTCTTTAGGTAGGCTATATATGTTGCAGTACAGTGATGCAATGAAAACACTGCAACATTATATTGCAACGTACTGGATATACGGTAAAACTACAACACTTGGAACATTTGCCAGTGTTACTTGTTACCAACAGCTTCTCTCAAAATGTTCAATTGCTTGTTGAAAAACTTCAACAATACTATATATATATATATATATATATATATATATATATATATATATATATAATGAATAAATCTTTTGGGTTCAGCAAAAGGAGCATTTGATATTCAAAAACAATCTTTATATGCTCCGTTTTTATTATTATTATTATTTTTTTTTTTTCTTTCCCCCAATGTTTTTCATTTGCAAACATTTTAATTTATAGATTAATGGATGTGACAATATTTGGCACTATTTGCATAATATGAAGCAGCACATCATGCAATGAAAAATAATCTTTAATTTTGTTTCATCAGTGTTCAGGTGTGTGGAGGTTGAAATCCACTAGATGGTGATAAAGTAGTTCACATGTTCCTGAATCACACAGTGTGTGGAAAGTCAGCGAGCATGTGTGTGTGTGGTTCAGGTAAACCCTATGTTATTGGTACAAAATGTCCGCACAAAGATGGCAGTATCTGAAATCCTTGTCCTTGTGGGGACATTTTTGGTCCCCATGAGGAAAACAGCTTATAATTTTTTTTTTATTATTATTTTTTTAAATTTTTTTTTATTATTATTTTAAATGTTAAAATGCGAAAAGTTTTCTGTGATGGGTAGGATTAGGGTTAGAGGATAGAATATACAGTTTGTACAGTAAAAAAAAAAAAAATAAATAAATAAAAATCATTATGTCTATGGAATGTCCTCATTAAACATGGAAATCCAACGTGTGTGTGTGTGTGTGTGTGTGTGTGTGTGTGTGTGCCAGAATGACTCCAGTTGCAGATCTGCACCTGCTCCGGGGGAGTATATTTAGTCTGCTAACCCCTCAACTGTGTGTAATGAGACATCACCATTCTCAATCCTACATGAGTCATAGCCTACACTGTACGTCATCACTGGGACACCGCTAGAGAAAAATCAAACATTTCCCTTTTTACCTAAACTGATATAGTAACTGACAAATACTCAAACATTTCTAACAGAAATACCAGTTATTGCAACTATATCCCAGTAAATTTGAATGTTCTATTATTTCAGTTTTTTTGCTGTAGGGTAGTTGAAATTAAATTGAAATCAGTGTCCTATAATAACACAGGAAAGCAGTGTCCTATAATAAAAGTGTGTGTACTTAAAAAATAATAATTATTATATTATATTATATTAAAAATAATAAATATTTTTAGTTAAATGTGCTTTTTTATTTTAAGTTGACTCTCAAATATGTGATTTTGGGTGAACAGAAATGCCCTGTTTGTATTTGACTCTATGTCATGTTGTACAAATAAAAGACTGTATTCTGCTGGTGCAGCACAAGTAGGAACAAACTTGCACTGGCATTAGCAAAGCTATTGCTTATTGAACAAAGCAACATGCAGTTATTCACAACCTAACCATAAGCTCTACTCTTTTGCACAATGGACTACCAATCACCATCAAATGGTGTCTCTAAATAAAAGCGCACAATTGAACTATTTCTATTAAAATAAATAGGTTGCCTTCTTTCCTTCATTTTATCAGCTTTATCGGTTCCTCAATTCAAGCCTCAAAATTGCTTAAGTTTTCTTTAAAAAATGAGGAAAATATATCTCGTGGTTTTATTAGTGAAAAGTTCTCAATATTTTCTGTACAACACTGAACCACAATTTCCTTAATTAAATATACTCACTATTTTTAATTATCACCTTAATTTTTGTAATGAAAATTACAAGACCTGTGATTCTTTTTTACAGTGTGTTTGATCAATATAACATGTCTTTGCTGAATAAAAGTATTAATGTCTTTCAGAATCTTACTGACCCCAGCATTTAGAATGATTGTATATACTATACTTGACATCTAGGGCCGTCACTAACTATTATTTTGGTAATCAAGTCATCTGATTTTTTTTATTTTTTTATTTTTTTTGTACACCTAAGCAAACAATATCCTTTAACATTTCTTAAAATAGATAATAATGAGGCAATAATTTTGGGTTCAAATAAAATTTAGAAAGCAAGTAATCATATGGTTTAACACTGTTAAAATACATAATATAAACAATCAACTTATGGCCACGTACACACTGGGAGTGAATCCCCTAAATTATTGTTACATGTGAGTACGGAACATGACTCAGGCCCCGTTTACACTAGTGCGTTTTCGTTTTAAAAAGCATAAGTTTTGCTATG
Organism: Mylopharyngodon piceus; assembly: GCA_039654765.1. Classification (NCBI taxonomy): domain Eukaryota; kingdom Metazoa; phylum Chordata; class Actinopteri; order Cypriniformes; family Xenocyprididae; genus Mylopharyngodon; species Mylopharyngodon piceus. The sequence goes on along the minus strand of CM077439.1, from coordinate 26,198,073 downwards.
GTTATGCCTGTCATTTACACTACGCCGGCATTTTCGAACCTCAAAAACTGAGACTTTCGAAAACGCTGCAGACCCCGTTTTAGTTTGAAAATGCCAGGGTTGCGTTTCAGTATAAACGGACCAAAACAGAGACTTTTGAAAACGATGGCGTGGCTGCCCACATTCGCTCTGCGTATCCTTGATGACCGTGTAAACAATAACATGGAGACTGAACTGCAATCTTTGCTGGCTTTGTTGTCATTTTTAGCAGCCATTGTGCAGTTAAACTCAGCATTTTTTAAATACTGCACCTGCCTACATGCGCAAGAGGAAACTGTTTACACTTGTACGCGCATGCCGAGTGTGCATGAACAGTCATGTGACATGCGTTTTCAGTCATATAGTGTAGAGACGGAGATCGTTTCTGAAACGCTGTGGAAACGCCAGTGTAGATGAGGATCGTTTTCATTTTAAAACACCGTTTTAAAACAAAAACACACTAGTGTAAATGGGGCCTCACTCTCAAAACTGCGGTGATTGACAGCTTGGAAACCATAGCAACGTTCTGGCATCTCGCGTGTTTGGTATCCATTATTGTGACCAAAGTAATGTTACAGTGACAAAACACTCGTTATTTTCAGCAATTTAACTAAAGCTTGTAGAGCCTGTTTCACACAGAGCGCTCTTTCTGCGTTGCCATGATCACTCATTATAAGCATTTTTGGGATTGTTGTTTAAGCTGAGTTTGTGGAATTATTAAAGTGAGCAGACACGAGTCGCGATATTTTGGTCTTATTTTCAGAATGAAGCATTTGTATTAATTTCGGTTTATTATGGCCTTGTTCTTGTTCGCTGATTTTTCCAGCAAGATCTGGCAGCACAAATGAGTCAAGGCTCGTATCACCGCACATACAGAAGAGAGACACATCTCAGATGCACGTTAAAAAAATGTCATTAACAACTAGTTGTTCAGTTCGGTTCCGTACGCACTGCATAGAATTTCTGTAAATGCGGTTGTCACTACCTGTATTTTTGGGAGTTAATTTGGTTGTAGAATGCGGTTGTCACTCCTGTATTTTACTGAACTGTGGCCACGTACACACTGCAGCTAAATTCGGTTGTCAGTTCACCTTTTAGTGCTTAATCACGTTCTGTACACACACAGTTCAGTAAAATACGGGAGTGACAACCGCATTCTACAACCGAATTAACTCCCGCAAAATACAGGTAGTGACAACCGCATTTACAGAAATTCTATGCAGTGTGTATGTAACCGAACTGAACAACTAGTTATTAATGACGTTTTTTAACGTTCATCGGAGATGTGTCTCTCTTCTGTATGCGCGGTGAATCACAGGGAAAGCACGAGCCTTGACTCATTCGAGTTGCCAGATCTTGCTAGAAAAATCAGCGAAGAATAAGCCCATAATAAACTGAAATAAATCCAAATGCTTTATGCTGAAAATAAGACCAAAATATCGCGATTCATGTCTGCTCACTTTAATAACTCAATAAACCAGTTCGCTTTATGAGACGAGCTTAAACAACAAGCCCAAAAATGCTTATAATGAGTGATCATGGCAACACACAAAGAGTGCCCTGTGTGAAACAGGCTGTACACGCATAAACAAAACACAACGCATCCGTCGACTGTTTAGTGTGTTTAGTTAAATTGCTGAAAATAACGAGTTTTTTGTCACTGTAATATTACTTTGGTCACAATAAACCAAACAGGAGAGACGCCAGAACGTCGCTATGGTCCCAAGCTGTCAATCGCATTTTCGAGAGCGAGTCACGTTCCGTACACACACGTAACGATAATTTAGGGGATTCACTCCCGCATTTAAATGCGGTTGTCACTTCTGAAACTTACAGTGTTTATGTGGCCTGTGTGTGTACAGAACGTGATTAAGCACTAAGGCCGTGTGTCCACCAAAGCATTTTTTTCCCAGCGGCTAGCGTACTTTTCCAATTGTTTTCAATGGGAGCGGCGTGTTTTTTAAACGCCAGGAGCGTAACGAGGCGCTGAGCGTCTTTTTACGCTCAAGCGCTGAGAGCTCGGCGTTTTTTACTGGTCGCCTCGAGTTGAAGAATGTTCAACTTTGAGTAAAACGCTGCGCTCATCGCTGTCACTTTTTAGCCAGCCGTCCAATCAGAGTGGAGGAGGGGCGGGATAAATACAACACCGACCAACTGTCACAACATTCTTGCTGTACAACAACATCAACAAGCAGAGAACGGAACAAAATGGATGAGAATTTAATATTGCTGGTCTCCGAACATACATAGCAAGTATTCCACATTGTGTCGACATTTTTAGTCTGAAACAAATTACCTGCAAAATCAGTTATAAGTAAAAGTGCCGTGGATATTCCGTATCATAGCAACAAAGCGTCTCAACTGAAAAACACCGCTGCGCAGCTGAAGTGCTCTCAAGCGCTCACAGATAGGCGTTTTAAGCAGAGCGCCCAGCGTTTTCAGCTGGCTTTGGTGGACACACGGTCTAAAAGGTGAACTGACAACCAAATTTAGGTGCAGTGTGTACGTGGCCGTACATTAAGTATTATAACAAATGCCTGCAGAGGGGCGCCAATGGCCTGGTAATTGTTGTTCCAATTTACAGCAGATCAAATCGTTTTTTTTTTTTTTTTTTTATATTGGGCGAACGACATTTGATTCAAATGTTTACTTAATCTTTAATATTTGGTCACTTCTTTAAGATAGAAATGCTACAGCCACTGTAATTTCTTGAACAAGAATATGTGGGCATCAAAACATGCAAACTCAGAGCCAGGGTTAAACTTTTATTTTGAAATTGCAATGAACAACCGTTTGCATGTTTAGAAACATATCGATGTATTCTCCTGTGCTGGCTTAGGTTTATAAATGATTTACCTTACAAATCTGATGAAATAGCACAGATTGTGTTCCCAGATGAACGTTATATAAGCAATTTTAATCTTGGTATGTTTAACTACATTAACATAATACAGATCTTTTCAATCTTATTCTTTCAGTGGATAACTGAAAGGTATTAGCTGGCGATTGGGAGTCAGTCCTGGTGGATTTGCCTTTGAATGGTGAGGAGGGGCTAGGCTGGCAGGGCCATAAAGGCCTTCGTTATGGAGCTGTCAGGGCAGGAGTGGGTCGGGGGAGTACCTGTGGCGGTGCCAGACACTGTGGGGATTGTGAGCGCTGCTGGGGCCAGCTGGGGACGGACAGAAGGCTCTCAGTGGTGGGCAGGAAGTGGCAGCGAGGGCTCTAACACAATGCCACACTCACAACAGCACCAAGCCAAATACTGCAAGGTCATCATAGCTGCCAAGACTCAAATGCAAGTCTCAATCATTTTTCATAGTTTTTAAGCACTTCTAGTTGAAGTCTAGTTGGATCAGGGAAAATCAACATTTTTGGAGCGTTTGAAATAAAAGCGCTTGATGTGCGATGCAACCATACTTTCACTTTTCAGGGGGCAAAACATCCTTCTCGAATGCATAATTACATGGCCACCCACACTTACACATAAACAGCACCTACAGTATTTGGAGTTTAGAAGCAAATCATGGTCAAAATATGCAAGATAGATACTTATTTACATACAATCATAAGAAGGTGTTTAAGTAAAAGTCTTGATGGAACAGTAGCAGTAAAAAAGGATAAATGCAACACTACACTATATGTTTTAATGCAAGAAACCTTAAGTAATAAAATGTTAAAATAGTAAGTACATGAAGTTACTTAATATTACTCAGTTCTTAAATGTATACTAAGACACCTTAAATAAAGTGTAGCCTTTTTATTAACTAACATTAACCAAGGTTAATAAATGTTGTAAAAATACATTGCTCATTGTTAGTTCATTTTAGTTAAACCATTAACTAATGTTAACAAATGAGACCTTACTGTAAAGTGTTAATAAAATACAATTAATATCATATTAAATCAGAAAAATAAAACAATTAAAATAATACACATTACGGCTTCTGATAATGCACTGCTTAAAACAAAATGTTTAATCGCAAGCTATGCTGCATTCACGCCATGTCATAAAGCTCCATATGCTTAGAATCGCTTTCGCAGTACTTTGATGTCATACACCTATTGGTCTGCACAGCACCGCTTCAGGTCGAACACACCTTAAATCTGCAGTGGTCAGGTGGTACAGCGCCACATGGTAAAAGTCGCATCTCTCCGAAAATTACGAGTTTACACATTGTAAGTACAAGTTCTACAAGCATGTGAAGGCTTTTTACAGTTCAGAATTGTTACAGTATTTACGACATGGTGTGAACGCACCTTTAGTCTCAGCCTCAGACGTGAACATTGACTGAACATCTGATGCATGTGGCGCACAAAATGGAAAACACTTCAGGAGTTTTGAATCATCTGATTGGCTGTATTCTACAGGATTTCCCTGAGACGTGTGTCGCGTTCTTCAACGGTCCACCTGGAAACAAAGCTGTCGTGATGCCAAACCCCCTCATGGAAGAAGAAAGTTGTCGTGTTTACAACTGTGACCATGAGCGCTTATCGGGATCAACTAAACGCTACATTTTCAAGTATGTGAAATTCACGGCATAGACTCTTTAAAATACGTCCAAGAGTTTTACACACCGGTCTGTTATTGTAGGGACATTTTCACGCCCCTAAACATGATGCTGAACAAAAACAACTGCTATTGGTTGCTTTACATGTCAATCAGACGGCCTTTGTGCGGTCCTTGGCCAGTGAAAGCTGCTATGGAGTCTGGATCTTCTGCCATCAGTCTAAAGCTCTTGCTACGCAAGAGTACTCGCAAATTAACCCATATTTAAAGGTAGGATAAGTAGATTTTGAAAAACACTGTTGGACATTGTTGATATTTGAAATCAACCCAAACAAACCCACCCCTCTCTTCATTGCTTCGCCTCCAAAACTCACACTCCAATCCTAACCATCCTGCTCTGAGTCGGTCTCGAACTCTGGCCTGATCACTGCTGGCAGGTGAGGCGAGTGCACTAACAATGACGTTAAACACCACATTCTCTAGCGGTTGTCAGTGTGCAGTAGTTTAACTGCAAAACTCTCACTATCTGGCCACTGTTACACACGCAGCGCGAGTGGATGTCTGTTTATCACAGCTGACACGCAACAAAATGGTTCACAAAAAATAAAGCGCAGTTGATGAACGAACGACAAGGAAGCACAAAAAAATGAACTTACAGTACACAAGAGTAAATGCAAAGTGTTCGTTGTTAGTCGCCAACAGCACAGCAGCTCCAGACAATCAAACCCAGTGTTACTCACATGTGAAGCGGAATCAAAGCAGCCTCCGCGTCTGTTTTCAGGCCTTCCCATTTAGCTCTCTCCAGCACTGGAAAGCTTTTCTAATATAAACGTGGGTCCTAAAGCGCTTGCCCAGTCATAAACCTTAATTCCAGTGATATTCTTTTGAGCATATTCAGGTTTTTTTTTTTTTTTTTCTGTTTTGTTTTGTTTTTGTTTGTTTGTTTGTTTTTGAAATCTCCCTCTTGCTCGTTCTCTCTCCTTGACCGTCATACGCACCCTAATGCTGATTGGTTACACGTTTGTTGTTGGTGTCGGCCCAACTAACTTCCAAACAGTGTTTTTAAAATTCTACTTACTCCACCTTTAATGCAGTTTGACTTGTATTTTCTTTTTCTTTTATGGCTTTCAAGATAAGATGTTATGCAACATGTCCATGTTGGCATCAGCCTAACTTAGTTTCGATCACATCTACTTTCCAGTCCTAATTGTGCACTTCTATGGTTAGATGAATGGTATTATTTGCATCTGTGATGTTATTAAAAGAGATTGCAACCAAATTCTGGCTCACAGGCGACCAGTTGAGAACCACTGTTAGTGTAATACAATATACCACTATTGTTAATGGTATATTTTATTTTTAAGACATATCATCGAAGTGATACTCTACACCAATCATTTGACTTGAAGTGGAGGAAGACTGTAGCCTGCTCAACGCTTCAAGCTCTACTGTTTTTAGACAGTGCTGTCAGTGAGTGAAGCAGCACAAGCTGTCTCACAGTGGTGCGACTACACACGACAGCAGCACTGATGAGCGTTTCACACTGGGATGACTCATAGAATCATTACTAACGCACTGACCTTCAACCCCCGGCTCAGAGCTCAGACACACACTAATGAGCTATCCATCATTTAGCCATTTCTTCAGTCTTGACAAACAGTTGATGCAAAGAAATGTAATTAAAAGTCTGTGAATCTGATTGTGCTGTGGCATAAATGCTGAGAAGATGCTTTCACATTTAGGAAATGATCGCATTGACTTCTCTTACCTCAAGGATGATGGGTATGTACTAGTGCTGTCAATCGATTAAAAATAACTATTTAATCACATTTTTTTCTGTAATTAATCACAATTTTAATATTTTTATATTGTAATAATTTCACAGTTACTCTCCAAATTAATGTAGAAGCAACTTAAGGACAGTATATTTTAAATATTTGTTTAATGGCATCTTTTTATGAATAAAGGTCAGTATCACTGATACTGATACTTGTACTGACGTCTTTATAAAATTTATTTTTTTAAACATTAATTATAGACATTCAACATTACTGTATAACTGAAAGCTATCATTTTCAACATTTATTAGGCTTTAAATAATAATAATAATAATAATAATAATAATAATTTAAGTGAACGTAAAACAATCTTGACATAAACCCATTATAATAAATGTCATATTTACCTGTGGCCATCATACCTGTCTACAGGTAAGAAATACTGTATAGGCCTACGCTCTCTTTGTCTTGTGGAGCTTTAATGGTTTAAAAGCATTTGCCTGAATAAGAGCGTGATCATATAATATAACCAACGCTATCTCACGACCAATTCGTACGTATTTTATGAGGTGGCTAATTCATACATATTCGTACGACCTCACTCGTACAAATTCATATGATTTGTCTAAACCCCAGTGACGGGTAGGTTTAGGGGTAGGTCATTCGTACGAATTCATACGAATTTGGCAACTCGTAAAATACGTACAATTTAGCAAAAAAACTTACGAATTTGTATGACCTCACTCGTATGAATTCGTACTTTTTTTTTGCTAAATCGTATGTATTTTACGAGAATCAGCCACCTTGTAAAATATGCATGAATTGCCGTGAGATCGGGTTGAATGTAACGCTAAACAAATTATGATGGAAAAAATGGATACTGCGTTACTTGCGTTATTTTTAACGCATTAAACTGAAAAAAATAAATAAGTAATTGCATGCATTAACATGTTAATTTTGAAAATAATGTTATTATTATTATTATTATTAAACACACACACACTCTCTCTCTTTCTCTAGTAAATTAAGAATATCTTACCAGAAAATAGTTGATCTGATCAAGCAAAAGCTCTCTCAAACGTGATTCTTAAAACTGCAACCGTGTGTGAATTATTCAATGACTTTCTGTCAGTAATTTTCTGGTTGCAATCTCTTGAGGTCTCTCTCAAAAATGCGAAGCTACACTGCTGTTCAAAAGTTTGGGGTTGGTAAGATTTTTTTAATGTTTTAATGAGTAGTTTCTTATCCTCTCCAATGCTGCATTTATTTGATGAGAAATGCAGTTCAAATTGTAACATTTTATTAAAGTCCAATGAAGATGAGACTATCAGGGTTCAAAACATCAAATGCAGCCTTGGTGAGCATACAAGACTTCTTTTAAAAACCTTAACAAATCAACCCCAAACGTTCCCTTGTCTGTCAGGTACAGAATTATCACTCTCAAAGTGAATGTTACAGCGCATGTGCTCAAAAAATGATCACCCGCCAGTTCCTATCCCTCACAGACCATTACTCCTCCAGAAAAGGAATAAGGCTGTGAAAATCGTGTCAGACCACTTGCACCCGGGACACTTTGTGTTCCAGCATCCATCCTCTCAGCGGACACCAGCACTGAGAGTGCTAAAAAGCAGGAACAAATGCCCTCGACTCAGTTTCTTCCTCCAGGTCACATCTATCATTAACAGGAACAGTACTGACAGCTCCATCTAATATTTCATTTGACTCATATGCTCTGAATATCTCCTCAAATCCAGTACAAACTTCTCAATACCTGGAATGACAACATCCATCAGGACTGCAAAAAAAAAAAAAAATCTACCTCAGTATTTCTGTCTTGTTTACCAGTACTAAAAATTCTTAAATTAAAGCCCAAAGTATACTTCACTTTTTACGCATATGCGAGGGTCAGCGTACAGTGCGCGTGATGCAATAAACCAACCAGAGTCTCATCTCCCATTCCCTTTAAAAGCCAGTTGCGCTCGCGGCATGGCGTATTCACTATTTACAAGGCGGAATTTGCAAGTGGAAAAACTGAACGCGTCTATAGTGAGGAAATGGATCTGCTCGTGCGCGAGGTTAAAGCACGCGAGCAGATTATCTACAGAAAAAGCCGGATTCCACCAAAGCATTTTTATCTTTATGCATACAATAATAATATTTTACACTGTAATCCTATTTTTAATTTGGCATGTTTGTGTGCTGCTGCGCTTCCCTGTGTGTATAATAAGCAGAATGTACACGCGTTGTGCACCCGCATATAGGCGCATATTACTAACGCGCTCTTTAAATAACAAAACAAATATTGCGCCATTGACTTTAGACCAGGTTTCAGTTGGTCAAATGGAGCAGTCTATTTCAGTTGCCCCAAAATAGCAACGCGCCAACAACGCGCCTGTACACACCTCATTTTCAGACCAGTGCGCCTATGGGCACACAAATGGGTGCAAATGCATTTGCTATTTAGACAACGTGGCACAGGACGTGAAAATGATAACTGTGCCGGGCTGAAACTAGACAAAAAACACTTGCGTCGCGCCTGGCGCCGCATTGCGCGAAATGTATGATAGGGCCCTGCATAAGCAGAACAGACAGGAACATGCAAGCTACAGCAACAATTGAGGCCTACACAAATTGTGTGAAGAGGTTAGAAAGTACCCTAATTTGTACAACTCTAGCATGAAAGAATACAAAGATGTTTACATGGGTTGTAACTCATGGCGAGAGAATGCTCAAATCTGTACATGCGTCAAACACCTGTGTACACTTATGAGTCAAATGAAGCATACTACAAGGCTGTGCGTTAGACCGTGCGTCGTACGCATAAAAAAACAAAAAAACAAGTATACTTTGAGCTAAATACTGCCTTCAATTGCTCTCGGAAATATCGTAAATATGAGTTTTCTAGGTAAAAATTGCATATGAACGCCCTCCCATTTCACGATGAGCTCGTAATCACGACTTTAGAAGTTGGAATTATCAAATTTCCGATAGCATGTGAAGGCAGCAATTAATACCGATACCTGCACCTTTTGTTTTGTTTTTGCCTTTAAATTAAAGATTCACATTCTGGGTGGTATCGTTTGCTAGGAAGAGAAGCTATTTTATTGCATTGCATGATAATATGATGTTTTATTGTTGTCACTGTAAATATTTACTTTCATCAGTAAGATGGAGGTGCCATCCCACCATGCAGCGATGTAGCTTCACATTCTCTATGGCAACACTGTCAACACCGAAATGAATCTGCAGCAGTCAGGTGGTACAAGTCAGGGCTCTATATGTTGTTTTAAATTTATTTTATTGTAATGTTTTGCTTTGAGACATGAGGTAATTTAACACCTTCCCTTGTGACACTTTGCAGACTCTGCTCTGGCTGAGCGCGTTCATGTGTTTTGGAGGAGGTGTGGCTTTGGAGAGAGCTCTGAAGGGAGGGTGGGATCTTACGCTTTCAAAGCTAGCTAAATGTAAAGTCACTTAATTTTATACTTTTTTAATACATTACTTTCTTAAGTAATTTTGCTTCACAAGTAAATGTATCTTGATTTAAGAATGTTTAGATATACTGTAAACCAAGACATTTCTTTGCAGTGACGAGACATTTTTTTTTTTTTTTTTGCTCACTTTTAGCTCCTGCTTAACTTGTGTGCATATTTGGATATACTTTTGTATTTTTATATAGGCCTACATCCAAATATTTTGCAGTAATTGTGTTGATGTGTTTTGGCAGGTCTATGTTTTCACCTGCTCAAAGCCTAATTCTATCTAGATACTTGAATAAAAGGTTTAAATGTTCATTTTTGAGCAAACTATTCCTTTAAAAGACTGAGCAAAGATGCCCTTGAATAGAGCCGACAGGGAAGGGATTAACACAGTGCAGTTATAGGTGACCACTCTAGCAGAGAATCCCACTTTCTGTTAAATACTGCAGGGAGCATGAGTCCTCTCCCAAGTGTTCTCATATTTGTTGTATTTACAATGCACTAAAGAGCCAGCGAGTCCCCAAAAGGGATTAGATTTCAAAACTCGACTTTGCCTTGAGTGAAGCCAAAATGTGTTTTTCTTTCCTCATGCTGGGTTAAATTGATGCTATGTGTGCCCTTGATATACACAAAAAATAATTCAGTTGGTTATGGCACAATTCAAGAGTGCAAATGGAGTTGTAGTTGTAATTGTGTTTAGTTACATAACATATTTCATTTATAGATTACATTTTTTTCCACTTCTTTTTGAATCTTTTTCATTTGACAAATGATTAAAACAAGATTTTCATTGTAGCACATAATCAGAAAACTTTACATGGTTCTACATTTGTCTTTGTATGAAAGTCAAAGCTGAATAAACAAATTACTTTTAGAACGCTTTTATTTGTGCATAAATAGAGATATTCTTTGAAAAAAAGTATTATTTATTCTTGTCACACATCTTGTCCCGATTATTATGACAGACTGCTGACTGCTGTCACTGCAGAGTTCAGGAGGTGGCCACTCTCTTCAAAAATTTCACAGCATCATCTAAGGAATCTGAATCCTTCAGCATCCAAATTCAACAAATTTCATTCAGTTAACAAAGGTAAAAATATCCAGACGTGTACTTTAGAGCCCAGAGCCTTAACTGGGGGTATATGAGGAAAACTTAATCTATCTATGAGACGATTCATGCATTTGTATGAAGAAAAGACGAGTTCATATTGCTCTGACACTCTCTTTCCTTCTTCCCATAAAACACTGCTATTAGTTTTCAATCCCTGCCTTCTTCTCTAGCACCCTTGACTCCTCTCATCCTCAGAGAGAGGATCTGGGAAGAGAGAGCTGCCATTTTGAGTGACAACCCCAGATAATGAAAGTGACAACTGCTATCTGTGTATATCTATTCGCTTTAATGTGGGGGAAATGAAGTCTATCTTGGCTTAGCGGTGTGAGACTTGTGACTCGTTCAAGGATGATGTGGCCTCTTCATCTGCACATGCATGTGGCACTAATGCTAAGTGAGTGCATGTAGTGTGATACTTACTACAGCGTGAAAATATCAAGTATTCAAAGTTTATTCAGGATTCACAAGCGGATATATACTCCTGGCGTGTGAAACAACGATTGTTATACTTCTAATAACCTTCAGCGGTACCTTATTCCAATAATTACTGAAAGAGTCTGCCCTGCTTCTACATGGCAGCTATTAACTCACAAGACTCTTTACAATTGGCTAAAAAGAATGTGCATTAGTTGAGAACTGCGGACAGAGACAGAGGCAACAAATTTACACAGTAAAATACCATTTTCCATTGAAACAGTAATATACCTGGCAGTGGGTAATATTATTTGTCGTTTTTGAGAAAGTAACCTATTGTCTACTTTCTCTAAAACAACAAATATTACCCAGAATGCATTGTTTTTACAGTTTATTACTTCTGTATATTAAAGTGCATTCTGGGTAATATTATTTGTCGCTTTTGAGAAGGTAGCCTATAGGCCTCTTTTCTTAAAATGACAAATATTACCCAGAATGCATTGTTTTATGGTATATTACTGTTTCAATGGAAAACGGTATTTTACTGTGTAAATTTGTTTAGTTTTTTTATAGTTATTTTTTAGAGTGTATTATGCCCCTTTTTACAAGATATAAAATAAGTCTCTGATGTCCCCAGAGTGTGTATGTGAAGTTTTAGCTCAAAATACCCCACAGCATGTTAAAATTGCCACTTTATGGGGGTGAACAAAAACGCGCCATTTTAGTGTGTGTCCCTTTAAATGCAAATGAGCTGCTGTTTCCGACTTAAGAGGGCGGAGCTTCAAGAGCTCATTCTCTGGTGTCAGGAGTCAGAACTCACTAATAATGTCAGAAACTGTCAGTGACAGTGTTCAGTCCGAACCGGATTCGGACAATAATGTCTACAGAGCCAGAAAATATATATGCTGCATGGAGATAGAACAGGTATAGTTTAGTTTAATTACGGTTATAACTTATGTTGTCATCTTGCTTTTATCTATTATTAGTACAAGCCTGTTGTACTGGACCCGTCCGAATGATGGCCAAAACTTTACTGATGAGTTTTTTGACGTTTATTGTACTTCACACAAAAGATGAAGCGTCCGTTTTCACTCAAGAAAATCACTGTAAGAGCTTAATAAAACAAAGTACAAGAAGTGTCCATTAAAATATTATCCATAAACTCTCTCTCTTCCTTGCATTATCATCAACATACACAATAAATTACACAGAAACACTTGTTACACTCAACAGTAAACAAATATATACAGACCTTATGCCTTTCCAGGGGGTGCTTAAACTGATAAGCTTTATATCCATAAAAAAAAACTCTGATGAACTGTAATAAAGTGCGTGCTCTCCCTTTCATTACTGCTGTAACCAGTATCGCTCTGGATACTGTAAGCTGGATCACGAACAGTTGGTAGTGATCCATCCTTGAGTAGCAACTTTTTAGCAAAACCTGTTTTGTATTGTCCCTTTGTATTGACATTCATTCACAAAGCGGTGTGGTGTAAAATGATTTGCGCAGGTATATGGGGGCGCATTCCCTTCAAAAATAAAACTAATTCACTGCATCTTCAGCGGCACTGATGTTGTGAGTACATGGAGACTGTTATGTTCAGACATTCTTGTTACTACAGCTGCTCCAGCCTGGAGAATATGGCGGACTGTGTACAACTCACTCAGGGCGGGGCCTATGCTAATACGGCAGAGTCCGTCAGCAGTTGTGGAATCTGCAAACGGCTTGTTCTGAGACACTGCTTATGATTTATGGGAATTTAAAAAAAGGAGTGGTTGGATTTTTATCATTATAGGGTGGTTGTGTACACACACTACCAACACACATTTATGTTCAATTGAATTTTGCATAATAGGTGCCCTTTAAGCTCCCTCCTATTTTTTTTTTCCTACTATGGAAGTTAATGGTGCCCCAAAGCGGCCTGGTTACAAACTTTCTTCAAAATATCTTCCTTTGTGTTCAACAGAACAAAGAATTTTTTACAGGTTTGGAACAACTTGAGGGTGAGTAAATTATGACATAATTTTCATTTTTGGGTGAACTATCCCTTTAACACTGTTACAATGATCATAAGTATCACACAATTCTCCATTGATAATCTTTTGGTAAGCCTAAACCATTTGTTGGTCCTTGATTTCGGAGTCCCTTTACTCCATTTTTCAGCGCCAGAATGATTTAATCAGTCTCTGTTGCATTTCCCTTTTTGCTGCTATAAGCACTGAGGTGCTTGTCGATCCTTCCTCGGTTCTGCCGTGCTCTTTCTCAGTTGGAGCAAACAGCGGGCTTTTAAGCCACCAGTTGAGGTTGCTCAGTCTCCTTGTTAGTCCCCCTAAGGGACACTTCTGCCTCTGCCAGGGATAGAGGCATGCCTCAGTGTGTTCTACTTTTCGACAGTGTGCATAGTATACCAATGTATCTCATGTTTCCATTCGAACAGTCCAGATAGGTAGAATGAACATCCCAGCTGCTTTTACCTGTGAATGGAGACCTTAAAATGTTTTTGTTAGAGACAACACATATTTACTTATCACCCACTCTGTCCTTCTTGGGGTGACCTTTGAAAAATGCATGTGGGTTGAGGGCTGTCCATACTCCCTTTGCCACCAATACACTGAGCAGGGCTTGAACCTATGTCATTCCCATTTCGCAAAAATCATACACTATTGTTGGCCTTATAAACATCAGTAAAAGTGTAAGAAAAGGTGTGTTATAGCTCAAGCTGCCGCAAATATGCAAATAAGAACGTCAACCTTGGGTTTAGGAATGTACAGTATGAAACCTGCAAGACTTTTCACAAAAGAAGTGTTAACATTATATATATATATATATATATAGTGATAACTCATCAGAACCTTTTTTTATCACCATTGATCTCTGTCACTGTTCCTATTAGTAAAATACAACAAATAAAAAATAAAAATAGTAATAGTATACAAAGTGCCTTAATATTTACTAGGGTAGATACAAAGACATGAAGTGGGCCCAATAAACTTGTGGCCAAGTGACCTGCATTGGAGTATACTCTAATTGTTTTAAGCCTCAGCCAGCACAAAACAGTGGAAATAAAATTCCAATCTTTTGTGAAATGCTTTTGCAGGTGCATCAGGTCACATCTCTCTGGGAGTGCTTATCTATGTGGGTTCAGATAAGCCTGAAGGAAAATGTTCTGTAATTCTGCTTACACTTGTTTATTGTCTGTGGGTTCACATCCCCAGTGACGGATACAGAGCAACACCGTGAACAAAGCTTATTGTGAAGTCACAATAATAGGACAGAAGAGCAACCAATCATTCTTTCAGCTGCTTCATAATGTGATCTACTCACAAATGCTTGCACCTGAAACCAACTATCATTTGTATTCTTTCTACTGTGTGTATATCAAAACCTTTTAATTTCCTTAAGACAAAAAAGTCACTGGTTGCTCTACCACTTGAATTAATCATTTCAAGATCTTTAATATACCCGATCTTGCCAGTGACTTCTCAAATGCTTAGGGCATCAAGATAAATGATCTAAAACAGGGATGGGCAACTGGCGGCCCGCTGGACCACTCGGATGATCCATTTTAAAACATCTGAAAAGCAAGTAACGTAAATAGAAAGATTGCGTTCAGATTATGACGTTAACACTAAATCAAACCAGGAGAGGTCGCTATTTCCAGCCGATCCCCGTATTAATTACAGCTTAAGGCTGATTTATACTTCTGCGTCGAGTGTACGCTGTAGCTACGGCGTAGGCTGTGTGTACCACGCGTAGTGCACCTCTTCAAAAATGTAAAGGCTGATTTATACTTCTGCGTCGGACCTACGCCGGAGCCTCTGCGCCGTAGGCTATGCGTCTGTTTTCATTTATACTTGTGCGTCGTTGTCCGCGTCGACGTGCATGCAGAACACTAGGAGGCAGTGTCTGCGGTCATGTTGAGGATCAAGGCAAAAGCCGAAGAAGAAGCAGCTTGTCATGTACATTGTCAGAGAAGCTTACAAATAGAAGCAAATAGGTAACAACCTTTGTTGCAGTTTGACTGAATGTGTCCCCTGAAACAGTGTTTTTTCATTCATTTTTCAAAATGCTCTGTTTCAGGGGACACATGCAGTCATACTGCAACAAAAGTCGTTACCTATTTGCCGCTTCTATTTGTAAGCTTCTCTGACAACGTACATCGCAAGCTGCTTCTTCTTCGGCTTTTGCCTTGATACGCAACATGACCGCGGACACTGCCTACTAGTGGTCTGCATGCACGTCGACGCAGACAACGATGCGGAAGTATAAATGGAAACAGACGCAGAGGCTCCGGCGTAGGTCCGACACAGAAGTATAAATCAGCCGTTAGGATGTGCACGCTAATGTGAAAGTTTACTAAAATTAGCAAAAATAAACGAAAAATTGACGACAAAAATTGTGTTTTCCAGTCAGGATGGTTAACGGATTACCTTTTTACCAAGTTCAAGGGGTCACCCATATGTTTGGTTTGATTAGAAACGAAATCTGTAATGAAAGATTTTAATGTAAATTGCCATTACACCACTGCACTGCTCACAAAATCCGCTTTTCCACCGTCGGGACGAGCGGTTCTAAGAATGGCAAGGAATGGTTCTAGAACTTCCAGTTGTATTTCCACTTTAGCCTGGTACGGCACGATTACAAACCATTCTCGGCCCGGAATTAGCCAACCGTGCAGCTAGAATGCGAGTAGTGACGTCGTAGGATCGGTCACGTCTGTTGCCTGGCTGCCAGTTTCTCCGTAGCTTGCTAAACATGTTATTTGAGCAACGTGAACACAAATTAATCATACTATTAAAAGAAATAACTGATCCTCCTACATAACACGGTCACCTACACATCACATATCGTGTGTAAACTCTTGCGTTACTAAGGCAACGACTGAAGAGCTCCGTTATCAGCCCCACAGTGGAAAACGAAACCATATCAGTACCGGCTGGCTCGGATCGGCACGGAATGGTACGGTTAAAGCGGCCAACGAGAAGTAGCCAATACACATGTGATGCCAGTTGCACTTGTCTTAGATTTCAAAGGTAAAATGCATAGTCAACAAAACCTTTTTGTCAAATGAATGACAGAAATGTATGTACTTAATTATGTTCTTATACATTTTTAAATGTAGCATTTTTATTCATGGTAATATGTGGATGTGGATTTTGATAATACCATATGGAACGAATATTTTCTTTTGAATAGCCTAAGCACTTTTTAACTGCTCTCTGAGGTTGAGTTGAAAATGTTCTCTAGGCTTGTAATCAAAATCTGTACATTTGTTTCTTGTAAATTTACAGACAATGCAATTGAGATGTTTACATTTGCTTGTTGGGGTAATATATTGCTTGTCAACTGAAAACAAAGTTTCCTATTTGTATTAGCAGAATTGCACAAGTTTTATAGTTAATAAATCTTTAAAAAAAAAAAACAAAAAAAAAAACATGAATTTTATATTGATTTCCCTTAATAAAAAGTAAACTGAGTAAGACGGTGTAAAAGGTGTGAGTGTGGATTAGTAATCTGGCCCCTTGGTATGAAGGAAAAAAAATGTTGGCCCTCGTCATTATCAAAGTTCCCTGATCTAAAAGGACAGTTTATCCAACGATGAAAATTCTCTCATCATTAACTCACCCTCATGCCATCCCCAATGTATATGACATTCATTCATTTTATTTTATTATTCACCCAAAAGATGAAAATTCTGTCATTAATTATTCACCCTCATGTCACTTCAAACACCTAAGACCTTCATTCATCTTCAGAACACAAATTAAGAGATTTTTGATGAAATCTGTGAGCTATCTGTCCTCTGGTAGACTGAAACACAATTACTACTTTCAAGGCCCAGAAAGGTAGTAAATACATTGTTAAAATAGTCCACATGACTACAGTGGTTCAACCTTAATGTTATGAAGCGACGAGAATGCTTTTTGTGCGCAAAAATCAAACAAAAATAACAACTTTATTCCACAATTTCTTCTCTTCCATGTCAGTCACCTACACAGTTGACGTACTGTAGTAAAAACAGTGTAGTGCTTCAGGGTTCTACGTCAGAATGCCAGCTCAGTATTGGCCAATGCTGTTCACGTGAGCAACACAGGAGCCGGCCAATAATGCGGCGGCGTTCTGATGTAGAACCCGGAAGCGCTGCACTGTGTTTACAACGTCAACTGCGTAGGAGACTGACATGGAAGAGAAGAAATTGTTGAATAAAGTCGTTATTTTTGTTTGGTTTTTGCACGCAAAATGTATTCTTGTCGCTTCATAACATTAAGGTTGAACCACTGTAGTCACGAGGACTATTTTAACAATGTCTTTACTACCTTTCTGGACCTTGAAAGTGGTAACTGTGTTGCAGTCTATCGGAGCCCAGATAGCTCATGGATTTCATCAAAAATATCTTAATTTGTGAATCTAAAATTTCCAAAGATGAACAAAGAACTTAGGGGTTTGGAGCGACATGAGGGTGAGTAATTGATGACAGAATTTTCATTTTTGGGTGAACTAACCCTTTAACATTACATTATCAAGTACAGTTTTTTTTTTTTATATATATACTGTATATAGTCCACTTTAGAGATTCTACTAACTTTAAGTAACTTTGCAACTACATGTCAACTAGCAGTCATTAGAGTATTAGTAGACTGTCTGCTTAACATCAACTTATTCTACTAACCCTAACCTAACAGTCTACTAGTACTCTAATGAGAGTTAGTTGACATGTAGTTGCAAATGAATGAGAGTTCTGTCATGACAACTCTCTTGAGTGTTTGGCATTTATGGATATGACAATGTTGATATGTTTGGTCGCTGCTGCTTCTGCAGAGTAAGTACAGGTCTTGCTACTGCCAATACATACAGGACACGCTGCTGTGAACAAATAATGTGTATACATGAATTACTCATATCAGATATATACAGGTGGAGCTGGGGAAGATGGAAGGTTTCTGAAAGCGCACTGCACTGCTACAGCAAACGCTGACCAAGTATTTGAAGGTTGAGCAGCGAGCTCATTGGCTACTGATCCAACAGGAACCAATCAGCTGTGCCCTATAGAGAATTTCAAGCAGATTGAGTTAAGGATCAGCCTGCGCCATCTTTCATGACAGAACTTTGTTTTTAGTTGACATGTGGTTGCAAAGGTACTTATAGTTAGTAGAATGTCTAAAGTGGACTATTGAAATAAAGTGTAACCGGGTAGACACATTGCATTTCCATACCAGGAGTGAGTCTCATGGTGAAGAAGAAGAAGAAGAAGAAGAAGAAGAAGAAGAAGAAGAAGAAGAAGAAGAAGAAGAAGAAGAAGATAAATCCTCTACAGTAATGAGATAATGAGAGTTAATGAGAGTTGCTTTGATTTGCACTGTAGTCTGAATGTGTGTGGTAAATTGTAGGGGAGGTCTGCCTGGAGAAACTTCATCAAAGGCACAGTGATGGACCCTGCAAACTTGCTGGCTGCTGACTCACTCCCAACATTCCAGCAACCCAGTGATCAAACTCCCTTCCTGTTTGTAGAGGGAACCTCCAGCAGACCATTAAAGTGAAGGTAAAGCATGCTTGCACTTTAAATAAATTTACAGTTTTCTAGCCTTTATCACACTCAAAAGTCAGCGTTCACCTCTACTGACTCCAGATCAAAGTGCATTTTGAGAGCAGAATTTTCAGCACAAGTCATTTGATTTTTAGGCAGTAGAAGAACAAAGTGTTTGATGGCAGAAAAGATAATAGGAATTCAGTTCCATGCACATAGTTTTGTAGTACTTGTCATAGTTTTAAAACACGAAGGTTAGTCCAGGTTGCAAGAGTGATGTTCAAACAGCAATGCAGTGAAATAAATGAGCCATTGGCAAAGAGTCCAGTCCAATTAATAATAAATGATTCTGAAGATACAGGAGCAGGGCCATTAAAATAACTGTTCGTGTCATTTCAATCATAAAATTACAATGGCATTTGTCCAGGGTTACACTTCATCATTTGCTTAATCAAGGTATTGTCTCTGAGGGCAAGTCTTAATATCTTACATAGTTGTCTTTCTCCAGTAAAATAAGATTGTTTCAATGCTGCTTAGATATTTTTACTAGAAAACATGACAAAAATACTGATTGAGAAAATGATTTTTGCAAAGTCTGGGAGAGAGTCACAAAAAGTGAATATTCAACATATGTTTTAGTAATTAACATTTTTCTTAGGTCTTTGCAATGTACCAAAATAGGCTGCAGGCTCATAATCATCTCAGTGTAAAAGTTAGCTATTAAGTTCTATAGTAAAATCATGACAGTTTCATCCACAGGGGGGCAGTCTGATATTAATACAGCTGAGAGAGACCCTTGTAAAAAAAGAAGGCCAAACAAAAACAGATCACCAAGAACCAAAAATGGCATAATCATGTTAAAGAGAGCGTTTACTGCATCAGCATGTCTCAGCTGCTTTGATGGAGAGACGGCCCACAATTCATTTAGTGAGATTAGGCTGAGGAGTGAATAAAGGCTGAAGCTAAAGCTCAGGCAGACTCGTGCGTCTCTCAGCTCAAGACCGGTTAACCATCCTCTTTAATCCCTCGTGATTTCCTAAAGCCCAGAGCTGAAATAAAGACAGAGGCTGTCAGCTGTTCAAGCTATGAATTTGATTGATACTCTCTTAAAGGAATAAAATCACCCAAAAATGGAAATTTTGTCATCATTGACTCACTCTTATCTTGTTCTAACCTTGTATTATTGTCTCTCTTCTGTAAAAGATGAACGAAAATCTTAGGCAAAATGCCCAAGCAAGAAAAGTGAATGTTTATTTATAATGCCACAATTTCAAAGGAAAGAAAATATGGAGTTGGAAACTGGGCCAAATTGTGCACGCCTACAAAAGGAACAAATAAAAAGAATCTGATAATATAATATAATTATATAATTACCATACATTTTATATACAATTACATCAAAATACAAATTACTATTTTTTTACACACAAATCATTGGCGTCGCAAAAACAGTAAAGTCATTTTCACCAGAAAACGAGTGTTAAAATACTATATTGAAAATGCACTGATATAATTATACTCATATACTGCTATGCCTTTACATATTGTATTTTTTATACTAGGAGGGACTCGCATGGTCAGAGGTAGAAGAAGAAAGCCAAACAGGCTCAATTTGGCTTGGATTGGATTGGATTTAGTCTAGTGAGGCAGCAGGGTTTCGGCAGATCTCAGGAAAAAAAAAAAACCTTTCTGTAGTGCTCTGGCTCGTTTCACATTTGTTTGTGAAATGTACTACTTCAGATATGAATAATTTGCAATATTTCAGAGATGAGTTGTGGTCTGAAAGTTAGCAGATAACAAATAGGTTTTGTTTGTTTTTATTGTGCAGAAACATTATGTCCTGAAAAAAATCACTTGAGCCCTGGGGAAATTTTGAATAAATTTCA
Organism: Mylopharyngodon piceus; assembly: GCA_039654765.1. Taxonomy (NCBI): domain Eukaryota; kingdom Metazoa; phylum Chordata; class Actinopteri; order Cypriniformes; family Xenocyprididae; genus Mylopharyngodon; species Mylopharyngodon piceus. Next base: position 26,177,354 of record CM077439.1, on the reverse strand, counting down.
AATGTGATACCTTGTTCTCTCCCACAGCGTCTGCTATCAATTTGTGGTGTTTGACATATTTGTTTTTGGACTTGGACTTACTTGAACTTTCAACAACACAACACATGCTACATTCAGCACCAGGTGAGAGCTAATTAGTCTTGTCTTTGCACGTAATTACTCCGACAGTCCCTCATGAATATAGTCAACAATTTACAAAAACACTTACGATTCTACCAGCTATTAGCAAAATCAGATTTCAAAATCAGTTCCAAAAATGAAGAAGACTGTGCAGGTTGCTCATTTGCATGGTGTTACGATAAATGGGGACTGAAGCTTTCAACAGGACTGTGATGATGAACATTTGAGGTTATCGTCACAGGAAGCATCAGTGAATGATATTATTGTATATATTGATTTCTTGTTTATTTTGTGTAATGATTTGGATGTGATTTGTTTATGAAAACAGTATCAATGTCTAATGTTCAAAGTGTGTGGGGTAATTGAATACATGAAAGAAACAGAGACTTTGATGATTTCATATTTATTTTATTTTGAATATGTTTTTGTGTAATACATTTCAGAGTATAGCTTCCCTATCTGGGGGGTATTCCAGAAAGCAGGTTATGTCACATACCTGGGTATGTTTAAGAGTAAGTAAGCGGATAACCTCAACTTTCGGTTCCGAAATCTGAGGTAACTTTCAGGGTAAGTAAGTAGCCATAGCAACTTACTCTCTGAACATAACCTGCTCCGGAGCAGGTTATGTTCCAGGGTTAGTTTGCTTAAGAGGTATTCAGATGCGTCTTATATAATTTATATAGTTATATTAATGTAACTAAATGTGTTACATAGTTACAGGTATATATACAATATTATATTATACTATGTATATTTTTTCTTTTTATAACACGTTTTCTATGCTATATTTTCTACAATAAAACATATGTGATATCTTATTAAATAATTAGCATCAAACAAACAATATAATTCTTATTCACGGTGAATAAAGATTACTTATTAAATTAAAAGATTGAAAAAAATGATTACACAAACACCAAATAGGTGGCGACGTGCACTAAGTAGTTTATGTAAATCGGCATTAAACAAAAGAAGAAGAAAGAAGTAGAATGGCACGCTTTTTCTAATCGATGTCTTGTGTGATAGCCGGGAACATACTCTGGGTTGGCTGAACTTACTCCCGGACGTGTTTTTGGAACCAGCATACCTCGAGTAAGCAAGGTTTGGGTTAATCAACCGAGAGTTCAGGGTATATGTGACGGTAAGTTAACCTTGCTCTCTGGAATACACCCCTGGTCCTGTGTTCTGAGGGGTGGGGTCTGATGACGAGGATGTCTGGAATTCTCCTTTAATTAGTGGTTTTTACCATTTATGGGTGCAGAGATAGATATAAGTGCTTTAAGTGGTTATACTTCAGTTTGATGTATTGTTAATATTTTGATCAATGATGATATGAGTCAGTGATTAAGTATCTGAATGTGTATTTATATGAAGTTGATAGAATGATGATGCTTTATGGTAGCCATGTGTGTTAAACTACCCCCATTAAGTGGTATGATCCGCTAGAGTTTGGCGGGAAGATCTGCTATTCAAGGGATTTTTTGTGAGTGCCGATGGCAGATGAAGCCAAACGCTGACATGTCGTTTAAGTCTGATGTGAGACTACATTGAGAGGCTTGGGGGAGCGCGGGGCACAAACTAACGCGGGGTTAGTTGTAACACGCATGGTTTAAATACTTCCACACACGCTAGCATGAAGAAACTTAGCATATTTACTAGTTGCCATATCGACAATATATAGAAAAAAAATTGCGCCAAAATTCAGAAGATATCACTGAACATTTATTTAACAATAGCAAAAGTAAATTTCTTACTTAAGCTAATTTTTCATCTATATTTTTTTGTTTTTATTTAAAATTAGACAAATCTGATATTATTTTAAACTCCAATCTGTTGTTTAGCAGTTTGGGTAGTTCTTTAATGCTTCACTAACTATCAGAAGACACTAACAAGGTTTAAATTCCAGTTGCGCAGATAGGGTTCGTTGTAACACTGTGTTACAATGTGCCCCGCTATTAGAACTATGCTATTCTATACAGTTACGATACAACTGGCATAATTTTTATGAATGTCTGTTGAGAAACCATGGAAAAAAGGTGAATAAAGACTGAAAGGAAGAACCTGAATATTCTGAAAATATTATTTCAAGAAATTTACAGCATTTGTACTGGCTCGTCTACTTATCTCGTGTTCTGTGAGAGTGTTCACTGTCAAACCACAAAATTATTTAAATTTGAATTTATAAAAAAAAAAATGCCATTATTTTATATGAAAAAATAATAATAATAATTGTCTTTTATTGACAAAATATTATAGTTTGTCATGTATATTTTTTTAATTAAATCAGATAACATTTTTAGTTGTCATATGGTCATGTTACAACGTGCCCCATCACATGTTACAATGTGCCCCACCTATAAGGGCATGTTGTCACATTTCACTTCCCTTCTTTCAGGGTAAATAAAGAAAAAAGTATACACTGTATTAATGAAACAAAGCCACATATTTGTACCAGACATGTGTGAAATTAATGTGGAACAAAGGAAATTCTCTGAACCCTAAGTACATTTACACAAACTGAGAAAGTCAAAAAGCGTTAGGTTGTGCCCTGCTCTCCCCTATGCCTCGAGGCAAGATCTAATGCCCCGTTTTGCTGCTCTCAGCATGTTTTGTTTTTATATGTTGTGTAACATTTATTTTTGAGTATTTTTGTTTTGTAACATTGTTTCAATTATTTTCGGTTTTGTTTTTTTTGTATTTGGAGTGGCGCACTTGTGGAGAACACCTTGGACTTAAAAGACTGCTTAAGTTATATGCATCCTTTCTTTCCTCTCCTGGGCCTCTCAGCAATTCTCACGATAGGACAAGGACATAAAAGCATATAAATGTATATAAAAATTGTAAGTCAAAAGAAGCACTTTTTTAAAACACATGTTGCTTTTGGAAGCTTGTATTGTAAGAGCATGGAAAAGAGCAACCATTTGTATTATTTCTCCTCTTGTGTTTTACAGAGGAAATAGTCATATCGGCTTGAAGCAAGTTGAGGGTGAGTAAATAATGACTGAATTTTCACTTTTTTAGACGAAGTAATCCTTTAAAGGCTCCAAATGGAACCTCATGGATTCATAGATGGATTTAGTGGAATTGGTTATGGAGGTTTGCACCAGGAAGTAAAGGATCATCCTTGTCCTGGATTTTCTAGGCAGCTTAGATTTAAATATTCACCTGAACTCCTGTAAGAAGTGGCAGGTAGGATTCGTCATCCTTCTGGGATATTTCTTCCATGCTATTGAACCATTGAGCCTCAAACCACCACAACCAAAGAAAGGTCCTCATCTATGGTGCTTGGGTGGAGAAAAATACAGCTCAGACAGCTGCACTCATTATTCATTATGCTAATTGTTTATGTAATAAGGTTTTAACATGAATGAGACAAGGTGTAGATTTTCAAATGCACCTTGGTATGCGTTTATCACAGGAACAACAGATTTATTAACACCCAAGTAAACAGAGGCTGGGAGGAAGCTGATAAGGCTAACACTTATTCAACTGCAGTTTGTACACTCTGTTGCAAAGTAGCAACATTTCCTGAAGCTGAACCCTGCTGCATTGAATAACATTACTTAGAGATAAAAATAATGTATAGATGTTTACAAGAAAACATGGAGGGTGCTTGTTTGTGCAAAACTTACCACCTTGAAACTAAGGTGTTGTTGGAGAGTCTGATTTGTAATGATTTTTCTGTTGTTGTATATGTTCTGGCTGATTGTTAGCGTTGATATGGTTGCTGGGGTGTTCTTGGTAAGCCTGCGAAACACAAATCATGATAAAAGAGCTCAAAGACTTGTAGAATCAAGCTAAATGGCAAGGATGCTTCAACAAACACATTTTTAATTCATGTTTACTTTTGTTAACGCTCTTGGATCGGTTTATTGCCGAGTTTAATGTAGGTTGTACATTATTTTCAAACGTGCCATTTTATTTCCAAACTGCCACAGTTTCACATGAATCTGTTTTGGATAAAACTGAACACACTTGTGTGTGGAAAAACTTGCCTGAAAACATTAGTGTGGATATTAATTTTTTCACTGCCAGCGTTTACTAAAAAAGTTGCCAGCCAGTGCCAGAATTTGATCATATTCACAAAAATTTAATGGCCCGCAGAATATTTTGTTATATGAATATGTAAACAGTAAATATATCAAAAGAAAGAACAGAGCCTCTGTTTTTAAACCCAACACTTGTTTAGTACCCAACACTCTGTTTTTATCAACACTTGTACGTGGATACGTTTCATAAAACAACATTTCGAACAAAAAGCTGAGAAAATTGTGTTTTTAACAAAGACTTCGTCCAGATCGGAACAACGTCCATCAACACCTCCAAAACTTGAACATTCTGCATACCTCTTCATGGATTCAACATTTCATTCGCGAACATCAAGCAGTTTTGATGATCACATTAGCTTACTTGTGTGTAATTAAACAACGTCCGTCTGCTCCTTTTGGGTTATGCAGATCTTCTTCTTTGCTTGTTTTTGGATCCGGAGATGCTGTACTATTTCAGAAGATCTGCAACAGCGCCCCCTACGTGTAACAGCGAAAACATGGATTGCATGTTTAACCAACTTGATCTCACGGCAATTCGTACGTATTTTGCGAGGTGGCTAATTTGTATGGATTCGTACGACCTCACTCGTACGAATTAGTACGTTTTTTGCTAATTCCTACGTATTTTACGAGTTGCCAAATTCGTATGAATGACCTACCCCTAACCCCGCCCCTAAACCTACCCGTCACTGGGGTTTAGACAAATCATATGAATTTGTACGAGTGAGGTCGTACGAATTAGCCACCTCGTAAAATACGTACGAATTGGTCGTGAGATAGTGTTGGTTTAACACATATTAAATAAACACATTAGGGCAATGGCATCAGTTTAATTGCTAACCAATACTGCTGATTTTAGATAAACCCTTAAACGTATGTGTGTGTGTATATGTAATGCTTTGGCTATTTTATTCTATTGTAATTGTTTTTTTTAAAATATCAGGAGAGTTTTATACTATTGTGGCAGATAGAGATCCAGAGATCCATCTGTGTAAAGCTGGGTGCACACTGTGCGATTTATAATTGTCCTTTACGATTGTTGCTTGTCAGACTGTACGGGATCTCAGCTGTCCTATATGTCAGACTGTACGACAGTCAAAATGCGTTAAAAACGGATGTGCGCTTGAAAACTTGTCCGGAGTTTTACATCATCAACTCACACACATTCGCACAGTGTGCACCTGCCTTTAGATATAGATCCAGGGCACTAAAGACATGTAATAATGATTGGCGAAACATTCATGCATTTAAGTGTTAAAACACCATTCAACTGGACAATCTATATCTCAATGTCTCTTTTTCATATTGGCAAAGATTTCCTCTTCTTCTGTGACAACATATTAACCATGTCGCGTTTTGCAGATTCATTATTCCTAGGTAATCTAGTATTCTATTCTCGTCCCAGGGGAGGAATTTTATACACCTTAAGCAGTCAGTCGTACTGCTTTTCCTGGCAGTTTTCATGCCAATTTCCAATTTATAACCTGAGAGCTGCGTCCTTGACCACCGCTGAGTGTTCCTCTGTGGCACGCACCCCAAGTTCATTAAATACTTCATTAGCCATCGCTCCTGGACAGTGGAGAAGACTGCTGTTGATGGGCCACACAAGAGAGGCACCTGGGTAGTACCTCGAGAGACACAGCGGGCCACTGCAATTAATAAAGTCTGCTTTCTCTTTCAAAGCACATCTCTCATGGCAGGGTTGGGCCTTAATAATATGCCCGCACAGAGATAACCTCTTTTCTCACCCACACTTAATTTTCAATCAAAGTTCCGTCAGAAGCCATTTCCAGTCACACTTAACTGCATTAATTTATTTTGTGTGAATTAAAGGAGGTAATGGGAACATTTATCAGATTCAAGAGGCCTGCAGAAGTGCAGCTTTCCTCGAGTGTGTTGTAACGTAACAGTTACAGGAGTCCAAGCGGCGTGTGGTAATTGGCAGTCGAAATTCTGTGCTGTTAGCACAATAATTGTGTTCTAGTACAAGATCAGAGGTGGTTTGTACATAAATATTTCATGAAAAGCCTTTTTGAAAAAGTCAAGGGGCTCAAGATTCAGAGCAATGGGCGGAGGGTGAATTCTGATATATTACAACATTGTGCTTTTGTACGAATGGAATCTAAAATATGGACTGAAACTCTTATTTACTTTTCAAATTGTACTAAACCTCTGCTAAAAACGTTAATCATCAACCTTAGGAGCTTAAAAAGAACATGTATAAATAGTTTTAAACTGCAATTTTGTAATTTTCTAGAAGTAAAATTAAGGTGAAAAATGTATGAATTAATTAGAATTAAATCTATCTGAATATCAAACAAACAGACAGGGTAACAGGCCAATCTTAGCCAATAAGAAGATATCGGCATAGTTTTAGTCCACATGTTGCTTTATAATTATTGTAATTATTGATAAACTAACTTATATTTTCCATATATATATATATATATTTTTTTTTTTATTTCATACAGTAATTATGACGACAGTAACACGGTTGAACTGAGGTTTATATTATAAACATAAAACATTTCAATTATAAAAACTGAAAAAGAAAAGAACAAGATTTTTCAGTTGTGCTGTACAACGAGTCTTAAACTGAGTGTGTCACAATTTTATATTTTTAATTTATTTATTTTTATTTATTTATTTATTTATTTATTTATTTATTTATTTTTGTAGAAGAAATAGATTACAGGGTTTGCACACAGTGGTAAATATATATATATATAATTTTTTTTTTTTTTTTTTTTTTTTTTCAATTTTATTATTTGTATATTTTAATCATTGGATACAGTCGAGAAGGTTAGTATCATGTAGCCAGACCAAATTTTATTTATATTATTCATTTAAGGGGTCCTTGATTATGATTTCACTTTTTTTAACTTCTGTTAATGTGTAATGTTGCTGTTTGAGCACAAACAACATCTGTTACGACGCTCAAAGTTCAACGCAAAAGGAGATATTTTCTTTTACAGAAATAACTTTTTGAGGACTATAACAAACGGCTGGTAGGGACTACAACAAGCTTCTTCCTGGGTTGGTGACATCAAGTTCAGTAGCCCTGCCCGATTTGAGCACGACAAGTAGTAGTAGGTAAATAACAGACGTGACGCTAACACTGGATTGAGCAACTAAAGCCTGGGATACACTGCACGATTTCTGCAATCCTATAAGATCATTACAAATCACACTGTGCAACATGGATCTATTAAACTTGGATACGACATGCATGTAGACTGTACAATGATGACACCTGTTGACTCGTAGGCTACGATGCAAGTTTCTATAGAAGAATAAACCATCATCAGCATGCGCTAGTGGTAAACAAAAAGACCATGTTGAATCACACTTTGGCAGTTGTAGTTTTTATGTGTGCTAAAAAAGAGGAAGGCTATCTTTGGTCGCAAGACCGGGAAAACGGCCGTCTTTGAACCTCTCTCAGTGTACGACATAGGACCACAGATTAAGAGCCACGATCACAGAAATCACCACGATTGTTTCACGATGGCAATCTTTCGTCTGGGACAGCCAAAAATCGTGCAGTGTATCCTGGGCTTAAGTGATAAACATGCCTTTGAAGAGTGCAAAATGTTGTGCAGTGCCAGGTTGTGGAAAAACACAGTAGCTGCATTGGATTTGCAGAGAGCCTGAAATTAAAAAAAAAACAATGCTGTGCCTTCTAAATTGGAATTCGACAGGAACGACGCAACGCACTTGTGTGAGTAAAAAAGATTTTACTGTGTCACTATTGCTTTATTACAGATCGTTTGATATGTACGGATTATGTGTACTGTACATGTTTAACCAAAATCACCAGTGATTTCTGATATGTAGCCTAATGATTCATGTAGGCCTACAGTCAGATGTTTTGTCTCAAAGTCATTTTTTGTCAGTAAATCAAACCAGTGACTAAACGGTCAACTTCACATTGTTTCTTATAGTAGGATGAAAATAATCTGTTATATAAACGGTGATTAAAATTTATATCGAAAGCGATCAAAGAACGCTCCCTTTACAATCGCTGGAGCTGTCAATCAAACAGCGCAAGTGTTCTGGACTTTCGCCAAAACTGCCGTTAGAATCAACGAATGTCTTATTTACGTTGTGTTTGCACTGTTAGTTATGATGAAAGCATTCGTTAGTGTGCAGAAATTAAGCTACAACAAGATCACTCAACATGTCTGTGATCAGCTACATGCTTATCACTGCAACCTTTCATGCCACAATCTAAATATGATGCTATAATCAACACTTTTAAGGTTTTTTTTTTTTTTTTTTTAAACGACTTTCACCATTAGTAAATCTTGAGAACTTTAATAGTGAAAATGTGCTACAAGTTTTTGAGAGAATTCCAGATGTAATACTTAGCTATTTCCATATGCAAAGATGTTAGCCAATCACAGCAGTGGGCGTTTACACTGAAGTCACACAGAAGACACGCCCATTAATACAGAGTGTTCAAATCAGGGGGCTAAAATACGGGTAGGAAAAATGCCTTTTATTTCTAAATTATGACAATTTTTGATTTAAAAATCATACTAACATCATAAGTGCACCCCAGGAAACATTATAAAATAATAAAACAATGCAGTTCATGACCCCTTTAAGTATTAGGGGCACAAACACACACACACACACACACACACACACTCTAGTACCAGTAGAAAGTGGCAAAAATCTACAAGTTGACAGAAGACTGCACATTTTTCGCCTATAAATATATCTTGCTCTTTTTTTTTTTTTTGGAATGTAATTATAATAATGCCAAGAATCTTTAATGGAGACATTTCATATGTCCAGCAGAGCCCTCTTAAAGTGCTTTGCTGTAGACGGCCTCAAGAATCACTGCATTTCAGGCTAGAGTGGTGGCATTATATTCAATCCTCAGTAAACAGAAACTTTTCTTTTTTGTAGAAAGAAAAATGGGGCACAGCTGAGCAATGGCTTCCCACCGAATTAATGAGGCCTTCAGTGAGAGAGGAAGCAGGGATGTGGGCAAAAGGAAGGACCAATAGCCCTGGGATTCCTATTCAATAACTGTTATTGCAGACGTACAGTCTTCTCGCCAACACCGTCATTATTCTTGGGGAAATGGCTGGATCCTGTGGGTATATTCAGCCTATTGTGCATTGGTGCCTACTGTCGACTCTCACACTGATTCTCCCTTGTCCTCCTCTGACATACCGATGTATTTGTAAACGTGTGATGGAAGCTTGAACATGCTGGTTTCAAATAAAAAAGCTTTTCAGACTAAAAGTGTTTCTTGGTTGTCCCTTCTCTGAAAGGGGGAATCAATGTCAGGTAACTGTTTGGCCTGAGAGGATGTTTGTGTGTTGTTCTAGGTAAGCTGTTGAAATTACCTTTAACCAAACTGTTAAAAGCCTATATAAAAGAACCAAATTGACTTCATTTAAGATAAACAACCTTGGCACAAATCAATACCACAAAAACATGCATGTAATTTTCATGTCATCATCTTCATAGGCTCCAACATTTCATTTCCTCGGCCTCTTCTGCACTCAACAGGAATTCGCTCACAGCTGCGAGCGCATAGTGGAAATGGCCAATCAGAGAGTGATGGTGTGGAATGCCTAATTAAAAACCAGCATGCCAGAAAGAGGATATCTCATGCACATGACCAATGAGACACTTCCTGTTGAGGCACTGAAATCACACATCTCCAGCAGAGTTATCCGCACATATTAGGAGCATTCACGCTTAAACTTAATTAGTTCTTTGTGAACACCAACAAAATGAACTTCTTGCCAAATAGACATTTGTTTGTTCATGAAGAAAATTGCATGCTGTTAATATGTTTTTAGAGGATTTGTTTTGTAATTTGTGATTGTCACTATTTTGTTTTGAGATCACAATTTTTCTCAGTTGAAGGCTTATTAAAAGGCAGTTTTGTAAGAGAAACATTACTCTATCGACTGTCTATGCAGCATAAAAACAAAGCTTCGGATATTATCACGTTTGTATGACACAAAACACAGAAGTATCTTTAATTGCATTATTATATATTATATTGCATTATTATTATTATTATCATATCCTGCTATTATAACACATTATTTGAGCCCCTAACCCCCACCTCTAGCCATTTAACAAAAAGAAAAATGTAACGGATATCTAAAATATTGTACAGTCACAATTTAATAGAAAAATGAGAATAAATAAATTAAATTAAATTGAACCACTAGAGGTGGAAATTATAGTTATTTTAACAAGATTTGAGTACTATGAAGTGGGAAGATTTTTAGGGAATAATGACTTTTATAGAATAGTGACATATCAGTCTGTTGTTTGCAGTATTGTTCCTTTCATTTCTGAGAGCTCTTGACCCAAGACACAAGGTAAAATAATAGCAGCTGAGTGAAAGTGTATAAAATGTAGAAAGGAAAGATTGCCTCAAATTATCCACACAACAGGGAATGCACAACTCCAGACAAGCTTAGCTTGAGAAGCTTTTTAAGATGTTTATTTGTATGCAGTGCTGGGTAGTTTACTTAAAACTGTTGTCAGTTACTGATTCCAAATTACATGACAAAATTGTACTTAAAACATAATCCATTACATTACAGATTTAAGGTAATCTGACTACTTTTTGATTACTTTTAGATTACTTTTGACCTAACTCTTTTATAACTTTGATTTGAATAGGATATTCTGTGATAAACTGTAGTGTGTACATGTAATCAGTTACTTCCCAGCACTGTTTGTACATATGCAACTTTTGACTTATTAAACAGGCTACTGAAACATGATCTGTCAAAGTGACAAGTGTGATGCAATGTCAGTGAAAGCGAAAGCTAAGAACCAAATGTAGGGCAAATGCAAGTCATATTTTAACCCAATAAAGGCCCTGTTACATGCAAGCAAAATCAAAGAATGAAGTGGTGTGACATAATTTTGAACAAAATCAGGCCAAAACGAAGTTTGTTTGGAGTTAATTTCTGGAGTTTGAAAGCAAATTTTCCTGCAAAGTTTGCACTGGCTGGTAAAAGCCTATTTGATAAATGAATTTCCAAGGCCTCTAAATGATCATCTGATTTATATTTTATACTTTTCTTTTTTTTTTTTTTTTTTGCATGTAAAAGGCCTTTTAGTATAATTGTAAAAATGTCAAGCTTCAGGCTGTGATACGTGTCTTTTTGCTGTAAAATCTTTAATGATTTTTTTATAAAGTAAACGTAAGAATAACTTTTATAGTTTTAGTGATATTTCAAGATGAACACTTACTGGACTGAAGAAACTTAGGCTTACTTGATTATACATACATTTTCTTAAGAAAAATCATATATTATATTCAATACTCACAAATTAACATCAGGAATTTGAAGAACATTTATTTGTACATCTGTCAATATGGAAGTTTATTAATGCCAAAAGTGTTTGAAATAAAAAAGCCTGTTGAATTGCACTAATTGAAAAAAAAAAAAAAAAATGTGCGTTGCATTAACCGTATTTGCATTTTAATACATTGTATTTTTAGGGCTTGCATTTTTTTGTGGGCTGAAATTCAACATAGTCGTATATTTATGCTGTGAATATTTCAATTCAAAACATTTCACCCACATTTTCATTATTAAAAATTTGAATATTCATATTCACCTTTCAGATTTCACTTCCAACATATTCATTCTATTTAAAAATACAACCTAAAATATTCAACAGGCAATTTTCGGTCCATTTTATTTCACTTTACAAATTCGCTTTCACAAATTCAGTGGTTCAAATTCGACAGAAAATTCAACATTGCACATCCGGGAACTGCAGGAATAGCAGTAGATTGCCGATGCATGATCTCCATCTGCTGTTAGTCGGCCTCACCAGCAGGTATTAATGAAGACCAGAGCAACGGCTAGTCATCATTCATTCACAAAAACGGATTTACAGAAATAGAGCAAGTGGTAAGTGTATGTGTGATTATCAGGGCCAGAATATATGCGTAAAAGCTTTTCAATTAGTGCAGCAGGCTTTTTTTTATTTCAAACACTTGGCATTAATAAACTTCCATATGTCAATCATCAATGTATTGCATTGTATTGTAGTTTTTCCCCCCCACAATAAATACTACAGAGCTTTGATCACAAAACTAAGCATTTAAATATAATCTTACTAAGACATATTATTGGTAGATATAAAGTGACAATTGAAATTTATATGCATTTTATGTAAGTAGTCTGCTAGACTGTTATAAAGATCTCATTGATTTACATTACAAGCTATCAGAATTTCATCTTACTTTTTACCATATGAATAAAAACATCTGCACCAAATTGCATATTTTTGCTCAGTTTGAATAAAACTGAGGTGTTTTTTCTTCCTCGAGTATGAGCTTCATATTCATACTATATCACACTATATGAGCTATAAAAGCATGAAATATCAAATACGATACAAAACACAAAACATATATTCAAGGAAATTTTGTATATTTAATCTACAGCTATTATTTCTGTCATTATGATTATTACTATTTTATTTGTTTATCCATGTATTTATTTTATTTGTCTAATAATAATTCCATTTAAAGAAATTGCTGTTTATGACTATTTATTATTATTATTTATTTTACCATTTACCATTTTAAAAGCTGATTTATTTCCCTACCCTACAATGCACAGTTGTGCATTTTGACTATACTAATAACAGTAAATTATGCATAATTACAAGTAACTAACCCTAAACCAAACCTTAACCCTAACTGTAAGTACATGTTAGTTAATTAATAGTACTCAGTACTTATCTGAATAATTACAATGTAACTACGGCACTGTAAAATAAAGTGTAACCCTTTTATTTAGCATTGTTTTATGACCTTCGACCCAGTTAAAAACCATTAATGAGACCGCACCACCAAGCATAATCTCTGATATTAAATGTTAAAGCATGAATACAGTTTATATAACACAAAGCTGGTGTGAGGAGCAGGTGCTGTGCAAATATTACAGCCCTGTTGCACAAATCTCAGAGTGTAACATGACAAGGTTCCACGTCTTTCTTACACTGAGTTCAGTCATACACCAAATTATCGCCTTCACCGAAGCATTTGACACCGATATGACACGGTGATAAAAAAAAAAAAAAAAAACATCGTGCATATACAGCAGCATGCCTCTCCCTGGGTTCCTGTCAAGACAGCCGCGCTTTGCCATTTTTTCTTTTCATTCTGACGACTCCTGTCAGAAAAAAGGAAAGATCACATGTTGAGACTGTTCTGGAGGCGGCTTTGAGCATTTGTTGTTCTTCCATTACGTAACTACCTGCATCCTAATTGCTAGATGCTCGCAGAGGATGAAAGTCTCATAAGCAACGCAGTTGACACTGCAGCCCCATGAAAAGTTTGATGTGGAGGTTTTTTGTGGGGTTGAATGGGGTAGATCAGAAATGTGCAGAGCTGATGCCACAGATTTTTTTTTTTTTTTAAATCCACCGACAAGTAATTACAAGAAATGGATCTGATTCTCTGTGGACTTCTCCAGCTAAGTGGGGCGAGGAACGGTCGGATTATACTAGGAACATCGAGATCAAAAAGGTAACAAGGCATGTTGTGAAGCATCTCAAATCGCTGCTGAAGCAGGAGATTACAGAATATGTCAGGGAATATTGCTGTGCAAGGAAAGATAGTGCACTAAAGGGCCTTTTTGATTTCCCTTTTTCCTGCTTTCTTTCTCAGCAATGCGTTTATGATGTAGTCGTTAAGATTTGGAAGTGCTTCCCAATGGGGAAGAGGTCTAGAACCATTGAGTTTGGGGTAAACAGGGGACTCAGTGCCTGCCTTTGAGCAAAATCTGGAGACAATGTGCACATTGAAACACAGAGGGATCTTTTAGCTAATCCTGTGGAGCGGCCTGCCGAGGGGCCAATCAATGGAGCTTTTATTAGGCAGGCCTGATACATGCCAGCACTTTGCTACTCTAGTAACTACCACTCAGGAATCTGCGACCAGGGAATTCAGACAAGTCGTGTGAAGATGACCTTGACCGCCCAGAATTCCAAATAAACTCCCTATTTGGGTGCGAAACTTTTGCTCCATGGATATTACAATATGGGCGCAGGTCTGAATGGGTATGGACACACTCTGTGGAGGGGAGCGCATTTAAACACTAGAGATGAAGTGCCACACGCACTTACTTTGCATGGCCCGAATAACAGCACTGATCAAGTGCAGATGGCGGCGCAATGAGAGATCTTTCCTGGATCAAACTGAGATTTTAGGATGGTGTTCATTTGCCTTTCTTAATGAAACCCCTCTTTTCTTTCACATATGCCCAGACTTGAGCATTCAAATCTATTGTTAATCCTCAGAAATCCAAAAGACTTTTAGTGAATCCCAGCAATCAATTCCAGACACTGTTGATGCATCAAAAACTGAAAAAATGAAAAATCACCCTCACCCTCAAGCCATTAGGTGTATGCGGCTTTATTCTTTCAGTTAACCACAATCGGGGTTATATTAAAAATATTCTGTCTCTTCCAAGCTTTATAATGAGAGTGAATAGTAATTGCAATTTTGAAGCCCAAAAAAACACATCCATCCATCATAAAAGTAATCCATACAGCTCCAGGTGGTTAATAAAGACCTTCTGAAGCAAAGGCGATGTGTTTTTGTAAGAAAAATATAACTAAAAATCACTAGCTTCCAGAAACATCCGTCCACACGTTCATAAGAAAGTGAAGTTCCAACGTATGACGTAGGATGTAGGAGTAGCATAAGCTTAGGTGAGAGTAGACGCCTCTCACGGTTCAAACTAATAAGGCTGGGCAACAAACTCAAGCTCCTCAGACATTTCTCTTTAACAATTCTCGTTTTAGACTTCTAATTCGTAGCCGGTGTTTTGTTTTGCTCTATCCTCTGCACTCTGCAAAGGAAGATATTTGGAAGAATGTTTGTAACCAAGCAGATCCCCTCCCCCCCCCCCCCCCCCACTGACTACCATAGTAGGAAATACTATGGCATTCAATGGGGGGTGAGATCTGCTTGGTTACAAACATTCATCCAAATATCTTCCTTTATGTTCATCAGAAGAAATGTATACAGGTTTGGAACAGCTTGAGGGGGAGAAAATGATGACAGAATTTTCATTTTTGAGTGAACTATCCCTTTAATCTCATTAACAGTCATGTATAGCTTGAAGCTAATTGTAGCTATAATGTCTCTATTGCCCAGTTATATTTAATGATGTATTTTATCAAAAGAAACCACAAAAGATCCGTAAGAAAATGTTTTGTTTTCCAAAAAAAGATTTTTAATTATAGTAATATAATTTATCAGGATCAGAGGGATGTGGGTGGGCAATGCCAGAGTAAAGTAATGCCACAACTTACACAGCGGTGTTCAGATCATCTTTCCTCCTTACAAAATCAATGTAATGACAATATTTCCATCCGCCTGCTTTTCCATATTCCAAGCTTGCCTGCTGCACTGGTGACTTCATGTGTCTGTGCGAATCATGAAAATTATGCAAATAAATCTAGGAATTATTGGATTTCAAATCAGTATTAGTGGTTACACTACTATAGTTACTGCAAAAACACTGTTTATATAGTTTTATATATATATATAAAAATATATATATATATATATACACAGTGCCACTTGAAAGTTTGTGAACCCCTTGCAGAATCTGTGAAAAATTTTAACAAAATAAGAGAGATCATACAAAATGCATGTTGTTTTTTATTTAGTACTGTCCTGAGTAAGATATTTTACATAAAAGATGTTTACATATAATCCATAAGACAAAAAATAGCTGAATTTATTAAAATTAGCCCATTCAAAAGTTTGTGAACCATTGATTCTTAATACTGTGTGTGGTTACCTGGATGATCTACGACTGTTTTTTTTTTTTTTGTTTGTTTTGTGATGGTTGTTCATGAGTCCCTTGTTTGTCCTGAGCAGTTAAACTGAGCTCTGTTCTTCAGAAAAAATCTCCAGGTCCCAAAAATTCTTCAGTTTTCCACCATCTTTTGCATATTTGAACCCTTTACAACAGTGACTGAATGATTTTGAGATCCGTCTTTTCACATGGAGGACAACTGAGGGACTCAAACACAACTATTAAAAAAGGTTCAAACATTCACTGATGCTTCAGAAGGAAACACGATGCATTAAGAGTCGGGGGGTGAAAACTTTTGAACAGGATGAAGAGGTCCAAATTTTTCTTATTTCGCTTGAATATCTTTTTTTTTTTTTCATTTAGTACTGCCCTTCGGAAGCAACAGAAAATACTTGCATGTTTCCCGGAAGACAAATTAAATACAGTTTACCTTGATCTTCAAATTCCAAATGTTTTCACCCCCCATCTATTAATGCATCATGTTTTTTTCTGGAGCATCAGTGAATGTTTGAACCTTTTTTAAAAGTTGTGTTCGAGTCCCTCAGTTGTCCTCAGTGTGAAAAGACGGATCTCAAAATCATTCAGTCACTGCTGTAAAGGGTTCAAATATGCAAAAAATGCTGGAAAACTGAAGATTCTGCAGGACCTGGAGATTTTTTCTGAAGAACAGAGCTCAGTTTAACTGCTCAGGACAAACAAGGGACTCATGAACAACCATCACAAAACAAACAAAAAAAAAAAAAAAACAGTCGTAGATCATCCAGGTAACCACACACAGTATTAAGAATCAATGGTTCACATACTTATGAATGGGGTTATTTTAATAAATTCAGCTATTTTTTTTTTTTGTCTTGTGGATTATATGTAAACATCTTTTATGTAAAATATCTTATTCAGGACAGTACTAAATAAAAAATAACATGCATTTTGTATTATCTCCCTTATTTTGTTAAAATTATTAACATTTTCACAGATTCTGCAAGTGGTTCACATACTTTTTCTTGCAACTGTATATGTGTATTTTTTATTATTATTTTTTTTTTTACAAAAATGCATCGCTTCGCTTCAGAAGGCCTTTATTAACCCCCTGGAACCGTGTGGATTACTTTTATGATGGATGGATACTCTTTTTTGAGCTTAAAAATCGCAATTTCTATTCACTCCCATTATAAACCTTGGAAGAGACAGAATTTTTTTAACGTAACTCTGATTGTGTTTGGTTGAAAGAAGAAAAGCTTATACACCTAAGATGGCTTGAGGGTGAGTAAATTATGGGTAATGTTACCAGTATTCTTCAAAATATCATCTTTTGTATTCTGCAGAAGAAATGATGACTTTAAATTTTTGAACAAACTATCAATTGAACTCTTCATTCAGTCACAAGGATAAAGAAAATTGGACTTTTTACTTCATTAGTGACATGATGGTTTTTTTCATAGCGTACATGCACCTCTTTTTTCATACTTCTATTTATAGCACATTCTTACGGAGCCCCTAAAGGGACATGGTGGTGGTGGATCGCAAAACCTTTTGAGCTCTTTGTGAGTGAACGCAAAAGTTTCTCGGCAGAACGCAAAGTTTCTTGGGGGAACGCAAACCATTTTGCGAGAGAATGCAAAAGCATTGACAAATAATTTTTCCTCCATCTCATATTTTCTTTCCTTCACCATGTCCCTTTAGGGACTCAGTACATTCTTTGCTTTGCATTTATCATCATGTCAGGGATTTAGCATTTGGCAAAAAGTCACATTCATTTTCTAAAACACAAAAAGTGGCACATTTCTTTATGGTGTCAGAAAAAAACACTTTATAGCATGCCATCCTGGGGCCATGATTTCCTTAAAAGCACTGCCTGTAACTTCATGGCTATTAAGAAAAAAGGGGACCAAAGCCCATTGACGATGAAAAAGAATTAGCAATCAGTTATATGAGCTCACTGAAGTGAAAACAGCAGCAGAGCCACTGACTGACATGTTAAAAGATGAAAAGACTGAACTTGAAATGAAAACGTCTTTGGAACTGTTATATCCTGTTTTGGTGGACTGGAACACTGAGAAACTTCTCAAAGTCAAAAGAAAACAATGAAAGTAATGATCATGGATCATAATTTCAGGTCAGCATGATGCAAATTGTCAGAAGATCTCAGAAAATTATGACATCTGCAGCATTGATTTCAACTCGGTTTTTGTGTTTCTCCATAGCCTCAAGCTAAACAGTCATTTGATTAATTGCGGCCTATTGAAATGTTGCTTGAAGAAATGAAAGCTAATCTAATTTCTGTCTGAGACTTTCTGAACAGCCTTGTTCATTAATAACTCTTCACACCTGTGTGAATTTTGTACTGAGCAGGTTCTGAACATACAGAGGCAAATTCCCACACAGCAAGCTGCCAAATAAATCATTTTGATTGTGATTTATCGTACACAGTGGAATAAGTTGTTCAAGTAAATTCCTTCCCACGCATTGTAAAATGGACCTTCAATTTCTAAGTGCTTAGGATTGGCTTTTCTGTCTTTACTGATGGCACTGATGAGCTTTAAATGCAAAAATGACCCTATGAGCTTGCCCATTGAGACACATTATGAATAGGGCTTGATCTAATGAAGCAGTAAGTAAGCAATGAATAAGAACTTCTTTATTTTTTTGTGTTTAAAGAAGATATATATTCTTTAAACACACAAACATATATATATAGTTACTTTGTCATAGCTAGCTACTTAATTAGCTACAGCTACTGCTAAAAGTAGCTTGTTACTGAAACTTTAAAAGCTGAACTATTGTCATGCTACAGAATGAAGTTAGCTGCGCTGCTACATACTCTCCAACACTGCTGAGCACGTGCACAGCTATTTAAGCTTCAAAAGGCCTACATCATTCTTGATTGTCTCTAGATTTGCTAGTAAAAGAATGTACAATAATGTTAAGCAAACATGACACTAGTAGCTTGCTAGCTAACACAGTTATTGACAGGAAGACAATTCATTCTCATTAGCTAGCTGAACTAGTCAATGTTTCACTATTAGGCTCTTAAACATCAAAATGTTAAATATGTGCTAGAGAAAAAGAAGCTAATGTGGTATTTCTACCCAGGGTTATTATCGTTAAGTAAAAATAGTAAAACATTTTTTGTTAATTGAAATAAAACTTATTTCAGTTAAATTATTACGTTTTTGTTTAAAGTTGAGGCACTAAAAATTATAAACTTTAAATGAATAAAAACTGAAACTGAAATAAAATTAAACATTAAACATTAATAATAATAATACTGAAAACATAAAATTACTAAAAAAAAATTAAAACTGAAAATATGAAATTAAATGCTATAAAAATATCAATAAAACTATAACAGTATATAATAGGACATATGCCAAAGAACATTATTCTAGCATTAAATAAGATGGTACATTTATATTCAGTTTGAGTCTTTCTAGTAAAAAATAATACAAACTCTCCACCTCTCTCTTTCTCTTCATCTCTCTCTAGCTGTGTATCTTTGATGTTGTTGTGACAGCTGTAGATTAATTACTACCTGCCAGCAGTTACTTAAAAATTAATCTTCAGAACCTTCTAGAAGGATGACAACTTGTTAAATTATGCAGAACAACATTAGAAGACTCAGTGTTGCTCACTGAAATACAAGGAGGGTTAGAGGAGAAGCATGTGAGATTAAAAAAAAAAATGAAAATAAGGTTTTAAACCACCATATCTTTTTAAGTTTAATAAACTGTACTTAATTATCAGTAAATTAATTTATTCATACAAATCAATGATAAATGTCTGATAATAAATAATAGCCTTATAGAGGGTATGCACGTGACGTCACCATCGACCGTTATGACTGCGGTTACGCCCACTGAGTGGCAAAAGACTGAGTGGCAGCATTGGTTTTCAGCGTGAATGCCGCGAAAAACACACAAAACACATCCAAAACGGGAAAAAGCTTTGCGACTGACTGTACAAATAGCTTTTGACACAAAATCTGAGGTATATTTTTACAGACTGC
The DNA here is from genome assembly GCA_039654765.1 of Mylopharyngodon piceus. Taxonomy (NCBI): domain Eukaryota; kingdom Metazoa; phylum Chordata; class Actinopteri; order Cypriniformes; family Xenocyprididae; genus Mylopharyngodon; species Mylopharyngodon piceus. The sequence continues at coordinate 26,157,336 of CM077439.1, read as the reverse complement.
TGAAAGCTACAGAAAAAAGAAGCAAATAGGTCACTGCAATTCACAGAAACAGCTGGACTCCAGGTAAAGAAACATGTTTTGCAGTTATCATTTTGTGTCAAAATGTTGGATTTTGGGGTAAAATCATACCCTATATATTGTATTGTTATATATTGTGTTGATAACTCATCAATTAAATATTTACCATCTTGTATTCTGCATAATTTGGTCTTTTTAAATAAACACTGACAAAAACCATACAAGTTTTAGGGCTGGACGAAATGACGATATATATAACATTGATATAAGTGATCACTCCTATTTAGACCTACCTATATTGTATTTATATAAATCGTTCACAGGCGGATTTGCTTTATGTAAGTTATTTCCCGGCGTCGAAATCAGGCACATATAAATGTCCGGAAACACGATTCCTGGCTGCATGTCAATATCCATGGATTAGGTTTCTTTGACATGTCATAAGGAACACTATCGAGCCCAACCTTTAGTTGTAATCGTTTGTTTTACTCGCGTTTTCGCAGTTTCCCCTATTAAATCCAGTCATGCAGCAGGTTCTTTTGCCACTCAGTCCAGCTGAGAGAGCGCGTTCCGCGGGAAAGTGACGTCTATGCATACCCTCTATTGATTTTTCAATACTGTATGCATCATTGCACTAATATTACTCCTCTATTATGTAATATAACAGTATTTTTATTTATTTTTTTAACTAATCATAACAAAATTTTGAAATTGCACCATTAGTAAAGTTACGTTTGGTGTATAGCCTAATTGTTGCCATGCACTGCTATTTTTTCTGAAGACGATAAAAGCTTCAGACTAATTCAACCACCGAGCTGGTTTCTTCTGGTTTTGAGCATTTGTCAGCTAGTTAGGCATCCTGTAACTTCATACAAACAGCACAGAACTGAAGTGCTAAATGCAGTTCAAGAATTTATTCAAACAAAACAACAAAGGTAAACCAAGGCAGAACACAGGATAGTGATGGATGCTTTCCAAACACTGCTTCATTTGCGAATCTTTTGTTTCGAATCAGTGGACCAAAGTCACATGATTTGATTTCAGTAAACGATGCTTTGTTACGTCATAACTGTTTCGAAACGTTTCGAAATTTCAATGGTTTACCACTGGGGGGCGATGATCTTTGTGAACCCCTGAATCATGCGTTCCCCTAGCTGCGAACCATTGAAAAAGTGTCAGTTTTACCTGATTTCTGATCAGTTTTATAGATTTGTAGACATTTTAATGAGACATTAGTAAATTAAAAGGAATAATAGTAGTTGGCCTGTTTAGCTGAGCCATATCCGTGGAACAAACAAAACAAACCCTGAAAACTGATAAAAGAACATGTATGAAGAGACATGATATTTAATCTCATTAGATGATTAGTTAATTGCTCTTGATAGATTTTACTTTCAATAAAACATTTGCAATGGGTTTGTAAAAGCTTTTTTGTGCATGTTCGGCTTGAGTTTTTGTTGCATTTACACTGTTCTGACCAACAGGCATCACCAGCGTGTGGCGTTTCGAGAGCTTCAAAACAGTGAATAATTTTGCGAAGCAATTGGGTCAATTGATTGAAAGCTTTGAAAAGCTTTGTTTCTCCCATTACTAGCACAGGACAAACAGGAACCAAAACAAAAGCGCGCACACACACACACACACACACACACACACACACACACACACACACACACACACACACACACACACACACACACACACATCCAAAATAGGGCAACAGCAGACAAAGAACACAAGAAACACTGGGGGTATTTATACACAAGATAACAAGGGGCTTACCAGGGACAGGTGAAGGTGATTTGTTGGCATGGAAACTAATGAGGGTAGCTATGGCGACAAACAAGGGTAATTAAGGCAACAAACAAGGCAGCAAGGCAAATAGGGAAACAGGAACAGGACACAGGAATAAATACAGAAACAAAGGGGAATACATTTCAAAATAAGAGTCCAACACAAGACACAAAACCAGGATCGTGACAGATAGCTATCTGAATTTGTCAATCTAAAGCCCGGGATACACTGCACGATTTTTGGCTGTCCCAGACGAAAGATTGCCATCGTGAAACAATCGTGGCGATTTCTGTGATCGTGGCTCTTAATCGGTGGTCCTATGTCGTACAGTGAGAGAGGTTCAAAGACGGCTGTTTTCCCGGTCTTGCGACCAAAGATAGCCTACGATCATTTTCTGACAGTGTGTTTGCTGCTACGACCTATGTCTACTGACCAGCCAATAAAAATGCGACATGAAATCAACGCGACATGGTGCTAAAACTTAAAACTGCTTACTTCAAGCTCTTTTCCCTTCTTCTTTCGCCGCGTCCTTTTTTTTTCAGCACACATAAAAACTACAACTGCCAAAGTGTGATTCAACATTGTCTTTTTGTAAACCACTAGCGCATGCTGATGACGTTTTATTCTTCTATAGAAACTTGCATCGTAGCCTACGAGTCAACAGGTGTCATCATCGTACAGTCTACATGCATGTCGTGCCCAAGTTTAATAGATCCATGTTGCACAGTGTGATTTGTAATGATCTTACAGGATTGCAAAAATCGTGCAGTGTATCCCGGGCTTGAAAGAGTGGATTTAAAGAACAAGTCAGAAATGAGTGCAGAACTAAGAGTCTGTGTGTGTACTTAAGTCCTTAAGGAAATAATATACTTTAAATGAATTAATAATTTATAATTAAGAATATACTTTAAATATGCTTTATATATATAATAAATAAATAAATATGTGAAAACTAAATGTAATGCTTATTCTGTGGCAGAATTACAGCACCACATACTGGTCTGGCATGTATACTACATCGTTTTGAGTCGGTTTCAGTGGTTTCGTGTGTACGCAGATATTTCTTGAGACGGAAAAAAAAGATTGAATAGGGAAAGCTCTGGCTTTGTGTAGATGTGGCCTTAAATGACACCAATGTACTAAAAACAGAAAGGTTTTTCCTTTTGCATTTTTCGCGTACAGGCGACAACGTTGTCAAAACGATCCCCATTCACACCGATCTGCAAAAACAACTAAAAACACTGTACTATGCTGCCAGGCCAGTAGTTGGCAATAGAATAAAACTATGCGCCTATAGACTGAACATGTAACATGTATGCACTTGATGTCACCGTTTTCACAAAATCACGTTTTTGTAGTTTACACAGAGACAATAACAGTATCGTTTTCAAAAGTTAGTGGTTTCAGATCCCCAAAAACACTAATGTTGTCTAAATGAATGGCTAAATGCATAAAAAGTTTTCTGTTTTTAGTTTTAGTGACAGAACTAAACATAACCCTGACAGTAATAATGAATAGCACACTATAGTTAAAATTAATCTAGTACTTTAAATGTGTTTTTTTATGTCAACACATAAAAATAAGTACTTATTTAAAGGTGCAGTTGGTGATCTGGGAAATGCTAACGTTAGCCTGCTAGCATTGAAAGCATACGATCCCACCCTCTCGGCAAAGCATCACAAGAGATGGCGTTAAACTACCTCATGTCTCAAAGCACATAACATTACAATAATAATGAATGTAAACAACTTAGAGAGCTTGTACCTGACTGCTGCAGATCATTTTGGTGTTGATACTATTGACATGGAAACACATAATTCCAAGTCTGAAGACATGAACAGCTCCGGTTAGAACGTCACAGGTTGCCATCTCTTAATTACAGTGGTTATGGCGTGAACGCAGCATAAGCTCATTGTTTTGATTAGGTAGGAACTGTAAAAGGTGGCCGCTGTTTGTTTGTGGTGCTCCGTGACTGACGTCTGTCTACATAAACTCTGCATAGAATGAAACGCGCTGATGACATGTGATGTCTGCATGAACAGGGTGCGTGAGGGTATGTAAAAACATACGTTGACAGATAGGACATCGTATTATTTAATTCGGACAGAATATAATGATTGGATGAACATTTTATGGTCCTACGCCTTCCACAGATGATACAGATTTATAAAAATACATTTAGACCGTTTAACATAGTGATTGCTATCAGGATATGAGGAGACTTTCAACCAGTAAAACAAAACAATGTTTCTATAGACAATCACCTATTGCAACTTTAAAGACTGACAAAAGATTATTAAAACATAATGATTTGTGTTCTTTATGTTCTTAATAACCTTTGTACACTAAAAAAAGTAATTTGTATATTATTACAAAGTGCACTTTTTAAAGTGTACTTGTCATGAAAGTGTCTCTTCAAGTACACATAAGTGTCCTTTTATTTCATTAATATTATATTATCTGCAAGTAGTTTTTTAATATGCTTTTATGATTTGAAGTACACTGTAAGTGCACATTTACAGTAATACAATTAAGTGCACTTCTTTTTCACAAGGGAAGTTATTTAAAACTCTTCATAGTTACTCTCAAGGCCAAGTAAATATTCAGCTGCCAAAAAAAAAAAAAAAAAAAAAAAAATCTACGCCCTCAGACAACACAACAACTCAACACACGGCCTTCTTTCAGCCCCTGCAATGTTTTGAATAATTCAATCTTCAGAGTTTCACTTTTTTTTTTTTTTTTCCCTAAAGTTGTAAAATGCTTGTTTGATTGATTCCTGATCAAACACACAGTAGCGATCCGAGTGAAACAGATTGGCTAGACTGCTGCTTAACTTGCAGCACTTGCGGCCAAAATTACTCATTTTTAGAAAGCCAGAAATGTGTTAAAACACTTGGTGTCATCATAGATGACCTGTTCTCCTGTGTGGACAACATTAAAGCAATCTCTGGGTCCTGCTGCTTCATGTTCCGCAACAAAAGGAAAATAAGTCCCTTCCTCAACAACTGCTCAGATTCTAATCCAGGCCTGAGTCATTTCACGTCTACTGCAACTCCCTAGCCGACCAACTAGCATCTGTCATCCCCTCAAGCGCATCCGAAATGGTGCTGCTTAATTCTCACATTATACCTTTGCTCAGGTCTCTTCCCTGGCATGTGCTAGGATTTCATTCAAGACATTGCGCTTGGCTTATACTGCCGCCAAAGGCTCAGCCCTCCCACTAAATCAAATCCTTCACCAAGCTGTACATCCCAAACCAGCTGCCACCGTTGCTCACCTAGCCCTAACTTGTTTTGGTTTTTGTTTTGTTTATTAGTCAAATGCTTGTTTTTGCAATTGCTTTGGGCTTCTGCTTGGCATTTGAGGCATAGCTTAGCAAGTGACTGGAAGGGCCAAGTATCTCATCACCCAGTAAGCGTATTTAACGAGTAAATGTGGGCATTCATGTGTTGATGTTTGGGGTTTCTGACTTCAGAAATCCAAGGAGTTTGGAATGAGCCATTTTTGCAGCTTACGTTCAACAGATGGTCTTTTTGGACTGCGGAGAAGGTTTCAGATCTGAAAGTTACATGTTTACAAAGTACATCAAACAACTTTGTTTCATAAGATCAAAGAAAATCCGATTTTTATGATATAACCCCATTAAAGTGTTTGTTGCATATTATTGAATCACTGTAAATGTTTGTGCAAAGCAGAGGCAATCCCAGCATGTTAAATGCTCTTCATGTTAGCGTACTTAGTACTTTCATTACATCCCAACAAGTGCACTACTTGTCAAATTACCTCAGTGCAGGAAATCTGACAAATAATCTCAAGTATGGGTTGAACAAACATCTCTCTCTGCCCAAACTGTATCTTTTCTAATGTTAAGCAGCAGTGTTGGGGAAAGTTACTTTTAAAAGTAATGCATTACAATATTGCGTTACTTACTTTAAAAAAGTAACTCATTGTGTTAGTTACTTTTTATGGAAAGTAATGCATTACATTACTTTTGCGTTACTTTTTTCTCATCTGGGCTGGGCTTGCTTGTTTGTTTGTTTTTTTTAATAACAAAAAAAGTTATATTTTTGGCAAATGTAAAGGCTCTTTCACACCAAAAGTGAAATGAATAAGCTTCAGGCTAATCACACATGTGATGATTATCTAAAGTCATTTTGTAAAGTATGGTTGAATTGGATCATCGAAGGTCAACAGCAAAGACATTGGTTAATAAAGTGAGATTATATACATATAGTTGTTTAATTTAATATATTTAGTTATTGCAGGTTTGTGCAATATTCTAAAATTGCATTTCACTGTTTTTATACATTTTGAGGAATACTTTTTGTGCAAGTGAGATGAGTAAATGCTCACATTTAGCCTAGAACTACAATAACCATCATGTTCACACACAACGCATATGCACTTATGGTGCCTTCACGTGCTCTCAGAATTATCGCAAATACGAATTTCCTAGGTAAAAATTGCACATGAACGCTCTCCCATTTAGAAATTTAAATGCGATGAGCTCGTAATCACGACTTCAGAAGTGGGAATTATCAAATTTCCGATAGCACGCAAAAGCAGCATCACTCCAGATTTCTCTCAACATGGGGACAGGAGAGCTGTCAGTCAATACATGGGAAAACAAAGTAACTTGCGTTACTTATTTGAAAAAGTAACTCAGATATTTTGTTGTAAATTTAAAAGTAAGGCATTACTTTACTAGTTACTTGAAAAAAGTAATCTCATTACGTAACTCAAGTTACTTGTAATGCCTTACCCCCAACACCGTTAAGCAGTCTAACATGTCTTTATTGCTCATCTTTTTCAAAGGTCCAAACTGCTTTTGGCTATCCTGCTGTTTTATTCATTAACCCTGTTGGTCACCTTAAAAAAGTAATCACACTTAGCCTGTATTGTATATGTAGATGAAAGTTTCACTATAAAACAGAAGAGCCATATAAAGAGAATGGTGAGCAGAATATGAGAAACAGCTAATCATAGTGGCACCAACATGTGACTCACAACTCAAGATCAAATGTAAGACGTGTCATATCCACATCTCTGAAATGTATTTATATGTTCAGCTCAGTTGTGTTTGATCTGTTCCAGCTGAACCACAGGCGAATCATTTCCAAGAGGAAATATCCAATCATTATAGATTCAGCAGTCTATTTACAGGATGAATTGTTAAGATCGTTTTAATACTCCAGTGGCAATGGAGCCAATAAATGCTAACACCCATAAGCAATCTTTGTTCATTTCTGGAAATATCTTTATTATCAATATTAGCATATTGGTAAATGCCTGAATTCTTTTTGGAAGAATGACTTAGGTTGTGTTGTTTCGATCCAGAGTCTGCAGATTCTAGCTTACTAAAATAAGTCTTAAACTCATGGCACTCTGATAAAAAAGGAGTGAAAAGAGATTTTAGTTCATTTGTCACCCTGGAAACTGAAGGTCAAATGCAGCGCATTGCAATGTCTGTATTCTTAGCAGTATGCTCTATTGTATATGACACTTTTTATATGACACTTTTTTTTCTTTTTTTTTATGTAGTAGGTAAATAAAGTATCCAGGTTTCACTTTATTTATTTAACACATTCTGTTGACTATAAGTAACATTGCACCTACATGTCTACTAACTCTCTTTAGAGTGTTAGTAGAGTATTAGTAGACTATAGGGTTAGGGTTAGAATAAGTTGACATGTAGTTGCAAAGTTACTTATAGTCAGTAGAATGTCTGTTGGGGGACCATCACAATAAAGTGTTAGCAGATATTAAAAAGACAGTCTGCTCAGTTACTTGACATGTAGTTGCAAAGTTACTTATAGTCAACAGAATGTTCAAAAGGGACCATAAAAATAAAGTGTTGCCAGTATTCATGCATGACAATTTGCCAACACGTCAACTACGTCACATGTGACCTTTCCAACATGATTACGTAATGCGTGGTGCATCACAGAGCTAGTGCAAGATGAGCATTTGTGGTTAAAAAGTATATAATTTTTATTTTTTTAGAAAATGACCAATCATTTCTCTCAATAAGATCCTTATTTCTCGTCTGGATCATGTAGAGCCCTTTGAAGCTGCACTGAAACTGCAGTTTGGACCTTCAACCCGTTAGTAACTGTTAAAGTCCACTAAATGGAGAAAAATCCTGGAATGTTTACCTCAAAAACCTTAATTTCTTTTCGACTGAAGAAAGAAAGACATAAACATCTTGGATGACATGGGGGTGAGTAAATTATCAGGAAATTTTAATTTTGAAGTGAACTAATCCTTTAAGAACTACCGCAATACATAGAAAAATCAACACAAAACATTACCAAATTCATGACTGTCTTCACAACTCTTCCCATCCCCCCACCCCTAATGCACATGGGTTTAAATTGTCATACAACAGTATATACTGAAGACTTTTTTAACCCGTTTAACTCACACACAGTAAACACTCATGTTTTGTCTATGACTCAGAGCAGTAAAGATCAATGTGCCTGTATAGTTAGCAGCACTGACTGTACAGTCGCAGTAGTATTGACTGTACAGTTGATCAATGATCACAATTTGATGAAGCCCTACTTACTTCAAAGTGCCCTCTGAGGCAAGTACTTCTATTGTGTAATAGCTCATTTGCATATTCATAAATGCACTTTAAAAGTGCATCATGATGCAATATTAATAAACTTGATAGTAACATTGGTTTTGTCTCCAGTCCAGACACACGAGGCCTGGCTGTCATATCGCATGCTGCTACATGATGAATACTTGGCCCATCCAAAGCAGAGGAGCTACAAGAGAGCAATCGCAAGATCAAAAGCACCGACAGTGCAAGAAAATCCAATTAGGGGCAAATGTATGCAATTTGATAATTTACGATTCCCATTGAGACAGTGATAAAACAGACTTCTAAGCTCCTTCTTGTTTATGGATGAGAAGAGGACTGAAATAATGCGAGACAACTTTCTACAGAAAAAGAGGGGTCCCTGGTGTGGACAGACTAAAGAAACGACCCTCAACCCCTGCAGAAATGTGAAAATCCTCCTGTTACCAAAACTAGGGATGGAAATAAAGCAGCACAGAGGATTCTATGGAGGAATTGAATGAAATAAAATCACATGTATAGTAAGCAATGGGATTTTTCATGTTTTAATCATGTAATGTGTTCATTAGAGAGCTTTGAATTAATAAATAAAAAATAAATAATATATATTTTTTTTCTTGTCCATGTGAATCTTAAAACTGTCAAAAGCAACCCTCATGACTATAGACTTTTGCTTACTTAAAAAAAAAAAAAAAAAAAAAAAAAAAAAGAGTTGATTAGATTCTTCCCACATATACTATTGTCACTGAAACAGTAACTCTTGATATGTCTTCCTGAACAGCATGTTCTGCAAAGTAGGCAGCATATTCATGCTGTTTTCTAAGATACCTACTTTTGGCCAAATTTTAGGACAGCATCACATGTATCCTTCACTGATAATGCAATCCCATGATGCATTGTGACAGGATCATTTAAAAAATAAATAAATAAATAAATAAATAAGACAGTGGACAATAAAAATGTTGATTATACATATACTTATGCATTCAATACCAAAAAGTATATAAAAAAGTATATTTATGTTAGTTCAAACTAACATAAAATGAACTATTTCCCTTGTGAAAAGAAGTGCACTTTAGCATACTTTTAAAAACAGCATATTTTACGGAAATACTTTAAAAGAATATGCTTTAATGCAAACATAACGTAATGTTTTTGGACACTTAATTTCCAAATTAACTGCATTTGTATTAAATGCTGGACTTTAGAGTGCTTTTTGACTCACTTTAGTAGGACTTAAATACATATTTATGTAGGACTTAAATACATCTTTACATTGGCATTTCAGACAAACCAGTGACAGACCAGTCACGAGCACCACAACCAAAACCGCAGCCACGTTTTACAGTTCCTCCTGAACCAAAACAACGAGCTTATGCTGCGTTCGTACAGTTTTAAAAAATAGTCATGACAGTGAAGTCCTTTAAGAACATTAAAAATATGCCTTTAAGTTTTGAAGTACAGAACATTGCTACAAGTGCATATTCAATACAATTAAGCACACGTCTTTTTCACAAAGGTATTAGGCTACCAAATTTGTGTGTACTTACTCAAAAAAATGATGCGTTGGATTTAACAACTTTATGTCAACAGGTTCCACATAACTGGGTTATTTTGCATTTAATTAACATTATTTATTTCAGTAAACTTAAGGTTAATGCCATTTAGTTGAGTTAGGTTAACATTCTTAATTTTGTCCAAAACTATTAAGTTCAACTTTCCTAAAATTAATATCAAACAAAAATTAAAACAATTAATTCAGTTTAATTCATTAGTTTATTTAGTGAATGCATTCAAAAACAATTTTCACAACTTTTACAAATGCAATCTAACTTTTACAAAGTGTTTACTCTGTAAAGACTCTTATTGTTAGGTGTTAGCCAGAAGATGGTTTTGTTACATCCATTGCATGGCCAAAATAGTTTTTATTATTATTATTATTAAGACAACTTTAATTGTAGTTAGCAGGTCCTCAACCCAAGCACATGCTCTACACTTCACCACAATGGTGACCCCAAAAACACTAACATACCAGAAACTCTTTTAAATATAAACAGAAAAGAACATTAAGCATTATCAAGTCTCCCAGTGTTATCATCTTGATAAAACAAAACAAAACAAAAAAAAAAACATTTTATTTCAATATTTACTCTCCCTATCCAGCCCTGTGCAAAGCATGATGGGAAGGGGAAATCCTGTTCCTAGTTTTAGAATTTATGTAGTCTCAACTCAAATGGATTAAGTAAAGTGGTCGAAAAGAATTGTGTTGGATTAACTTAGTTTACTTAAGTAAATTGAACAAGCATCGAATGTTATTTTTGCAACCTGGTCTCATGGAAAGACGTTTTTGTGAGTAGCAAAAATATGTACCAATATGTACATATCACTGCAGTTTCCAACAGAAATGAACACTAGAGGCAGTAAAACAGCAAGCGCTTTTAATGGTTTTCACAGTTACGATTACAGGGTCAGATTATGGATTAATAAAGACTTGTTTTCACGTCTCCTTGCACAATATTCTGTTATGACTTCAAAACACTTTTTACCAAAGTGCATGATTTGTAAACGAATATATTTTGAACTTTGCATCACATAACCAGCTCCATATGTTTTGCTTTTCTGACATAAGCTTGCTCGGTAGCTCAGCTGATACAGAGTTGTACTTAGAACGAGGAAGCCTTGGGAAAAACGAGTCACGGTAAAACAGCTCAAAGATGAGAGATCAAAACAAGCTAAAACAGCACGATTACGGATGCTTTTTATGTCACATTTGCTTTTGTTAACACTATCGGGTAGGTTTAGGTGTAGTGTTGGTGGTACGTTATTTTACAGTTTTTTTTTTGTTGTTTTTTTTTAATTGCTTTGGTGCAATTTTCACAAGCAATTGGTAAATTTTCAAAACTCATAGTACTAATATCACAACAGATCATCAAAAGTGCACTTATTTCAAACATTTCAGCATGTTTTCAATTGTGTTTGTACAATACACAAAATCACAAAGTATCATTTTCACTACACAAAATAAATGTTTCATCTATATATATGTTTCATTCACAGTAACTGCCTTTCATAATGCTATTACTATCAAACTTTTGATTTGCATCTCTTTTCATTCAGTTTAATACATTTGTCTATTATTTAATGCAACTGAACTTAATGGTTAATCAATTAATCATTTGGTACACCTATAGATTTCTATAAATATTGATTCTATAGGCATAGTTTCTATAGAACTTGTTTGCAATTTCCGATATGGATAACCAAATGTAATGAATTCTTTTTACATTATAAGCAATTTATCTTAGATGATAAACACAATTTTTAAAGTGTGATGTCCCCACAAGGATGGTAATACCAGTAATTTTAGACCTTGTGGGGACTTTTTTTTTTTTTTTTTTTTTTTTGTCCCTATGAGGAAAACAGCTTATAAATCATACAAAATTATATTTTTATAAAATGTAAAAATGCAGAGAGTTTTCTGTGATGGGTAGGGTATGGGATAGAATATACAGTTTATACAGTATAAAAATCATTATGTCCATAGAAAAATGCCCATGTGTGTGTGTGTGTGTGTGTGTGTGTGTGTGTGTGAGAGAGAGAGAGAGAGAGAGAGAGAGAGAGAGAGAGAGAGAGAGAGAGAGAGAGAGAGAGAGATTTGAAATTTGTGAACACAGAGCAGGATAGAGTACAATGGAAAAAAAAAAAAAACTGAATAACATCAGACTGATAAGAAGAAGGGAGACAGATGGCATCAAATACTGCATTTTGCATTATTGTATGCCATGTGACACTGTAAATAGAGGCATTACCATGGCAGAGACTGCCACATTATTGTAACTCACCCTTCATCTGTAAAGATCAACTACAGTATAGATTCAGTCATATGGTACAGTGAGAACATTTACTGTATTGGCAACAAACTCTGTTCTAGCACAAAACCTCATGACTGTGTCATACTTCACACCTTTTGATAACACACTAAATAGATACTATTACAGACATTATGGATTTTATGTCAATTATGTAATTTAGGTAATGCAAGTTTATTTTCTAATATGGCATCTGTAGCCTGTGTAACTGTAATTAATTCAGCAACAAGGGTGATTTGAAACGTATCTTGCATTGTTTGCTATTGTATTAACTGAATGTTAAAAGTACTAAATTGAAAGATCATCATACTGTTGTGTTTTGGTGATTAAATCAAATGTTCTCATTACATATCACAATGATCTTGTGTTTTGAAACAATGATTATGTATTTGTATGTATTATTATTTTTATCATTATTATCATTGCTATTACTACTACTATTATTTTTATTTGTCCTCTTCCTGATCCTTTAACCTCCCCCCCATTCCGGATGAAATGAGTATATTTGTTAATATGTTTATCATTACTACTATTGCTAATACTATTATTACTATTTGTCATTTCTTATTAATTGAATTTATAATTATTATTATTATTGTTATTATTATTATTATTATTGTTATTATTATTATTATTAATGTTGCTATTTCTATTGCTACTGTCACCTTCCTCATCCCCCATTCTCCAGTTTTTGTGTGATACTATTATTATCATCAACAACATTATTATTGTCATTAAAATTATTATTTATTTATTTTTCTTTATTTCATTGATATATAATTTTTTTTTTATTATTATTTATTCTTATTCTTTTTTTTTTTTTTTTCTTCTTTTGGAAAACTCTGGTTATGTCTGTTGTACTTCCCTACATGCTCCTTTATTCATATATTTCCACTCCCACACCCAGTTACACTTACAGTTATACACACACACACACACACACACACACACACACACACACACACACACACAAATCTTATTGGCTGTTATGTATGTTTTGTTGGTCTTTGTATTTGTATTTTGCATTTAATTTCTCATTTGTAAATATTGTAATTGTCTGTTTGCATAATTAAAAAAAAAAAAAAAAAAAAAAAAAAAAAAGAATGAAAACTTGTAAAACTAGAATGAAAGCATGAGATCAGGTTTTAAAAGAATGACTAGCTGTGTTACAAGTGTGATCAGTTTGGAGTTTTGTACTAAGAGTTTTGAAAATAGACACCTTACTTGTGAAAATAGTACCAAAGCAAATAAAAAAAAACAAAAAAAACAAACTGTAAAACGTAATTGAGTATTACATAAAAACGTACCATATTCGCGTTTATCTGTTCCGGCAAAAAACAAACAAACAAAAAAAAAAAACACGCTTTTAGCGCCACTCCGTGGACATTTCACATTGAAACTGCAGTGATATGTACGACTCGCGAAAACGTTCCCACAGGTACGTTTTTCTAATAAGACCAGGCTCTATTTTTGGCCTACTTAATTGAAACGTTCTTTCAAAATGAAAATATTGAGTTGAGCCAAAATGCAACTGTTTCAAGTCAGTTTAACACAATGCAATTGTTTGAATGAGAAACCTAATACAATGGTAAGTAGTGCCAACATTTGTTTTGCAGGTGTAAAATCATAAACAGAACTAGGAAGTTGGAAAATCCAACTTTCTGATCTAGACACATCAGCAACACAGCAGAGGTCGCATAAAACCAGTCAATCAGATTAGAGCTTGCCAGCTGATAAATGTTTTCCAGTTTTGAGCTCAATATTCATCTGATTTTCAACTGAGGCTCTTTAGGATGCTGCCTACACATGCTCAATAGGTTATGTACCAGAGCGAATAATTAGATGAAGACTCAATAGACTTAACCTTTGTCTAGAAAGACACAATGTATTGCACTATAACTTACTGCATCTAAGCCACCTTCAAAACAGGCAATTAAATTTGTAATCATACTGCAGATAACCTCCCAGTAGAAAGCGCTATCTACACGACACACTGAACTACAGGGTCAATTCTTCACACTAACAGAGCGTCATTAATATCCCCTCTTTGGCAATGTCTGTCACAGAAAGTGTGATAAAGCTTTTGGGATGCTATCATTTTAAACCCAACTCTTGAGACACAGTAGGGATTGTTGTTTTGGCACATCGCGATTGCACTGTTCCTTAAACCGCTGTGCGCACACCATGTCCCCTTTCACTGCATCCGTCAGCAGCACGCCAGACTCTCTCCAGTGGGCGTTTCATTACAGATAACAGCAGTTGCAAGTAAAAATGCCACAGTTAACGGTTTACTGCATCATGCTTGCTGAATCTAAATGCTTTTCGCTGATACAAAAGAATTTGTTGGGTAACATCAAACTGCATTTTAGAGTGAGGCAAATATTTATTAAGGAGTTAAAGGATTAGTTCACTTTCAAATGAAAATTAACCCAAGCTTTACTCACCCTCAAGCCAGCTGTATATAACTTTCTGATGAACACAATCGGAGATATTTTAATAAATATCCTGACACATCCGAGCTTTATAATGGCAGTGAACAGGGGTCACGAGTATGAGCTGAAGAAAGTGCTTCCATCCACATCCATCCATCATAAACATGTACTCCACACGGCTCCGGGGGGTTAATAAAGGCCTTCTGAAGCGAAGTGATGTGTTTGTGTAAAAAAAAAAAAAAAATCCATATTTAACATGTTATGAAGTAAAATATCTAGCTTCCGCCAGACCGCCTTCCGTATTCAATGTACAAAGAAAGTGTAAAACTCTTGCAGTTCAAAAAGCTTATGCTACATCCTATGCCTTCCCTATTCAACTTACAGAAAAAGTGTAACTGACGCAACGCCAGTTTACACTTTCTTCGTAACTTGAATACAGAAGGCGGTCTGACGAAAACTAGATATTTTACTTCATAACATGTTATATATGTTTTTTTTTGTTGTTGTTTTTTTTTTACACAAACACATCGCTTCGCTTCAGAAGATCTTTATGAACCCTTTATTGAACTTGATTTAAGTGTGAACAGTCCATTGTCTTGATTATCAGTCTAAATTTCATTATATTCAAATGTGAAATCACTGTAAAATAATTTACTAAAAATATTTAGATAAAAGATTTCAGATTATTTTTTTTTTCATCAAAAATAAAAAAATGAGAAAAAAAATATTTTAATAGTCAAAAATCTAAGAAAAGTGTTTACTTTTTACTTTTAAATTCTTAAATGAAATTAACCTTTCACTCAAGTTTTTTTTTTTTTGGCTGGGTACTTAGAATTTTAATTAATATTTTACATAGTATCTGTACTTTTACTTAAGTATAGTTTCTCACTACATTTTACACCCCTGTGTTCAGATGAGTATGCCTGTCTGTTGAGGAATAAACCTGAATCACTGTACACTGCTGTGCTGCTTCGACATCTGTTTAGACCTACTATATTTCACTTCACTTGCTTAATCAATGCTTCTTCCTGTCAGTTTCAATGCTACTCAGCTGTTCATTATTGCTGTCTATGAAGGTGCCTGAAACAATGTAGCTGTGTATGTCTCTCTCTGTTTTTAACAAGCTAAGTTTTCAAAAAAAACGTTTTTAAACAAAGGGGTAAAAGTTACAATATATCGTTTCAGAAAGGTAATGCAATTTAATTCCTTGTTTTATGCTTTTATATGAGAGAGAGAGAGAGAGAGAGAGAGAGAATTTGAGGAGAATTTCCTCAAATACAAAAGGTACAGAGATGGACTGGGTATAGTGAGCACCGGGATTTTTCCCTGTTGACTGGTAAAACCAAATTCATGTTCTCAGCAAATATTACAAGGTTTTAAAAGGAGAAAAAGTTCAGACATTGTCAGGCTGGGCCATCTAAACAGCGGTGGATCCTAGCATATAACATTTTTCTGAGAGACAAAGCTCTTGGACACACACTCCACTTCACTTCACTGTCAGGTTGTGTGGGACTGTGATTCACTTGTCCTTCTATGTGATGGTCGCGTAGCCACTGTTTCTGTGATTAAAGTGTCTGTCACTGCAGGCTCTGCATTGAACAGACTGAACAGCACTGGGATACAATGGCTGGAGAACTCAGAGGAAATATATATATCAAGAGTGTATAGTTATTAGACACACATGACAAGGCACAGATAACATGGAATAATCTTGGGATGAAGATTTGCATTTCCAGAAGGAAATAGGAGTGCTTGTAATGTAGCAAAAAAAAAAAAAAAAAGTGTTAAAGTTAGGTTGTGATTCAGGTTTAGGTTGTGTTTCAGGTTTTGTTTCTGCATAATTGAAATGCCACATCACAGCCACTTTAAACTTTGCTGTTGTTAACATAAAGTGACTTGACTTCACTATGAAAATAAATGCCAGAATGAAGACCAATCACAGTTCAGTATGCAATTATGTCATCACTATGTTTAACTGACACAATGTGTTGTTCAAAATCTCAATAAAATAGTTTCAAAGTATAATCTTATATTTTTGAAAGAGTAAAGTTTACACAAAAACAGATAACACACCTAAAACTGCAATTATATATAGGTGTGTTAATAAACTTTAAAAACATGCACATGGAAAGAGGCTGTTTACAGACAGAGGCTGTTTATTGCAGGAAAATAAAATGTTTGAAGAATATCAATGCAGTGCTGTCTGGGACTATAATAACAGCAAAAAGGGATGCTCTTGTATTACTGTGCATGTTTAAACTGTGTGTTTGTCAGTCATATTGGCAAAGTGAGCAGAAATTGTGTTCTAAAGTGTAAAACTTTCACATATGGACATGTCCAGTCAATATACTGTATCCAAATGACCCCCATTAAATGTTGCCCTCTCACAAATCAAGCACTTCCCTGGGGATCCTCAGTGCCAACGTGCTGTGCCATCTTGCACAGAATTAATGGCTTTCAATAGATTTTAATGACCTTCATACAGTTGATAGAATGAGATTAAAAGACACCATGAATGTACAAATTATAAATAAGTATGATACACGATTGTGTGACACTTTCTGTGCTGAACGGCAAACCGAAATCATAAAGCTTTATGATAAAGTTTTACAGCAATCGGATGACCAACACAACAAGGCCATGACAGATATATTATTCACTTTACCAGAAGCCTTTGAACATCTTGACATTCTCTGCTGCTAACTGATAAGTATATGAGCACACATATTAGCAAAGGGTTAATAAACTGTGAGCATGCACACAGATTAAACCAAACCCACGAATTAAATGGTTTAAAGTTCCTTGTTGTTGCGAATCAGCTCAAAGGGGAATTATTAATAATTATTCATAACTCATTATGATTATTCATTGTGATTAATTACGAATATTTGAAACAGTTACTCAGATTAACATGATGTAGCTATGTTAACATTACAATTAATCAATCAGTTCATCCTGTGAACACTCAGTATTGATTAATTAATTAATTCTAAGAGAATGGTATTTTTTATGGCCACAGAAAAATAATTCTTTCTTAGCATTTACAGTGTTTAGAGCTTGTAATAAAATCGGATCATTTAAGTGACAGTTATTCACAGACGGGGAGTCAGAACCAAATATGTATTGTGCACAAGTTTTATTACCTAAATCACAAACACATAACTAAACTAACGAACACATACATACACACAAGTCACACATACATAGGTAAAATGAGGAATGATAGAGTGGAACCGAAGTGGGAACAGGAGATGGAGCTATGGAAAAGCCAAAAACCAGGAAAGAATCATCAGTATTCATTACAAAGCTCCTTTGTTAACAAAAGAGGTTCACAACTTTAACTAACTAGCAGCAATTTAGTATATCGTACGATACTTGCATTAGGCCTCAGCTTTTTGAAGAGCGTCCAAATATACTGTTGCAGTAGAAAGTCCTGAGGGTTCAGTCCGATGGTGCTGAAGTTGCAATAGATGTCTTCTGCATTGAATGAAGGACCAATGACAAACTTGCCTGGTTAGTTTGACTCTTAGTGGGGAAAGAGTCCTTTTCTCTCCTCTAGATGAGCACATGGCTGGGGTGCAGGGCAGGTGGCCAGCAGGAGATCTCTTCAGTCCGTCGAAAAAAACAAGAGAGAGAGAGAGGAGACTGTGCGCTGGGTTTTCCTCTGGTGCTGGCCTCAGCCTCAGCAGCTGAAACACAATTATGGTAAAGGACACTACACAAGTTCAGTGTGAAGTACCACATGGCTCAGTACTAGGACCATTGCTTTTCACTCTGTACATGCTCTTCTACTTGGGAGATATCATTAGGAAGCATGGCATTAGTTGTCAATGCTACGCTGATGATACTCAGCTTTATATTTCTTCGCACCCTGACGAAACTTACCAATTCACGAAATTAACGGAATGCATAGCTGATATAAAAAATTGGATGACTAGTAATTTCCTACTACTAAATTCAGAAAAAAACAGAGATTCTAATTATCGGACCATAAACCTCAGCATGTAATAACCTAGAATACTGTCTAACACTTAATGGCTGCTCTGTCAAGTCTTCGTCATCAGTTAGGAACCTGGGTGTGCTCTTTGATACCAATCTTTCATTTGAAAGCCACATTTCTAGCATCTGTAAAACCGCATTCTTCCATCTTAAAAATATATCTAAACTATGACATATGCTCTCAGTGACAAATCCGGAATGACCTCAAGGCTAGATTACTGTAATGCTCTACTGGGTGGTTGCCCTGCATGCTTAATAAACAAACTACAGCTGGTCAAAACGCAGCAGCTAGAGTTCTTACTAGAACCTGGAAGTATGACCATATTAGCCCGGTTCTGTCAACACTGCATTGGCTCCCTATTAAACATTGTATAGATTTTAAAATCTTGTTAATTACTTACAAAGCACTAAATGGTTTAGCTCCCCCATACTCAAGCGAGCTCTTAACGTATTATAGTCCTTCACGTCTACTGCAATCTCAGAATTCTGTCCAGTTGATGATACCTAGAATATCAAAATCAACCGCAGGTGGTAGATCCTTTTCCTATTTGGCACCTAAACTTTAGAACAGTCTTCCTAGCAATATTTGGGAAGCAGACACACTCTGTCAGTTTAAATCTAGACTAAAAACACATCTCTTTAACCTGGCACACACATAACACATTATCGATTTATATTTTCACATCCATTAAAGCAGTGGTTCCCAACCTGTAGGCCCACTAGAGATCCTCAGTGATCCTCCAGGGGGGCCGCGAGATAAATTAAAATTAATTTAAATATATTAATATAATTTAATAATTTAATTATTAATAAGTTACATTAAAAAAATAATATATTTTTTTAAAATGTGTTTAATAATTTTGAATGGATTTGCATAGTATTTAAATTCAGTCCTTTGGTATCTCCCTGTGGTCTTGTTTGGTATGGCAGGTTGACTTGTGCTTATTTGTTTAGGTTACTGCATAACTTAGCAGAGTAAATACTTTTAAGTTGTAAAGAATGTTTGCAAAGTATGTTTGCAAAACAGAACACTGAAGGTTTAAATCTATTTTGAATTTCTTCTTATAAAGGGTTGGGGTTGAAAAGTTGGCTAATAACACTAAATTACAAATGTTTTTGTGAATTAAAAAAAAGGTGCAGTATTAATTCAGAGAGGAGGGGGGCCTTGGCGTAAAAAAAGTTGGGAACCACTGCAGGAACCACTGCATTAAAGGATTGTTAGGCTGCATAAAGTAGGTCAGCCGGAAACAGGAGTGCTTCCTATAACACACTAATATTACACTAATATTAGTCTCATTGTTTATCCTGAGGTTTACCGTAGTCAGCCGGATCCGGGTCGTATCCAGATCAAAAGGAGGACCTGCTCCTAAACACGAGTACAACACATCCCTGAAATGTCAGCTAGATTGTGTCAACTAGACCATCACCTGTGAAGGCCTCATCAACATGACAGCCCGTGGCACAGATCCCCAATTTCCATACCGGCGTGATGAATCCGATCCTCAACCAGATGGAACTTGATTTAATATTTTGACTGTTCCGATCCCAATCTGACTTCTGACCTGTAATGCTGCCTGAATCATAATCATGCACTGTTAGTTGTTGAGCAGAGAAGAACTGGCCCCCCCGACTGAGCCTGGTTTCTCCCAAGGTTTTTTTTTGTTTGTTTGTTTTTTCCATTTTTGTCACCTGATGGAGTTTGGGTTCCTTGTTGCTGTCGCCTCTAGCTTGCTTAATTGGGGACACTTGATATTTAACAATGTTCTTGATCTGCCTGCATTGACATCGCTGTTTTCTCCAGAGCTGCTATAGATAAATTAACTAAATTAATAACTAATGATTTTTTACAACGGAATGAATCAATATCAACCTTACTTAAGCTGGACAATGACACCATTTTCTTCCAGAGCGTTTCAGGCAGAGGCTGAAAAGAGGTGCTGCAAAAATATACAGTATGAGAAAATAATAATGTGGTTTTGAACTTTAAATTATGTAAATGTATTTTAGCAGACCCTAAAAATAATACTATGAACTTGTAAATGAGCATAATATGGGCAATTCAGGATCCTCCATTTAATAAAAAAAATTAAAAAAAATGCCAAAGATCACCCTAGTAACCACCGAGAACACCCAAACAGCACTTGGAACATCTAAGGAACCACTTAGAACACTAGGGTGTTGTGAATGGATGCCTAGCATCAATTGAGAAGTAACATTTTGTAACGTCTTAACCATCACCTAAAAGTAACTTCCTAGAAATACCCAAGCCACTGAGAACACCATAGCAATGGGTTGAGCATATAACCTTCACACTTCAAATCTCTTTTCAAAATGCTAAAGTATCCAAATTACATTAGGCCTAAACCTTGAAAATTTTATAAGTTGTCAGACAGGCCTTTATGAAGCAAACATTCAAAGTTTCTCTTGGCAAACTTTCTTTTTGTGCTTTAACTTGCTCTACAAAGTCAAGATTCTACATTTTTCCTGAGGTAGAAAAGATTGGACAGCTTGCCGCATATAATTCATTTCGACTGAGTGGCAAGAGTTTTGCATGGATATGGATGCGCAACAATGTGTAAAGAAGGGGTTTGGGAGAATGAAAAGAAGTCATTTTCTTAATATTGCCCACCCTTGACATGACTGATGCAGAGATTAAAAGCAGAAGACTGAACAGAAGAGTCAAAGGGCCAAATTTTAAATGTCATATTGAATCTTAAAACAATTAAAACCATTCAAAATATGCAATCTAAGCCTTAAAAACTCAATCTTAACTACAGAATAACACAGTGATGGTTCTTATTTAGTCTCAGATGTGACTGAAAGTAATGATTTGTGAGCATTTGACTGATTCAATGAGTCAGTGAGCTGTTTTAGAAAGCCTAATTTGAGATTCATTTGTCTCAAAGAATTCATTTTGAGCAAATCATTAAAAAGAACCAGAGTCATTCAGGAAACAAAAGTATTTTAGTATAGTGTCTCATCCACATCACCAGAATTTTCAATGAAACAAACCTCATGATAATCATTAATTTCCACTATTTTCAGCTAATAATGAAAACCGGCTCCTGACTCATAACCCAACTGTTTCTACTTCCTGAAGACAGTTTTAATTGGGGGGTATAAACAGCTGCATGTGTGACACCGCAGTACCTGAGACGGATGATATGTGTGGGAAGAGTCGAGTTTTATTTATGGCCATAGTGCGACAGTCATCAACAGATTGACAGTTGTGTACACAGTCTGTGGAATTTTTGCATTGACCTTCACCATTTTAAACATGATTTCTTATAAAAATAAAGAAAGAATCCATCCATCCATTGATCCATCCATCCATCCATCCATACGAACATCCATCCGAACATCTTATCATATGTAGGGTCAAATGAAACAATCCTTTTTATTATTTATTCACCATCATATCGTTCAATACCAGTGTGACTTTCTTTATTTCAAAATACACAAAAGGAAAATTTGAGGAATGTTCTCCTCCTCCTAAAAAATTTCCCTTCTCCTTTTGTGTTCCACAGAAGAACGTCATTTAGAACAACATGAGGGTGAGTAAATGCTGACAGAAATATCATTTTTGGTTATTCCTTTAAACTATTCCTGTGCATATTAAATTTAAGCCATTAAGAGTAATTAATCATCACTGGCTATGTGCTACATGAGGCTGCCTTTAAACATTCCCCTTAAAAACACTGACAGCATTTTCACTTTAGTTATAAAACACAGAAGGGTACTTGTTTTTCCTGTCAGAGAAACACATAGCAAGCTGAGATGACTGCACACGCTGTCTTGACATTGCTTGCGATGTGTCACCTCGTGCACTTACAGTACATGATGGCTGTAAACAATATTTATGTTCTTGTGGATTGTTATTGGCCTCTACCTGGTCCTCAGAGGAGAACTGCTAATGCTTCTGAACACAGAGAGGTAAATAGCACATAAACGAACTAACAAGGTCTAAAAGATCATAATACTGAGGTTGTTAAGAAAAGGTATAATGACGTGAGTAGGCTCTTACCTGCCGTGATGACTCCTTGTGTTTTAATGATTTATTGATTTACAAAACAAGCCCTTCTCACCTGCTATTTTACAGTTTCATTTACAGGTGTATGTACATTTGGCTATTATTATCCCTATAACCTATTAAACAAGCCATTTGAGCTATTTAACTGGTCTTCCAACATTTATTTATTTATTTATTTATTTATTTTTCATCATCAAACATTATGCCAATGGTAGTAATGCCAATTTTCATGAATTTACATAATCATCTGTCATTTAAATTAATTAATCGTTAAGGTCAAAAACACATCAAGGACTCTAAATGCTCTGTGCACATAGCCCTTTTTTGCACTAAAATAAATTAAATATACTTAAGAAATGTGGTATTTTCCCTACTAATAAATATAATTTTACTGTATTTCGTTGTATAATTTTACTGTATTACATTACTGTATCATGATCATAGTGCTTGTCATGTTGTATTTTATCATAGTAGCTGAATTTGAAGAATTATTTCATATTGCAGAATTAATACGAGTAGAATGCTATTAGTATGCTATTCTAAATTCAGACATTGTGATTCCAGTGAACAAAATTGTTAAACACTCCTTGATTATGCCTGGTTTGAATAAAATAATAATAATAATAATAATAATAATAATAATTATATATATATATATATATATATATACAACAGTTTTTTCTGGTTCTCGAATCTGATTGGCTGATAGCCGTGCGATATTTTAGTGATAACAGCACTCCTACCTTTTCACCGTTTGTATCACTCCGCTCTCAGCAACAGTCATGACGGCCGAGCAAATCCACCATAATTTTTGCTATACTTGTACCACGAACTGTTTTTTAAGAGTTTGTTAGGCGAGAATGTAGTTGTTTAGACCTGAAATATGTGACTCATATTTAATCATAGCGCCTATTTTACAATTTGTTTAGACGTTTTCGGAGATGCGAGCTCCAGGCCGTCAGCGGCCGTTCGGTGCTCGTGCACCCGCCGAGAACAGCTTCATCTCGGCCAGTGCTTCGGGGATTTGCTGCTGGCTCTTATAGTGGTTAAACATGAGATATATTTCATTTTGGGTACATAAAACGGCAATCCTTGGTCTTATTAATCTATGTTCCAGAGCAAATCGAATTAGGCTTATATATATATACACATAACTAGCTTATATATATATATATATATATATATATATATACGAATTAGGCATATATATGTTAAATTTAATAATTTAATGTTAATTATTAAACCTGTATCTGTATAATGTAGTATATTTTGCCCTGTGTCTTTCAAACTCAGTCCATGAAGGCCACGTGTGCCTAGAAACAGATGGGAAATTTTAATGAGAACTGTATTCATTGCTTGACGCATCACTCATTGGCCAAGCTGTAAAGCATTTACTGAGAGTGATTGAAGTCACAGACAGCCTCATCTAACTGCAAACTTATCAGTGACACCAGGATTGAGGCTGCCATTGTGCTCGTTATGCTCTGGGTCAAGAGGTCAAAATGAATTGAAGACAGTAATATCATTCTGTAGTCATACTGCAATTTGAGACAGACCCTTGGGGGAGATTACGTGAGGAAGCATTCTGTCAGAAGCCACTGTTTTAGCTATTGAAATGGGCAGAGAACTAGAGCTAGAGGTATGAGACAGATAAAGAAAGTGTATTTATGGTGAGTTAGTAACAGATCGGTGGGGAGGAGCGAGGTAGGGATGGGAGCGGCGTGATTTTGCCTGGAGCGAGGAACATTTCTTTTATTTTTTGAAAGTCAGAGCGTTTGTGTTTTGTCTTGCTCCAGAATGGTTGTGATACCACACAGAAGCATAGCGAAGAGGGGGGGAGTTTCATACTAATTTTAACCAATTATAGATGAGTAACAAAGATAAAATTACTATCACTATCACTAACTACCATCCTCCTGAGGTGACGAGAAGTTGAGAGACACCTTTTACAAAAGATTTCTAACCCTAAAGGCCCTGATATACTTTAAACGTAATCGAGGAACGAACTGACATGATGTCATTTCAAACAAAATCAGGCCAAAACAAAGTTCGCTTTGAGAGTTCGAATGGCTTGTCAAAGCAAACTCTCAGGAAAAGTTCACTCCAGCTGTAAAAAAAATGTACTACTACCATTGGTTCGTGACGATAACGTAATAGGAGATGTGCGCTTAGGCTCTGCCTTCTTTCACACGGAACTCTTATATTACTCATTACGTCTGTTGAGTCTGTCGAGGTAAGATCTCCGCAGATGAAAACATCAACATACTGAATAGCCGCTTTATAGTAGAAAATGAAGTTGTGCTTCTGATGAAATGAGGCACTGGCACTGTTTTTCATGTGTGATACTGTAAAGCTGCTTGCTTTTATGCCGGGTTCAGACTACACAATATTTTTGTCGGTCACAATAGTCACTGTGTCAGATTATACGATTTTGACTACTAAAATCTTGTTGTGTCGTAGACAAGAAATACGTCAGACTACAAGTTGCTACCTGTCCATTCATCGCGTGCCATCTTTAACCGCATGTGGCCGTCATTGAGAAGGCGGGACTATCGAGTGACAGAAGGTGCCGTGAGCGCAAACAAACAGTGGCTAGCAGCGTGTTTTGCTGTTTTGTCGTCAGAAAAGTCCAAAAGTGGACACATATCTGGATTGCATGGATATTTGGATTTCTTCTAAAGAGAACTGAGGTAACATATGTTTTATTTACCTTTTTTCACTCTGTCGCGGTAACATCATAAACGCAGGAGTATTGTTGCCATAGCTCCACAAACATTTCCTCCATTGTAAATTCCACCTAGCAGGAATGATTGTCTCTCTTTCGTTTCAGCATGTTTGAAAGCATAAAGGAAGGTGCTTCTGTTGGCCAGTGTCGCACACGTGAAGGAACTTGTCGTGGACGACCGAAAAAAAAAATAAACATGCTATAGTATTGCGAAGCATCGCAGACGTGGCATCGGTTGTCGTCCACTATGACACGCTACACAAGCTAAAACGATCGAATCTTTGTCGTTTATTGTCGTTTACGAATCCCCACGACACCCTACATCAAGCAAATCATGATAAAATCGTGCTAAAATCATGTAGTCTGAACCGGGCATTAAGCAATCTATTGAATAAAATGCCATATAAATAAATGTGATGGGACTTTACTGGAGTGCTAATTTGCAGAGCTCGTGCTAACATACCCATGTTGTTATGATCAGATGCTTTTCTTATGCTTTCTCATTTTTCTTGTGTTTATTTTGTTACTGAGAGGAAAGCGTGCAGCACATATTTACATATTCATCTAGACACTGCTCTCAGCAGTATGGGTGGCGTCAGATGTTCGATAACAGTATACGTATTTCGAACTTTGTTTCGGCGAAAAAGAACTTCGCCGTGAGTATATTGGGGCCTAAACACCAGCAGCCTGAACTGTTGATACAAGGCAGGATGGATCCATGCTTTCATGTTGTTTACGCCAAATTCTGACCTTATCGTCTGAATGTTGCAGCCAAAATTGAGACTCAAATCTTCAATTTTGGTGAGCTGGTGCGAGTTGTAGCCTCAGTTCTTAGCTGAGAGGAGTAGCACCGTTGTGGTCTTCTGCTGCTGTAGCCCATCTGCTTTAAGGTTTGGCGTGTTGTGTGTTCAGAGATGCTCTTCTGCAGACCTTGGTTGTAACGAGTGGTTATTTGAGTTACTGTTGCCTTTTTTATCAGCAAGGCATTTTCGCCCGCAGAACTGCTGCTCACCGGATATTTTCTCTTTTTCAGACGATTCTCTGTAAGCCATAGAGATGGTTGTGCTTGGAAATCCCAGTCAATCACCAGTTTCTAAAATACTGCGCCACGGACTTCCCGGCCTTCAGCTATGCTTCATCCCTCCACCCCTTTGGCTCTGTCAGGCTCTGCCTTGGTCCTCAGGCACACCAGCTTCGCCTCAATTCTTCCGGCACCCTGGCTCCACCTTGGCTGCTTGTCGCTGCGGTTTCCGCCTTGGAAGAGCAACCTCTGACCCGACGAATGACGCAATGTTGAACGTGGAGCGAAACAAAACACCGGTCACAAATTAGAAGTCTTTTAAAGAAATGTTGGAGGATTGTGATATAAGAGAAGAGAAGCTTGAGTTTGTTGCCCAACCCTATTTGTTTGAATTGTGAGAGGCGTCTAAAGCCCGGAACACAACCAATCCGATGCCGATGAACTAGTGGCGACGAAAGCAGACTGCGGGGTTGGCTCACGTCGGCAGCGTCTGGGTCCAAAAGTTGCCCTGACACACCAAACCGACGCTAGACACCCGACGGCCAAGTAGCACGTCCGTTCTGCGCCTGTGTAAGAAGAAATGCCTTTCCGTACCAGCAGGTGGCAGTAGCTGAACAGCCAATCAGAATGATCAGATGGCCTGACTGACTGACGAGTTCCGATGCCGATTCAACATGTCGAATCGGCCAAAAAAAAACGATGAGGACCAACTTCAACCAATGGTGCGGAACACACTGAGAAAACTTAGTCGGCCGACAAACAAAAACTGCCCAACGGCCGACCGTTGGCTTGGTGCGTTCCGGGATTAAGCTTATGATACTCCTACATCCTGCGTCATACATAGCATCAGGGGGTTACTCATTTGGCGCAAATCGACTTGCGCAGTATGTGTACAGTCATCCGCCTGAAGCTAGTTATGTGAATTTATAAAGTTTTAAATATGGATATTTTTCTTACAAAAACCCATCGCTTCACTTCAAAAGGCCGTTATTAACCCCCTGGAGCCATATGGATTACTTTGATTACGGATGGATGCTTCAACAATTTTGGGTGAACTATCCCTTTAAGGATCTATGGGGAGACATTCATTAAGGATTTTAACCCCTTAGGTGGCCTTAACTACTATGTACTCACATAAAAAAAATAAGTACATGTACTTATTGGGTTCATTTTGAATTGCAAAACACTTTTGCTGCTATTGAGGTGGGATAAGGGTAGGGAAAGCTTTGGTGGTATGGATAGGTTTAAGGGTAGGGGTAAGGTGTAAGGGATGGGTCAACAGTGTAATTATAAATGTAATTACAGAAATTAATTACAGATGTAATTACATGCAAGTGTTTTTAAAATATAAGTACAATGTAAAAACAGGTATGTGCACAATAAGTGCATTGTATCAAATGATTAATTTAAATGTAAGTGCATAGTAGTTAAGGCCACTTAATATAAAGTGACTTTACCGATTGATTTACTCACTGAAAATGAAGTTTTAAACACAATATTAGACCCAGATCCTGTGAATTAGATTGCATTACAGTAACAGTCTGGACAAACAGATTCACTAAAATGAAAACAAGAAAAGGATCATGAATGTGCTAAATTACAAATAACAAATGGAATCAATCAATCAATAAACAAACAAACAATAATGATTTTTTTTTTTTTTCTTTTACAAAAAACTACTACTTGTTGTAGCAAATACTGTACCTACTGTCACAGTACTGAAAAAATATAGCTGAGTTCGTAGCATTGCCACTGTTACTTACAGCTCCACAATACTGAGCTGTATACATTTTCACTTACAGGCATCAGCTTGTATATACAGAGTACACAGTTCAAAATGAAAGGGTGATGTTTTTTTTTTTTTTTTTTGACAGGAATGGAATGGAATGAAAGAAAATCCACAGGATATTTCTTTCCATTTGCTGCTCTTTAGCAATAAGTACACAAGGGTAATTATAGGTGTTTGTTGTATGCCACAAAGAAGAGTGAATTGAAGATATATACAATATAAACATTATATTACTCATGCCCCGTAAAATAAAACAAGTAGGCATCATTTGTAGCATTCATCTAAAAAGTACTGTGTGTAAAACTTTTTTAATGAGGAATAAATTACTGATTGCACCTTTAAACCCTTTCACTTTTTATTTATTGCATTGTGGGCAGCACTACCTCCCTTCCCCCAACACTTCTCTGTTGAGATTGATGACAAGAGAACGTTAGTGCACTCACTTTAAAACTAATCACCAGCTGCCAATCTTACACAGGAGCCTGAAGCCCCCAGTGGCCCTCGGCAGTAAATAACACATTCTGTCTGACTCCCACTTCTTGTCCCATGGCCAA
The DNA here is from genome assembly GCA_039654765.1 of Mylopharyngodon piceus. Taxonomy (NCBI): domain Eukaryota; kingdom Metazoa; phylum Chordata; class Actinopteri; order Cypriniformes; family Xenocyprididae; genus Mylopharyngodon; species Mylopharyngodon piceus. The sequence continues at coordinate 26,128,519 of CM077439.1, read as the reverse complement.
TTTAATTCTTCCACTGTCTCTCCTGTTTGCTTTGCATTCACTAGTGTAATACCTCTCTCTTTCTCTCTCTCTTTCTCTCTCTCTCTCTCTCTCTCTCTCTCTGTTTCTCTGTGTCTCTTCCTGATTATAGAGTAGCTAGAGGATGACTAAGGTGAATCAGATGCAAAATGGAAACAACATTAGCTTTTGCTTGTGGGTTTCAAAAATGGAAATGCAAGTATTACTGGATCCAGTCCAAGGACCGGTGTACATGTATCTGATGTTAAAATGCATTTCCTGGTACAAACTGCCACTGACCCTCCTAAAATTGCACCAGTGGAATTGCAGTCATCAGAAACTGAAAGATATTGTGTCCACTGCTTACAAAATGCACTAAAGAGTAAAAAAGTTATTTTTTGTGCGCGAGGGTCCGCTAGGGTCCATGTGACGTAAAAATGGTCATCGGAGGTTGTACACGGAGGCTTTTGCTTTGCGCGGGCACAAAAAAATGGAAGGCACACAGATGTCCGCAAAGAGCCTCCACGTACACCCTCCGATGACGATTTCACTATAGGCTACAAAAGCACCAACTGCACATGCGCTGGTAAAACAACAACTGTGTGAAGAAGTCCGTCGATACCCGCACCTCCACAATCCGTTGTTGAAAAAATATAAAGACAGCCAGATGTGCAATAATAATGATGTGCAATAATCCATGTTTGTTTACTGTTCAAGCCGATCAACTGCGTATGTTTGGAACTGTTACACGCCGATTTACTGCGCCTGTGTGGAACACGTCCACAGAGCGGACCCCAGCACACACTTTCAATAGTATAAATACAAGTAGTCCGCATCCGTGCTGCTGTCCGTGTACGTGTCCGAAATGGAGTATAACCGAGGCTTAACCCTACCCCTAACAGTCTACTAATACCCAACTAATACTCTAACGAGAGTTAGCTGACATTGGTGCAACGTTACATATCGTCAACAGAATGTCCACAGAAGTACAGATTTAAAAGAACACATTTAAAAATAATTTACAACCCGAATTCCGGAAATGTTGGGACGTTTTTTTAAATTTGAATAAAATGAAAACTAAGACTTTCAAATCACATGAGCTAATATTTTATTCACAATAGAACATAGATAACATAACAAATGTCGGAGAAATTTTACACTTTTATCCACTAAATGAGCTCATTTCAAATTTGATGCCTGCTACAGGTCTCAAAAAAGTTGGCATGGGGGCAACAAATGGCTAAAAAAGCAAGAAATTTTGAAAAGATTCAGCTGAGAACTAATTAAGTTAATTGATATCAGGTCTGTAACATGATTAGCTATAAAAGGAATGTCTTAGAGAGTCTCTCAGAAGTAAAGATGGGCAGAGCTATGAAAGAGTGCGTAAAAAGATTGTGGAATACTTTAAAAAAAATGTTCTCAACGTCAAATTGCAAAGGCTTTGCAAATCTCATCATCTACAGTTCATAACATCATCAAAAGATTCAGAGAAACTGGAGAAATCTCTGTGCGTAAGGGACAAAGTCAAAGACCTTTATTGGATGCCCGTGGTCTTCGGGCCCTCAGACAACACTGCATCACTCATCGGCATGATTGTGTCAATAACATTACTAAATGGGCCCAGGAATACTTCCAGAAACCACTGTCGGTAAACACAATCTGCCGTGCCATCTGCAGATGCCAACTAAATCTCTATCATGCAAAAAGAAGCCATATGTGAACATGGTCCAGAAGTGTCGTCGTGTCCTGTGGGCCAAGGCTCATTTAAAATGAACTGTTTCAAAGTGGAAAAGTGTTCTATGGTCAGACGAGTCTAAATTTGACATTCTTGTTGGAAATCACGGACGCCATATCCTCCGGGCTAAAGAGGAGGGAAACCTTCCAGTGTGTTATCAGCATTCAGTTCAAAGGCCAGCTTGCATGTTTTGGAAGACACTATGAATGTTGAAAGGTAAATAAAGGTTTTAGAGCAACATATGTTCCCCTCCAGACAACATCTATTTCAGGGAAAGCCTTGTGTGTTTCAGCAGGACAATGCAAAACCACATACTGCAGCTATTACAACAGCATGGCTTCATCATAGAAGAGTCCGGGTGCTGAATTAGCCTGCCTGCAGTCCAGATCTTTCACCTATAGAGAAAAATACGTCAAAGACGACCACAAACTCTTCAGCAGCTGGAAACCTATATCAGGCAAGAATGGGACCAAATTCCAACACCAAAACTCCAGAAACTCATAACCTTGATGCCCAGACGTCTTCATACTGTTTTGAAAAGAAGAGGAGATGCTACACCATGGTAAACATGCCCCCGCCCAAACTATTTTGAGACCTGTAGCAGGCATCAAATTTGAAATGAGCTCATTTTGTGCATAAAATTGTAAAATTTCTCAGTTTAAACATTTGTTACGTTATCTATGTTCTATTGTGAATAAAATATTGGCTCATGTGATTTGAAAGTCTTTTAGTTTTCATTTTATTCAAATTTAAAAAATGTCCCAACATTTCCGGAATTCGGGTTGTAATTAAAATCAACTCATCTGTCAATTATATAGATTTACTCTTATAACCATTCAAAATCATTGCCTGTCTCTTTGATAATAATAATACTAATACTACTACTACTACTAATAATAATAATAATAAATACTATTTAACTGATGTTGAAACCACTTTTTCTAAAACACTCATCAGGTTGACCAGGTTCTTTTCATACATTTTCACGTCTTTACATCCACCATCCCTCAATCTCACATTGGCAACAAAAGCAGAGTTTCTAATTTATTTATAAAGGTTTCACAGATTGTTGATTTGTACACATGACATTACTATATAAATGGCAAAGGCCATGGGACATCACTGTATAATTTCTCTGTGTTTCAAATGTAAATCAGTACCCCACAGAGTAGGGACAGCTTTTATTCAAAGTGCATTTTTAACACTGTTGTTGCTATAGTGTTTCAGTACAACTTGCTGTGTTGAAAAATGATTTCCCAGTACCTCAATCTTTCAGTTTGGTGATTTCTTGCACTCCAGGATCACTTTTTTTTTTTTTTTTCACTAGCATGGGGCAGCTGACAATTGACTTCATATTAACTTGTTTTTAGGACTGCTGCATTCATGATATTGAATGTGATATTGTTTAAATATATCGCAATTCTTTTATTTGTACATTCACATAATTTCCTACAGTTATATAATGAATAAGCAAGTCTTGATGTGGTCTCCAATTTCCACTGTGCGGTTTCACACTCTCCCACAGCTACGCTGAGAGTCTCTCATGCAGTGCTGCAGTTTCCATCACGATCTAATTATGATATTGAGATGTGTCACAATGTATTGAATAGTATGTATAGCATTTTGTGAGGCAGTGGGATACCCAGCACTAAGAATTACATTCACTACAAAAGACTGGAGCAGTGGATCAGAAAAATATCCCTCATGAGAAAGAACCTTTCAGAGTTGAACCAGTCTATCTTCTTTAGAGGATAACACTTCTGACCAAAACAAGCAAGAGAGATACAGTGCGAGCTGAGTTCTGGGGATAGAATGTCAAGACTTGACAAATTAGTGCTTATGGTATTTGGAGGGTCTTAGTTTTCAGAACAGAGCTTGAGATACAATTATTAACAGAGGACGACTGTGATTTATCGTGCCGATCATCAGATGTGTTTTTTTACTAAGATGGTAGTGCTTGTTGTCTGGATGTGGGCGTTATGGAAGGTCACATGCTCAAGGCTCTATCTGCATTTCTTTATAAAGAGTTAATTGAATTTGATATAGTGATAAGGCTTTGAAAAAAAAAAAAGTTGCAAATCAAAACTATTGCATAAAGGTAAGAGCATTTTTAAAGACACTTTTAAAAGATTTTTTTTTTTTTTTGTAAAAGTATTTAAAAAAAAATAATGAATGTCTGACTAATCAGTCAATGAAATGGAGGCTTTCTTTCCTCCATAATCATTTGACTATTTCTTTGTAAAAATAAATAAATAAATAAATAATAATAATAATAATACCAATTAACAGATGTCGAAACCATTTTCTAAAACACCCATCAGACCAATTTAGGATATTTTTATTAATTTTAATTTCTTCCACCTCTAGATGTGTGCATCACAAAATAAGTACTAAAGAATATTATACTGTAATATATGTGAAATACTTATAATGTTATATAGACTATATATGATTAATTAAGGTCAGGGTCTTTAATTTACTTTTTATATTGGATGGGATGCCAGCAGTACTTCAACCACCAACTGTTATTTTACCCAGAATGTTGGCAAACAACTCTAAATCCATAATGAAAGTGAACCAGACTGCGAAACAAGAAATTTATCTTTATGGCATTCAATCCAGAGCTTTTGATTCAGTTTGATTCTGATCTCAATCCGATTCAACATTGATTAATTTCGATATATATCAGACACACATTACATCAATTATTATTAAAGAAGAACAATCCCTCTCAACTAAAGCTGTATAATATACAGGAAGCCCTGCCAGTTGGTACATTATAAGGTTAAAATGAACAAACTATTGATCCAAACTATTAAATTCAACTGCTATTAATTTTTTAGATATAATAATCAATACTCAAAAACTCCATTTTGTTGTTGAAATACAAACATTTAAACAGTGGCTGTTATAAAACGTTTCCTTAAAAGCCTTTATGTATAATGCTTTATAAAGGCATTCATAATGTATGTTATAATGCACTACATCTTTTCATAAATAATTGTAACCAAAGTTAAAATGCATTACAATATTTGCCGATTTCTTGTTACATCTAAAATTGGTTTTGTTAAGTGTTTTAATACATTATGGCCCGGTTTCACAGACAGGGCTTAGACTAAACCAGGATTAGGCCTTATTTCAATTAGGGTATTTAAGTAGTTTTTTTTTTAAACGTAACCTAGAAAAAAGGAAGAAAAAAAAAAAAAAAACATTACTGGTGTGCATCTTGAGACAAAACAATGGCTCTGACATATTTTAATATATGTCAGTGCAAGTTACTTTCAGTTAAAACAGCTCAAACATGCATTTTAGTCTGGGACTAGTTTAAGCCTTATCTATGAAACCAGGGGTATGCTTTTTAAAAGTGTGTTCAATGAATAGACAGGTATTATCATTTATTATAACTGTGGTTACAAGTATTCATGAGACCATAAAATGCATTATAAGGTGCATTACAAGACATAATTAAAGCATTAAAATACTTTTATCATGCATTATATATAAAGACTTTAAATAAAGCGTTACTCAAACTTTCATCACAGATTTATTACATTAAATAAGACATCGCTAACAGGTAAAAAGTAAAAATATGTGACCCGTGCTGTCAAAATGAGTCTGAATGTGCACTAGCTAATTTGGAGCTACAGGCAAAACAAGTGAAAAATGTCAGTTTTGGTCGAATTTGAGGTTTTCACAGAAATTAGTTAATTAAGCCCTCGTCTAGCATTCCCAATGCTCCAAATAGTAATTAAACATCTAAATTTATCTTTATTTGTACATTTTCTGAGAGGAGTACCTTTGCTTTGTTTTAATAATCCATGAAAAGTTGTCCTTTTTCTCTGCTCGTTTCTTGACGACTGGTGCTTCCCCTCAGCACAAGTTGTAAATCGCAGTATTCCAACAATATCAGTATTCATAGCGAATTCTCGATGGCATGGGTCTGAACCAATAAAATGTGATTTTCAAACTCATGCTTATGTAAACAAAACAATCTTCCTCTAGCTGACTGACACATCCACACAAAGACGCCTCTCAGACAGCGATTTTGTTTTGGAACCTTCAGAAAACTTAAAATTGACTGACTCTTTCAACCTCAAATAGGTGTAGCTCAGTCATTTTGTTGTCTGATTCCAACAAATCATACATCATTTTGAAGGTTTTTCAATATCTCATTTTTAAAAATTTGCTCATTGTGATTCATTTTGCCATCACTGGTCACATATAATGTTCATTTAATATAGCATATATTTATGAAAATGCTGCTCTCTAGAGTTCATTTTTTCTAGATAACTATCTAGCTATGGGCATTGAATGGCTTTCGTGATGTAAATGTAACATTACGCAACATTGTTTACAAGCTGTTATATTGGCGTCTTTCTGCAGTTTAAACACTAATTGAGCGATTATGTGAGACATGATACATTTGATGTATTGTTATTTTCAACATACCTTCTGATGTTCATTCATGTTTATTTTGTGCTATAACTAGTACCAATGTGGAACAGATGATCGGTTAACATACTGCTTTGACCTGCCACTTGAACTCAGGTGGCTAGTGATCTTTCAAACCACATTAAAGAGTATCATATCGGCATTTATTGTTTGAATAATTATGTCCTCTGTGAAACTAGTCTCGTCTAAATACTTAGGATGAGGATTTCCTGAAAAGCATGTCTCCTCAACAAATTACAATGTGAAACCTTTTTTACAGCAATCAGATCTGTTTCTTTTTATGGAGAAGCTGAATACAAGCATCACACCCAGGAATAGGCACAGTCCAGCCCAGCTCAGTTTGGCTTGTGAAGCTGTTTGGCTGATCCATAGACACAGGATTATTGCCAAGCACAACCAGGGGGTCTGGACAACTTCCAAGACTTGGTTGCGTTTGATCTACTGACCTTCAAGAAGCCACAGGCAGGTGTGTTTGCCAGCTGAGTCCCCAAATGGCAGCACTTTATGGGGCAAATAGGGGAATGGCAGTGTCGATAAGGCCTGCCTGGCATAGCGACATATAAGATGCTTGCCACCGAGTCAACGGAGGACAATCTGTGAGTGAAAGTTTGTCAGATTGCCCCTGTCACATTACACTAACAGAGTTCCCAGTAGACTTGTGTATGTGAATAATTTAGAGGAAAACCGCCATCTATTTTGTAGCACCAATCTCAGTTTGGCATTTTATGCAGCTAGACATGGTCAAGACGACTGTTTTGGGGCAGCGGGGATCCATTAAGACCGATATTAGGACTAATTAGGAATGCATATATTGCTGAATTAAATACCAGGGAGCACTGAGGGAGATGTTTGTTCATTCGTTTTCATGGCGGTGAACGATGCAGACAACTCTGGGGAAGTGCTCTGGCTTTGTCCTGATTCATCTGCTTTGCATAGAATCATCATCAGATAGCTGAGTTATTAATCCATACACGCCAGTGGCAGTGCTTGGCTTTTAAATGTGGCTGCAAGTGCAAAAGTCTGGGTTTAGGTGCAGTCACATTAGTGAAATATTACAGGGAAAAAAGGTCCATTATCTATTGTCAATAATGTTGTGATATATGAAGCACAGCTCACACAGAAGCACTTTCAAGCTAAGCAGCTTTCCCTTGGTCAGCATAGTGAATTCACCAACACAGAGTGTCCAGATCGCGTGGATTGCTATTGAAATGACTGGATTCTGTCAGCAAAAATTTGCTGAACAACAGTAAATGTGACTGAATCTTTAGGCTCAACAAATTAAGGGCTCTAGACTGCAAATAAAATGAGAAAGATAATCTAGCTGCCATTGGTGAAGCTTGTGATAACATTGGTTCTTTTTAAAGAGTCAGAAAGACTAACGAAACTCGAAATCACTTTGAATCATTCAGTCATTACATTACAAATGACTCCCTCACTGAACTATGAATCGTTTGGTTTATTTGGTTCTGTCCAAATTGAAATGAACTGGGAAATATTTACATTTTCACTTTCTTTTGTTATAAATGGTATTCTGAAAGAACAGTAAAATATTTCACAAAGAAAAAAAAAAGTGTTGGTCATTGCTTAGGATAGTGAGGTCCAACTGCAATTCAATTGTTCAGTTGTTGAATTGATTGTAAGGGCAGTAAACATGTAATTCATGTGGCATGCTGAAACCATAATCATCACAATATTTGACTTTTGTTTTAACAGGCAGAAAGTATTTGAGTTATACACAAATACAATGAGGATCGCTAAAGTGACAGTATATCAAATGGAAACTGCAGAACACCCATTAAAGCGCAGATATAGTTACACACCCTACCTCACTGCAAGAAACAATTTTTTGTTACAAACATACCAACATGTATGACATGTATGACAACAAACCCATAAATTGCACTGTTTTGTGGTGGCAGAGCATACGTTTGGGAAAATGGCTGAAAATTGCGTTATTCAAACTGCAATTCCCTGAAGTGTTTGAGTTGAAATTACTACCCAGGGGACCTCTGTGCTCATACAACAGGCAGCTAACAATAAATTATGAGTAGCAGGTTAAAAAAGAGAATGATTTGCATATCAAAGGTCTTTTTTTACTCGGCTCAGATTTTTTAGGAGCAGTAACTGAGAGCAGACAGACACAGGGATGTGCTGTGATCTGGATGGCAAAGGAAGACAATTGTAGTGAGCAGAAAACAGAAAGCTTCTTTTCTTCAGAATCACAGAAGCCAGTGCAGATCGTTTGCAATCTTTGTTCTACACAGTTTTGCCTGTTAGTCGCAGGGTAAGCATTGTGATTGACGTTATAGTCAGAGTAGATCAGATAACTCAGGAACTCAGATTATTTTGTTTTGGAAAGTACAAAACTAATGACTTGTGGTTCAAAAAGTCAGCCCAATTCAGTGAATGAGTTGTTTGATTCAAACCAATTACTTTTGCGTTCAAATCTGATCTGTGAGTCTTTATGACTGATTCATTTAAAAGAATTTAAAATTCATTTATTTGCACATCAGACTACAAATAATGTTTACTCTGAGAAGGGGAGGGGTGGGGTGGGTGTAGTCCTTAATAAAAAAAAGAAGAGTTTTGCTAAATGGAAATAGGACAAATGGTGTAAAAAGTCCACACATTGCATTTAAATGAACACAGATTTTGCTTGGTGCATTTCATGACGACAGATGTAACACGACACTGTCATTATTTTTACGCCAGCTAGAGAGCGCATGACTTTAAAACGTAAATATAGGTCGTGATAAGGTGCTTGAAAAACGACCTATAGGGTCGTTTTTTTTTTTGGAGGACAGTCTGTTTTATTTTGGAGGGCTCTTAAGAGCATAAGATGGGCTCCAGAGTGAGTAGTCAGTCATGTAACTCAAAAAGTCATGTACATGTAAAGAACAGTATTGTTCAAAAGTTTAGAACAGTATTGTTCAAAAGTTCAGTAAGGTTTGATAGAATGATTTCTGAATGATCATGTGACAAAAAAACAAAACAAAAAAACATTGAAACCTTTTGAACAATATTGTATTTCCAAGACATTCTGCATCAGCCAAGCAACTGCCATTGAACATCTAAACTTATTAGTTTTGTCCTTGGACAACCAACACTTGCATAACCACACATATACTCAGGCAGACAAATTATGTTCTGTTGGGAAATGACACTGTGCTTTCTTGCAGTTGCCTTCCAAACAGAATATACACAACACGAATAAATGAAAGTCGGCACAAGGTTAACTTCTTCATCAAATTGATGATCATTGATATTGCTTGATGTGGAGGTTGGCTCTGGGTCAACATGCTTCTAGAGATTTATTTAGAGCTATAAAGTCTACTGTAAACCAACAAACCATTAGCCTGCTGACATTGAGCCACTGGAGTAATCGCCTCTTGATTAACTGGATGAGATGCATCATGAAAAATATGAGTTCTGAGTGAGCTGATTATGCTGCACGAGGTCACTTAGAAATGACCTGGTGCAGCGTACTCATGATGGTACTTAAAGAAAGCTAGTGTTCGAAATGAAGAAGGGCTAAAAAGGTCTCGGAACCCCCAGAAGTTGAGGGACTCCTCATATGAAAAAAAAAAAAACTCAATATAAACTAATATATTATTTACAGTTTGGGGGAATGAAGATTAAACCATAACTGATTGACACTGAATTATTTAATCTATTGACAGCACTAGTTTCATTTGCTTCATTAATGAGAAAAACCTCAGTTAATGTGACGGATCTTTCCCACCCCCTTCATAGTTCCTTTCAGCTACTTCCATCTAGAAAGAACCTTGGGTAAAAAATAAATAAATAAATAAATAAAAAAAACTTTAAGATGAATTCTATAGGTTTTTATAAGAGGTGTGTGGGGTTTATGTAACATTTTTGTTTATTTTATAACTGTTGCTTGTGTTGTTTTTGTATTGTTTGTTGGGCCATTGTCTAAAGACGATTTTCTACCCTGTGGGGACAGACAATAAAGCTTTTGAATTTAATTGAAATTAACTGAATTGAATTAAAGTACGTTTATTTAAAGTTTACCCAAAAATGAAAATTCTGTCATTACTCACCTTCAAGTTGTTCCAAACTTTATCTTCAGAATACATGTGAAGATATATATATATATATATATATATATATATATATTAAATATTCTCTCATCATTGGAGTCCATCCATCGAAAGTCCAAGCAACCAAACTTTGTAGAATCCAAAAAAGCACAAAAAGACATTTAAAAAAGTAATCCAACTGAATTTAACAATTTAAAAGTGCAATAGGTGATTCTCTACAGAAAGTCATCAGCGCGTTTCATGCTATGTAGAGTTTATGTAGACAGACGTCAGTCGCGGAGCACCGCAAACAAACAGCAGCCACCTTTTACAGTTCCTCCCAAATCAAAACAACGAGCTTATGCTGCGTTCACGCCATAACTACCGTAATTAAGAGATGGCAAGCCGTGACATTCTAACCGGAGCTGTTCATGTCCTCAGACTCGGAATTATGCGTTTCCATGTCAACAGTATCAACACCGAAATGATCTGCAGCAGTCAGGTACAAGCTCTCTAAGTTGTTTACATTCATTATTATTGTAATGTTATGTGTTTTGAGACATGAGGTAGTTTAACGCCTTCTCTTGTGACGCTTTGCCGAGAGCAGCTGTGTGTGCGCCTTCATGTGTTTTGAAGGAGGCTTTGGAGAGCGCTCTGAAGGGAGGGTGGGATGTTATGATTTGAAAGCTAGCTCACTATTGCTAGACTCTCCCCGAAAATGTCCTATTGCATCTTTATTCCAGGTCTTCTTAAGATGATGATGTTGAACAGATTTAATTTAGGCTTTTATTCTGATATAAACACTGATCAACACATGGAGCCCGTCAAATATAGTCATAAAATCTTGCACTCTTGACACACAAGAACAAACCTCATTGGTTCTTGCACGTCAAGCAAGCACAGCTAAGCTTTTATATCCACCATTCCAAAGATCAATGGAAGTCTTATGGGTTTGGAACAACATGGGTGTGAGTACATGATGACAATTTTTTTTGGCAAATTATCCCTTTAAGTTATCAATGTAGTAGCACTAAAAATAGTACCAAGGTACACAAGACTGGAATCGTCCCACAGCCAAAGGTTTGTATAGAAGATTTCAAATACTGCAGAAAGCACCATTTGTCAATTAAGTATTTATTATATGTTTCTCAACATCTGAAAAATGACTTTAAAAACATGTTAAAACATCAAGACTGAAGAAAAGAGCATCTAAAAACCCACTGGACATTTTCAACATAGCCAACAGCTTTCCCCAGGCACTCACATTTCCATTATCCACAAACAGCAGAGTGGAGTGGATTATGACAGGTCATAAAACTGTCAGGACCTGTCATCTCTTTCTCTCGCCACCTTCTTGCATTTGCACTACATTGGGGTCATTGAAGCCTCGAATCTCTGACTTCTGAGTGCTTCACACCAGACATATCCTGCAGGTAACTTCAAATGATCATCTGAGAATCAATAGCTCTCAGTGGACCCCCTATCTCAGAATTCTTTATTATTCACAGGCATCCTCCTCTCTCCCATAGATCATACACTGCACATAAAAGCACAGCAGATTAGACAGCTGAAATGTAGCATTATGCCATTCTCTAAGCATGCACATTTGATGAGATCTGAGAGTACATTTTAACACATTTAACGCTAATGAGCAAAGTTGATGACTCTGTTGTATGTGCCCTTTGGGAATAAAGGGCATGATAATTAAGCAGCTGATTCTCTCACCTTTTGTAGTCTTGTTAAAGAGTAAGAGACATCAAATGTTATTCTTCAAGGTATTTTGGCTGTTATTTTGAATTAAGTGCTTTGTTGACTTCCTGGAATCATAGTGGAGACAATATACCTTTATAAGAATTTTAACATTAACCATATGAAGCCTACTGTATCAAATTTGACATAAAAACCTTTTTATCCTTGACTGCGAGCATCATATTCTCCTATATCATCCTATATGGGCCATAAAAGCCTGATGTATCAAATATGATACGAACATAAAGATTTAATATGCCAGATTTACAGGGTTATACAATTGCTGTCACCTTTGGTGATAATAGTTGCACAAAAAGTGCACTTCAGCTTTAAATATCAAAGAGTTCTAAAAGAGACAAGAGAAATATTTGTTGTTCTGTCTGTTCTACTAGTTTGCAAGAAAAGGGTCCTTCAGAGACTCATTAAAAAGGTTAAAAAAACAACAACAACAAAAGTATGACATTTTGTCTTTGTTAGAGATGCATACAAGATATGGAGAGGTAACTGCAGAACAAATACGCAGCATTTCTTAATTAATCAAAGATCCAGCACCCAGTGTTCTTCTAAACCAAACAAATTCTGACCTTATTAGTTTGATTCTTAACTTTAGTATGGACATGGAAAGCACAAAAACAAGCCGTGCACTTTGCAATCAAGACCTTGCATATACTCTTCCATACTGCATCCATCTCTATCCTATCAAACCACCATCTCAACTGTTTCTACCAGCACGTCATTATCTCAAGCCCTATTCCTGAAGCATTTAAAGGGCTCCATGGCCATCCCTTGTGATTCAGATGAATGCAATACAAACGTCAAGTGAGATTTTGTGACAAGCGCTGATTCCAATCGAGATTAAGGGTGTGTGTTTTTCAGATTTAGTTCTAATGCACTGAGAGGGGAGGTGGGCCTGGGAGTCTTCCTCTTGTAGCAGCGCTGAATAAATTCAGCTTTGAGTGGAGCGGGTCTCCGGCGGCGAGCTAATCCCCCAGAGACACAGCAGGCAAAAGACAGCTCCGTTTCCCCGGGCCTGAAGGGGTGGGGCGGAGAGAAAAAGCCTCCAAAGCTATCTTTAAAAGGAGGCTGCAGACCTGAGATAATCATTTTTGTTCACCAGTCATTGCTTAAGAAAGGCTTAAGAGTACATTCCCGTTTTTAATCTGTCTGAATGCCAAAACTGTAAATTTAGAAGCCATGCAAAGACATTAGAGTGGTGCAATTTAGGATGTCTTATTTCCCAAAGCTCTTTGGTGAACGTGATTTAACCAAGGATCAACATCTTTTTTTCCTGGATCAACATCTTTGTTTGCTCTTTGGATTGAATTCATTCCATTTTGTACAGCGGATACAGACAATGGAAACATGTTATCTCTATAAGATGTTCGGTTCTTGAACGAATCATTATTTTAAGCCGGTAAGTGGTCAAGCCGGTTCACAGAATCAAACTTTAGTTCTAGGTTGATGATGAAAGATGCACATCTGGAGTAGCATGCATGCTCCTTGTGCAGCACTGAATGAGCCATGTTTAGATGAGTATGTTTAGATGGGTTATTGAACCAAAGAACCGGTTCGAAATGAAGAAAAAAACAAACAAACAAAAAAAAAAAAAACAACAAAAACAAATGATGATAATTGTCAAAGTTTTCCGAGGGTTATTCTTTCGAGGTTTCTTTTTGAGTCTGACATGACCGAAAAGCTGACTTTCAACTATGCCTGTAGGTTTGATTTGTTCATTTCTGGACATGCTTATTGGCTGGACAAGTCTAGACATGCTCAGTGGCTCATTCGGTGCTGTACATGGAGTGTACACACTACATAAGATGTGCATCTTGCGTCATCAACCCAGACCTAAAGTTCGATTCTGTGTACTCAAACATCATCACTATACTCAAATACTTCATGTAGAAGTAAACAAAAACTGAATTGAGTAAACTCAACTAAACTGCCACATGTCCAAATAACTTGATTGAAACAAGTTATTTTTAAGCAAATTGCTAGTTAATAATAATAATAATAATAATAATAACAATTAGGTCATACTTTTCCTTACACATATAATGTTAAGAGTAGGCAGCCAGAAGTTGATACTGGTTTCATCCATGGCTCTTCCATAGTAGTTACTTTTATATTAAAGCAAGTTTGAAGTTTTGTTAGCAGGCCCTAAACACAAGCACACCCTTGAAAATTCGCCAGATTAATAAGCCCCCCAAAACCTTAACCACTAACAGGTCTCCATCTTTTCTCATCTTGATTAAAAATGCATAAAATAACACTTTTTTTCAATGTTTACTCTCCCTATCCAACCCCATGCAAACCATGATGGAAGTGGAAATCTTCTTCCTAGTTTCATAATACTACTTTAATAAAACAAAAATCATTCATGTAATCTCAAATTAAACAGATAAATTGGTTGAACATGATGAAATTAAGTTGTGACTTGTGACTTGAAATAATTATGTTGGATCAACTTTTTTTTCATAACTTTTTTATTAACATTTTCCATAAATGAATAAAAACTTTAAATAAATATGATTAAGGCCTACACTGATCTGCTATTTTCTGCAAAGGCTGTGTATACATAACCAACAACACATTCAAATTATAAAATGGCTCTTACCATGTCCTTAAATAAGTGGATTAATACATTTTTCAGGTACAGCTTTGCAGTAGCAATAGCAAAAGGAATATTTCACCCCAAATAAAAACTCTGTCATTTACTCACCCTCATGTTGCTCTAAACCCATTTGACGTTTTCATCCGTGAAACACAAAGATGAGGGATGACAGGATGGTGATTGTAACTGTCAAGCTCCAAAAAGCATATAAAAAATTCTCACGACGGAAGTCCAGAGGATTCATATGCATTATAACAAAAAAACCAGATGATTATTTTGTATGAAATGTAAATTATTATTCATTCAAAATCTTGCCATCTCCACGCCTGAATCCAGTGCAAATGCAATTACGTCTGTTTGTTTAAATAAGCATGTACATGCCATGTAAAGGGATAAAGGCAGAAGAACAGAAGTCTATCATCTATCTTTAATGCGGTAGATTTTAGATGTTCATTTGTGAAAGTGAACGTGATTTGAAAAATAAAACTGAAAAATGAAATTATTAACTTACTGACTGTGTCAAAGTATCGTCAAGTTGTGTTTATCTCAGTCTTTAATTTACCCATAAATTGAAAAACTCCATTATAAAACCCCATAGGAAAATCTTGCGGGAACCGGGGGTGGATTAGTCTTCCGGGTTTTGCCATCATCCCTGTACCATTTATCAATATATCACAAAAATGGTGGATTTCGTGAAATCAGACAAGCTGGAAAATGGTTAATAACCTGTTAATTTCATTCTGATTATGTTTCACTATATACAGAAAGCACACTCTCTTTCTTCCGCTCTCTCTCCCATACAAATGCACACACGTAGAGTACAGACACACCGGTGCTGCCCTGCGACTTTATCAATAAAACAAAATTACATGACATTTCTCAGTAGTGAGGTAGTAACATCGCAGTTTTTGAAGCAGTTAAACTTACAGCTTTGCTATTAGTAGAGACACTGCTGCTGAACACTGCTGAGAGACGCAAAGACTCACACACGCTTAATCAGTCTATCAATCTCTCTCCAATAACTGCATTAGTCTGCATATCAGTGGTCTGCAACCCTCCATTACTAGCTCTAAAATTATATTTTGGAATTAGCAACGGAGGCTAGGGATGAGATGCTTAAGAAATTAGACCTACACACAAGTGTGTTTTAAGGACAAAAACCTGACAAATGTCTTGAAATAAAAACATCTGAACAATGTCTTGAGATGTGGTAGCCGTAGTATAAGCAGAATAATCGACTCCAGACCATTGAATTATTAGAAACATAATGCATTTTTTCCCAATAATTCAATGGACCATAATTATTCCTTACTCATAAAAATGATTTGTGTGTGTGTGTGTGTGTTCTTGTATACATGGTTTATGAGGACACAAATGTATATAATAACATGGGTATTACAACGTAAACCAAATGGCTTAAAAAAAAAAAAAACATACTAAACACTGTTTTTTTGAAATTCCAAAAATGCAGACAGTTTTCTGTGATGGATAGGTTTAGGGGTAGGGGTAGTGTAGGGGGATATGATGTACAGTTTGTACAGTATAAAAAGCATTACGTCTATGGAGAGTCCCCGTAAACCACATATACAAGTATGTGTGTGTGTGTGTGTGTGTGTGTGTAGGTGTGTGTGTGTGTGTGTGTGTGTGTGTGTGAGTGCGTGTGCGTGTGCATTCTTTTAAGTATTTTAATTCCTGCCTCAAACAGATTTAAAAGAATATAATTTTCCATAAATTTATAATGGTGATAGTTGATGTGAGATTAATTTTAAAGCATTAAACAAAAAAAAATATCATTGAATTTGTGACAGAATTTTCTAAAATGGGCAGGAAGCTAAACAGAAGCATAAATTAAGTAATTTGTACTTCTAAAAATAGTATATAACTATTACTAATATACTAGTTACTAATAGTTTATACTAGTTACTAATAGTCACTTTTAAAAGAAAGCTAGTTATTTTAGTTTATAATATTTTAAATATGGATATTTTTCTTACAAAAACCCATCGCTTCACTTCATAAGGCCTTTATTAACCCACTGGAGCCGTATGGATTATTTTTATGATGGATGGATGCATTTTTGGGGGGCTTCAAAATCGTGCCCCCCATTCACTACAATTATAAAGCATGGAAGTGCCAGGATATTTTAAATATATCTCCGATTGTGTTTGTCTGAAAGAAGATAGTCATATACACCTAGAATGGCCTGAGGGTGAGTAAATCATAGGATAATTTTTATTTTTGGGTGAACTATCCCTTTAACGAAACACCTCCGGCCCACCAGGAATATCACTTGTCTCACCTTGCATCATAAAGCTGTAGCCGGTTTTGTTTTGAAGTATGATTTCAACAACCACAATAAATTTACTTACACTATACTATTATTCATTTTTATATAGAGATTTAGATTGTTGGGCACCTATAACCCGACCTATAACCCGACCCATAACCCTAGGCCTAATCACAATGTATGTTTATGTATAGTAACAGTAAAAACCCAGTTATTTACCTAAAATCCCGCAAGGCAGTGTGACATATTTATTTATTTATTTACTTAGTTAGCCTGCGCTGATTTCACAATTCTAAATACGTTTTATACAAATCATGGCATTTATTTAACACAGCCATTTACAAAATGTTTTCCATAGTCTGTACATTTTTTTTCTATACATACCTCTCTGTGATGTGCAATAACACGACACATGAGGCATTGCGTCCACTTCAGGCGCCTGACTGAATGCAATATGCTGTGCTTGTGGGTTTGCCTGTTTCAATAGCACAACTAAACCTGACAAATACTCCAGAGACGGAGTTTTTGTGTGGAGTTCAAGAAGATGAATGCTTGTTTTCAAACAAAGCAACTTACACTTTCCAACCCCCTGCTTTGCTTCCATAAACATCTATGATATGACTATTCATCCACAACCTTCTCTTCCCAAACCCCCAGAAATTGAGTTTAATTCATCCCATAGAAAGAAGACATTCCTGTTTTTAAAATGGCACTTTCAAGAGGATTCCCTCTTTCAAGGCTCGAATCTTTTATAGAGGGACAAGCTTTCTCCCAGTAGTGTGGGAAACAGAGATGGTCCATTGATTCTAGAAACTCATTACACACTGCATGACCCAGGTCCTTTGAATAAGAGGCCACCTCGACTCAAATAAACTTGCCTTCCCCTTAGAACACCATGGCTTTTCGTATTAATGAAGGATCTGGCCCAAATGAAACACCCATAGTCATACTCTACAACTGTCCTTCAGTGCCTGTAGGCTAATATTCCTCTAGTAATGTCTTATTTTCAACCGTGATGAAGTGTGCATATAGTATCTCAACATTCTTGCCAGAGGTTAATGGAAGTTGTGGTTTTTGTAATGAGCTCACTAGGTATCAGCTCAAATGTAACCATAAAAAGGGTGAGAGGGTAACACACTTTTCAGATGGTTTAATGTAGCATTCAGTTTCCCCAGAGTAAAGAACAAGTAGACAGGGTCCCTGAATTAGTTCTTTTGGCAACAATTCAAAATCCTCCAAAGCCAATAACTCTAGCGATTGCAAGGGCATTGTAGAGTAAAAACAAAAAAAGTCAATATTAACCAAGTTGTAAATGGAGGCCAACAGTCACAATATATCAGTTGCATTTTCAAGAGTTTTGGTGGTTGGATATTAGTGGTGTTATTTTATTTTGGTTTCACATCATATTTCAAAACAGACAGAAGTTATCTGAAAGAAGACATTTTATTAAGAACTAAGCACCTCACACTATTGTTCCCACCAGTTATGACATTCTATTATAGAGTATATGTGGTGTGTTGGATTTTTTTATCTTTTACAGTCATTTTTTAAAAGGTTTCGTGCAAACTAATAACATGCTTTCCAATAAATATGCAAAGAAAAATGCTTGTGGTGATCATCAGCTTAATTATACACCTTTCACTGAGGCTAATTCATTTTTAGAGATAAAAAAAAATAATAATAATCATGGTTAAAAAAAAAAAAAAACATCTGTCAATTAGTAGCCCTAGAAATTACTATGAAAGATAAATAAGGTGTCACAACAAGAATGAAATGAGAAGCATTTTGGTCATTCACATGCTTTAATGCCTAATGCAAACCATTTTACAATGCAAATTTCAAAATCTGATATTTAAAACAATTAAATAGCTGCCAAATGAAGTGAAGAAAAACTGTCAGACTGAACATTTGCTTTTTAATACATGTAGTTACTACAATATAACTATAAATTATGAATTACATGCAGCTTATCCTAAAACAAAACCCTAATCCTAACCTCATAGTAAGTACATGTAGTTTTTTTTTTAATTATTATTACTCAGTACTTAAAGTATAATTACATTGTAACAAGGACACCTTATAATAAAGTGTAACCGAAAAGTTTACTGACATCCATCAATGACATATTGATTAAAAATATACTATTATATACCTTGAAAACTCATTTTCATTAGGACATTTGGATAATTAAGAAATTTAAAACAACTGAGCTGTGATGAACCTGCCTGGAAAAGTTGAAAATAGTAACTACAAGTAGACCCCACTTTCATGCTTGCCAGAAAATGCCACAGATGCTGGCCAGCCACAAACATGGATGCCTGTTGTTCAATATCACTGGTGCTGTGATGGGAAAAGATGTGGATTAGATAAGATAAAAAATGACTTTTTAAGTAACATTTACCAGAAGTGGCATGAGGATTTGGTATAAAAAGAGTCAAAACCATGCATGAAAGAGATTACATCATGAACTACATCAAATACCATCTGATTTTAGCAAACTTCCAGAAGCCATTTTGTTCAGGGGTTCCAGTTATGCTAGACTGAAAAGCTGAAAACTTCTCTTTGCCCATCATTAATAAAAGTGTTCATCCTTACATCATCTATAATCTCAGACTTACGTTAAGATAAGCATTTCCAGTTTTTAAAGACCTTCATTAATTGCCTCATTAATTCAAGTAGAGCACACTAAGGTATAAGAACTTTCAAAACTCATTAAAATCAGTGCCAGAGCAAACATCAAACCCTCATAAAAGCTTTATTAGCACACAACCACAAAGGTTTACAGTCACTATTTTGAAAGTCTATTTTTTTTAAAAAAAACTTCATGGATTTTGAATGCAGTTCCTTGGTGTTAGATCAAATGGTGATTGTTCATCATAGGAGTCCCTTGTTCTGACACGAGTGGGCAGACAAGGTTGAACTTTCTATATAGGAAAGAAGAAAAAACAGATCTATAATCAGTTCTGAAAAACCGCATCTTAAACAAGAGCTTCAAAAGGACAGACTTAACATCCACGAATGGGTTGAGGGCATATCAAAATCAATCCCCTTCAACTGTGCCAACTGCTTTCAGATGATTGAACAAGATAATGTTAAATGCGGAGAGAGAGTCTGTAGGCCCCAGGTGATACATGTTCCTATAATAATGCATTTTTTTTTTTTTACCAAATATCCAAAAGGGGATAAAAGCATCTAATATGATTTGTCTAAACACCAGCCTTTCAACAAAGTAGCAGTTTTAGTGAAGATGTGTTGAATTTTAATAGCTATATTTTGTGTCTTGATTAAGCTGCGTATTACTGTGGTTCAGGAAATCATTTGCCAAACTTCTCCATACCTCTCCATACACACGAGAACTCAACATTATCAGATACCAATATCTTATCATGCATTGTATGACATACTTTTGCATGTATACTTTTTACATTTCATATATTCAATGATTTGTCTGTGTATTTTTGCATAAGAGGGAGAAGTTTACAAAAACTTTTTTATTAAAAAAAAAAAAAAAAAAAAAAAAAGTTAAAAGGAATGTCCTGGGTTCTGGGTTGCATGCCGGAATGATTAATGTTTATGACTTGAGGCTATAATTTTGAAACATTGTGCATTTTAAAATGTACTGCCTTGTATTATCCACACTACTGGATTAAAAAAAAAAAAAAAATTTTCAAAGAGGAATGAGTCAAAATAATTTTCTTTTCTGTGGTAATTGAATTATGCTCTCATCATTTACTCACCTGCATGTAGGCAGCATATTAGAATATTCTAAAATGACCCCAAAATTCAAGACATATGGGCTAAAAAAAATACCCCCTGTATGAGATTTTCTCTTTTATTTATATCATGATCTGATATTATGATCTTATATCATGACGTAATGATATAACAATATCATACAAGCAAATGTGCTGTTTTTCCAAAACATCAGCATGACTGCAAATGTGATATTGATTTTATAGAACTGTTCAACAAACAAGTTAATATTACTGTAAGTTAGTTGCATTTAAAGCCCGGAAGTGTGTTCCGCACCGTCGGCTGAAGTTGGTCCTCGTCTGCTTTTTTTCGGCCGAATCGACATGCTGAATCAGCGTTGGAGCACGTCGGTCAGTCGGGCCATCTGATCATTCTGATTGGCTGTTCAGCTACTGCCACCTGCTGGTACTGAAAGGCATTTCTTCTTACGCAGGCGCAGAATGGACGAGCAACTTGGCCGTCGGGTGTCGAGCATCTGTTTGGTGTTTCAGGGCAACTTTGGACCCAGATGCTGTCGACGTGAGCCAACCTTGCAGTCTGCTTTCGTCGCCACTAGTTCATCGGCATCGGCTTGGTGTGTTCCAGGCTTTAGACATGATATTGTCTGTTTTTGCTCTATTTTGACAACAAAAAAATAAACAAATCCACAGCAGAACCATTGCATGTCCCTATCTTGCATATGTAGTAGGCAGGAAACACTATGTGAAAAGAGTAGTATGCCTGAAAAAAAAGCAAAAAGTACTACTTTCGCCACAATTCAGAAGTACGTATTTGATGATCACTTTAGCACGTCCTGATTTTGCCGAATGAGACGTGTTCCTGGGTCAACATACTGTATTTTGTTGATCCTGGAACAACATTCCTGTCTGAAAAGCCTTCCATATCCATACCCCTAAACCTAAACCTACCCATAAGTTATCCCTAAAATCAGAGGGAATTGATAGGTGAATAACACTGATGTAGAAGCACCTAACCCTGATTGTAAGCCTAAACTTGACAAACTATAAACTTGTCCCTCAAATCTGATTGGTTGATTGAAATGTTGTTCCAGGGTCAACAAAGATTTCCAGGAACATGTTGCATTTGGTGAAATCAGGTTCTGCAACACTTTACTATCCCCTGAGGCCAGGGGAGAAGAGTTGTGAGTAGGCTTGTTCGAGATGAACTACACTAGCCTGCCACCGACTAGCGAGATCTGCCGGTTGCCGGCGGGGGAGGAGTACAGAGACAGCCGTCAGGTTGGACACTTTGTGCTTTCCATAGTGTGCTGAACCAACGTCATTCATGGCAGACCACGCGATTTTTGCATTGATTGTAGCCAATGTCATTGAAATTCCCATGTTTTGAATATCAGATTTACAATATCAAGATTGGTTAAATACAGGAACTTGTCTAAGAAAGAAACACGCAACACGTTGTCCTTGTCATCACAGAATCTGAACAATGATCATCATCAAGGCTTTCGCAGCCAATTTTGAGCAACTGCAGTGCCCGACCTAGACGGCTGGTCTCGTTTTTCTCTCTCAGTTATCGGACAAATTTATATATATATATTTTTTTTTTTTTTAAATTGCAAACCCCTAAAACAGAGCTCTTCATTTTCCCACCTGAGCAACAAAAGTAATGTGTCAGATGTTCATTTCTATTAGAACATCTGCAACGTTGCAACATCCTGACAAAAACTATGTTCTGTGACCCTTGATGCATTTTCACATTTGACTCATAGCCATCAGCTCAGAGCTGGTTATGCTCTCTCTTATGTGATGGATGAGGAAGTCTTTGGTGCTTTTCATTAAATGGGTTTGACTGGCCCTGTCATTATCATTGAAGCACAGAGTGCAGAGCCCTCCCCGGGGGAACGTACACTGCTTCAGTGACTCTGCTTTAAAATTAATAAGACAATCCACACTAGAAAGCTGCTCAGTCTTGCCATGAGGGCTGACCATTACTGACATGGTCTAAAACAGGTGTTCTGTCTAATAAAAGAGGTCTTGCCAGTGGACACCTACTGGTTCACGTGAACACATATATAAGAATTTGATGTACGTAGTGAGACCTTAAAATATTCAATGGGTCAAGGAAAGCACAACGGCTCTATCCAGAACGTACCACTAGAGGCACGCTCTGTTTCATCATCCAAAAGTCGCTCTAATAGTATTTAAAACAGAGCATCCTGCAGACTCTATTAAAGAGCCATAAGGCAGTACAAGTTCAAAGCCCTCAAGAATTCACAATTATTAACACTGTCATCTTCTTTTTTTATTATTTGTTAAAGAGTAAACCTCTGCCCCTTCCTGGCAATTAATTTTCCATAGCAGGTTAATGCTGAGTTTGGTCATAATCATTTGTAGTCTATCTGAAATTTATTATTTTTATTTTTGTTAATTATTATTATTAGTATTTAACAAGTGGCATATCAGTGTTAAACAAAAGTAGTGCATTTAAAGATTTATCTTAAGCAACCTTGTGTAACGCGTAAGTTCTGTTTTGGTTTAATTCTAGTTCATGTTTCCTTTGTTCTCATTTTCTCACCACTAGTTTGTTTCTGTGGTTACTGATTTGAATTTCACACCTATTTCTGTTTCTGTTCATTAGTTTTCCATGTGTATTTAAGCCCTCAGTTAATTCATTTCCTTGTTTTGTGTCATCTATATGTGGTGATTGAAAAATAGGTGAACGGAATAATTAACCAAGGGAACAAACAGGCACACACTAGGTCACACAGGCAAACAGGAACAGGGAAAACAGAACCGAAATAAAACCTAAACAGAGCATGCATGTTACACCTAATTGTAAAGTGTTACCAAAACTTCTTATTTTAGTTTTTACACCCTAAATATTTCTCAGGATGAGTATATTTTTGAAAGTCATTTTCTGTAAATAGTGCATTAGTGCCCGTCCACTTTTTCAGCGGCTTTGGTTCCAGAAGTGTTTTTTCCATAGAAATTAAACAAAAAAAAAAAAAAAAAAAAGTTTGTTAAAGGTGCAGTGTGTAAATTTTAGCGGCATCTAGCGGTGAGGTTGCAAATTGCAACCAACGGCTCAGCACCGTGCTCACCCCTCCCTTTCGAAGCACTTTTAGAGAAGCTATGGTGGTCGACACAAAGACAAAGATGTCGTTGTCTGAGTAGATAGTAGATAGCCAGGCAAGCAATGAGGTTTTTTCTTACTTCTAACAAAGAATGGTCTCTGCTTCCAATAAACCAGACGACTACTACTACTACTACTTCGTGCTAATTCAACGTGGTGATGATACAAGCTGCCACTAAAAACACCAACGAACATAGAGACGGAACACGCTCTGTAGAGCAGTTTGTCCGTTTAGGGTTACTGTATGTTACTGTAGAAACAGTGTATGTAGATAGAAATGGCTCATTCTAAGGTAATAAATACATAACGGTTCATTACGTAAGGTCTTTATACACCACTCAAAACATAGTTATTTATATTACATTGCATGTCTGTCAATAGATCCTCCTAAATTTTACACATTGCACCTTTAAAGCATTATAAGCCATGAACCAAACCAACCAATTACGAGGTCAATCACATCATCACAATCTTTCATTTGAAGCAAAAAAGTATTTGAAAATCTGACAAAAGTTAAAGGTACAAGACTGTATACTTAATGGCTTTAATAAGAAAAAGAACTACGATCCCATGAAGCACTGTGAATGACATAATAGAATTAAAATGGCAAGAAGTTGTTGTTGATTTTTTTTATAGAAGCAATATATTTTAAAGGCAAAGTATGTAAGTTTCGCTGCCAGAAGTCACTTATTCAAAACAGTAACAAAGGCGTAGCTTGATGATGCCGTGAATGAGCGTAGAATCATGGGAGTTGTCGTCTTCACCTCCACAGCCAATTGAAAATAATCCGACGGGACTCAAGGCAGAAATCATGTTCATGGATGAGCTAATGTATTAAAGTTATTTATATATACAGTATCTCACAAAAGTGAGTACACCCCTCACATTTCAGCAACCATTTTACTATAGCTTCTCAAGGGACAATACTGTAGAAATGAAACTTGGATATATTTTACAGTAGTCAATGTGCTGCTTGTATAGCAGTGCAGATTTACTGTCCTCTGAAAATAACTCAACATACAGCCATTATTGTCAAAATAGCTGGCAACAAAAGTGAGTACACCCTAAGTGATAAAAGCTGTATGTCTTTTAACCATGCAAAGCCACATGTCGTATTCGTCATGTTCATGTTTTTGTCTGCCTGATAGGACCATACAAATTTGTGTATGTTGTATTAGAGCAGTTAAAATTTGGTGCTTTGAGTACAATTCTCTCATACTGACCACTGGATGTTCAACAACCTCATGGCAAAGAACTCTCTGAGGATTTGAGAATTAGAATTGTTGCTCTCCACAAAGTTGGCCTAGGCTATAAAAAGATTGGTAACACCCTGAAACTGAGTTACAGTACAGTGGCCAGGGTCATACAGAGGTTTTCCAAGACAGGTTCCACTCGGAACAAGCCTCGCAAGGGTCGATCAAAGAAGTTAAAGGGATAGTTCACCCAAAAATGAAAATTATATCATCATTTACTCACCCTAAAGCTTTTCAAAATCTGTATAATTTTCTTTGTTCTGTTGAACACAAAGGAAGATATTTTAAAGAATGTGTTAAACTGAACAGTTTTGGGGCATCATTGATTTCCATAGTAGTTTTTGTCCTACTATGGAAGTCAATAGTGCCCCAAAGTGGCCTGGTTACAAACTTTCTTCAAAATATCTTCCTTTGTGTTCAACAGAACAAAGAAATTTATACACATTTGGAATAACTTGAGGGTGAGTAAATGATGATAGATTTTTCATTTTTGGGTGAACTATCCTTTTAAGTCCTCGTGCTGTGCGTCAGGTGCAGAAGCTGGCTTCAAAAAACAAACGCATGAGTGCTGCCAGCATTGCTTTAGAGGTTGCAGAAGCGGAAGGTCAGCTTGTCAATACTCAGTGCAACAAGTCAGTTTGCATGGCCGTCATCCCAGAAGGAAGCCTCTTCTGAAGCTTGCTCACAAGAAAGCCCGCAAACAGTTTGCTGAAGACAACCTGTCCAAGAGCATGAATTACTGGAACCATGTCCTGTGGTCTGATGAGACTAAGTTAAACTTCTTTGGCTCAGATTGTGTCTAGCATGTGTGGCGACGCCCAGGTAAGGAGTACCAAGAAAATTGTCTTACCTACAGTCAAGCATGGTGGTGGTAGCATCATGGTCTGGGGCTGCATAAGTGCTGTTGGTACTGGGGAGCTGCGCTTCATTGAGTGAAACATGGATTCCAACATGTACTGTGACATTCTGAAGCAGAACATGATGCCCTCCCTTTAGAAACGGCAGTTTTCCAACATGATAACGACCCCAAACACATCGCTTAAGATGACAACTGCCTTGCTGAGGAAGCTGAAGGTGATGGAGTGGCCAAGTATGTCTCCAGACCTGAACCCTATTGAGCACCTGTGAGGCATCCTCAAGCAGAAGGTGGAGAAGCGCCATGTGTCTAACATCCAGCAGCTCCATGATGTCATTATGGAGTGGAAGAGGATCCCAGCAACAACTTGTGCAGCTCTGGTGAATTCCATGCCCAGGAGGATTAAGGCAGTGATAGATCACAATGGTGCTCACACAAAAAAATTGACACTTTGGACACAGTTTTGACATGTTCACTTAGAGTGTACTCACTTTTGTTGCCAGTTATTTAGACAATAATGGCTGTATGTTGAGTTATTTTTAGAGGACAGTAAATCTGTACTGCTATACAAGCTGCACATTGACTACTGTAAAGTATATCCAATTTTCATTTCTATAGTATTGTCCATTGAGAACATATAATGAAATGGTTGCTGACATGTGAGGGGTGTACTCAC